>CAJQUW010005432.1:5000-605000 GCA_907163375.1 Prostheceraeus crozeri | reverse complement strand
ACTTTCTAACATAGTACAAATATGGCGAAATGTCTCCTTTGTGAAGCGGTATCTTTGTCGAAATTCTTCTTCTGTGAAATTATCGGTCGGGGTTGTCCGTTCACTTCGTCGTCGTTTCTGTGCTGCTGCTGCACCTATAGCAGCGAATTCGGCGTATTCACTGTACCACATTGAACCGAAGAAAAAATAATGAGAATGATGATGTGTGTTTAGCGCTTAAACCTGCCCTTGTCCAGGTTTAAATTAAACCAAGATTCTTCTGTTTGATGGCGGTTGGCGGGAGGATTTTCATAATCAAACCGATTTTTTAGAATCAAAAATTCAGCATTTTTTTTTAATAGAGATATGAAAAGATAATCATCTCCAACATACGTATCTTTATATTTTTCAAATTTGTCAATCAAAGCTAAAGAACTAGGAAGATGGGCCGGAACAAATAGAATAAGTTCATTCAAAATACGACCGCAAATCCAATCGATCTTGTTAACTGGGTTGCCAATGACTGAAGCAATAGGCCTCAGAGGGTATTGATCACATTCGTTTTTTTCTTTATGATCTTTGATTAGACCATACAACTGAGAAGGTTGAGAACCAGTGACGTGTAATTTTTGTCGATTCGAATAAGTAAGTTTGTCCTTGAAGATATTATTAATAATTCGATTCGCTTGCTTTTCCAAGCTATTTTTCTTACTTTTATTAATTGGTTTCTTACTTCACTTCTTCTGTGAACAGTGAACAAGCGCCCGGGCGCGAAACGTCTGGCTCCTTATTTTACTTCATTTATTCATTTTGGCTAATAAACATCGGGAGAGACTTGGTGAATTTTTGATTCTAAAAAATCGGTTTGATCAAGATTCTTCTAACTTTAAACCAGGTTTAACATTGGTGCTTCCACGAAAATTTAGACTTGGTTTGAAATGGAAGATAAACCAGGTTTAATACTAAACCTCGTTGGTGCATACGGCTCTAATTGCAAGGTGTTGAAGTCATACTTACTCTATGGTTGAAGTGCTTTCTATTTTTCCAAATTTTATTCATCATATCTCTACTTATTTGTTACAATTATAGCCTTCATTCTGATACAATTTTTTGTTTTTAGTATTTCAGTGACTGGAATCTCCTACCATAACGTATACAACATGAATGAGACTGAGCTGCGTGGTATGGTTAACTATGAACTGCTGTCAAACTCCTAATCGTTGTACAGTTTGGTGAATTAGTAGCTGTGAATTCCCTCATAAACGCTGCGCGGTATGGTGAACTAGAAGTTGTAAATTTCCTCACGTCGTGTGGTATGGGGAACTAGGAGTCGTAAACTCCTTTATTGACGTAGTCCGGAATGGCAAACTATGAGCTGTAAACTCCCTCATTAACGTCGTGTGGAATGGTGGACTACGAGCTGTAGACTCCCTCATGAACGTCGTGTGGTATGGGGAACTAGGAGCCGTAATCTAGGATTAATGCTGTTACACACTTGATTGCCGTGTGGCAGAATCTACTGACACAAAGTGGTGCTGAACCTATAAACTTCATTTAGTCACCAGGCTTGTTCCGAATGATCCGAGGCTAATATCGAATATTTTCAAACACATTTCAATTAGGTTTTCAATATGTACGAGTAGATATATTATTCCCGACACGTCGTGTGCCAATGAGCTTTCCTCCGTCAATTCTTCTCTGGGTCATTCTCTTAAGCTGATTGTGATTACTCTCATGCAGATGCCGCACATCAACCATTATGTTCCTCTATCTGGCTCTTGGTCTTCCACCTTCCACGGATTCACGCAGCGATGCTTCAGTTCTAATGATCTTATCTGAATGACAACGCTCTAACGTTCACCTTGTTACATTTTATTATAGAGTGGACTTTACAGATATTCCGTTAATTGTTACATTTCATTGTTAAGTCATATAATTTTCGTTATTGATTGTACTAACTAAGAAAGAAGAGTACTCTTTCTCTATTTTGCTCCCCTCAATCCGCAAGCTTTAAATTTGTTGCGATCGATTATATTTCCATTTTTTATAAATATGCTGTAGCCGTCTGATGCATATATTGGTATTTTTTATTTGGAATCACCTGTGCCTTCAAAATCAACCAGTTTCACGCCACTTTTCAAATTTGTTTTCGTCAATGATATTAATTTTATGGTGTGTAAGCTCCGTAGCCACAGAACTTAGGGTAGATTTTTCCCGGAATTTTTCTTTTAAATTTGACGCGTGCATTTGAGTAAAATTTCCTTGCAGAAAGTCTGGAAATTTTCGTTCAAATTTGACCCCTGATTTTTGGTAAATTTCCCTGGAAAACCTGGAAAATGAATTTTACCCTGGAAAACGCCTGGAAATTTTCATTCAAATTTGCGCGGACACCCTGAATGTTCCCGTTTTAGTGTTCTGTAATATAACATGATATGCTGAAAATTAAAGAGCATGTTTTGTTGTCTGATTAGCTTTATGCAATTTCATAACCAATCATGATTTAGCTTTTATCACATCATATGCGCAAATAACGTCAAATTGGCTAACGAGGATGTCTAAGATTAAAGAAAAGTTGCAGCTTGAGTCTTCGATAGAACTAATGAAGGAAGGACTTCGATAGGTTGTGTCAATGAATTACGTTAATGTTGTTATTTGTGCAGCAAATCAGCTGTGTGATTGTTTCTTTGCAATAGCATTATTTCGCAATTTTTTTATCATTTCTTCAAAACTGTTTCACTTTTAGATGCTTCTCAAGTTTTCAGTCAGGGTTCCAGGAGCGCTAGAGGTCAAGTTGGGTGTTCTGCCCATTACTTCCAATCAATTTCTATTGTATAATCAATGGTGCTATAAACTGTCTGCATTTAAATAATACCTGAATGACAGAGTAGACGACACACCTCTTAATGCTGACTCATTCTCCTCACTCATCTATTGGAAGAATCTTGTTGAAATAGTAATTTATATTATTTTCTTCATCAAACACATCAGTAACCTATCGATTCTTTTAATGGTTCAACACTCGACCGGTTAAACGATTTTGGCATAATTTCCCAGTCTCATCATTTGTCCTTCACTTGAACGTGGAACTGCGCAGCCTACTTTTTGATGCCTCTGAAAGATTGTCCTACATCATCGCTGCTCTTGGCTTTAGGCCAGCTGCAAAATCTTAATTATATTACCAGCTGCAAAATCAAGTCTGCATCACGCATACATCAGATTGATATTTTCAATATCGGCACTACAGTAGATGCTCCACCATGAGCTTCTAGACATGAACAAGCGTCTTAAACATTGAGTTTCACTTTCGCCTGTGGAAATAACTCAAATTGACAACTGGTGAGCATGGGCGCCGGCAAAGGGTTCTAGGGGGTCGGCCGAAACCCTAAATTTTTTTAGCTTAGTTAATTGCTTTAGCATTGCAGAAGAAGCTCGCATCAGCGAAAACACGAACACAATCAGAGTGCAGGTAAGTGAACAGTACGTATCTACGACTCAATTTTTCTTAGTGGCAAATTCGTCAAATTGAAGTATTATCCCACCGTTCGACTCCTCTCTATCTAAATTTGCTGACAGTGTACTTTTACTGTGGTGTCAACCTTCTGGTTCGTCAGAATTCAGACATGAATTTGTATTGCGTTCAATCGAAAATTGATCTTACCCTCGAGACTGGTTCTGGTCGTGACCTTCTGTGGAGAAAGTTATCTCTATACCCAAACACGCAGACAAAGTAATTTATCTATGTGGGTGACCATGACCATTTAATTACGTTTGAGGGGCAGCACCGCATTAGTTCATGCATTTGCTTCTTTGCAAAAAATGCACTCCAATTCAATATCGACCTTATCCCTCTGATATGTTCGACATTTCAATGATGCTCACTCGAATGCTATTATCCTGTATTTCCAGCTACATCGTATTCAGGAACCTCGAATGAACCTCGGATCCTTGCTTATCGAGTTCTTCGAGTTATACGGTCGGCATTTCAATTATTTCCAAACTGGTATTCGTATCACAGATGGAGGAAGTTACGTTAAAAAGGAAGAGATTCAGAAAGACATGGATGGTGGTCATCGAGCGTCCTTTCTCTGCATCGAAGATCCCCTCACTCCAGGTAAATCATTTTCCTATGATTTTGTCTAGGGTTTCGGAGTGTCTTGTTTTCCGAGGTTTTGGTTCCAACTGAATAGATGTGTCTGTTAGTCTCATTTTAAATATTACCTTTTTAAAGAATGAACCAAAGCATTTTTTAATTTTCATGTACTAACTGAAGTCAGGGTGACCGCTGTGGTCTATTCAAAAAGATAAGAAATTTTTCTTATCAATTCAATTTTAGTCCGTTTTATGGACAAGATTATTCTTTGATTTACATTTTCCGGCTCTTTTAAGTAAGCAGTGATATAAGTATTTCATCACTTTGATGAATTTGTAGTATTATTCGAATGCGTTGGTGATAATATTGTACCTTGCGAGATAAATGCGTCTGTTGTAAATAAGTTCGGTGCAATTTTGAAATAAAAATAGTGTTGTGGTTAGTGGTGCGGAACATCGTGAAAGCTATCTCACTCTAACCTTCAATTACGAAAACATTGCTCGATTTGCTCCTTATAAAGGAAGTATAAAACCGGATAATCAATACAGCATTCTTCCACATACTGAATATTATACTAGATGATTGATCAGTTTCGCTCTAGTGACCATGTGTCACACAGGAAGATCGTCTACAGGTCGCTCCATATTTGGAGGAACCCCTCCCCAAGTGCCGTCCACCTCTGCCGGTCGATCACATGCTGTCGCCAGTGCTGGTTGCACCACTGGACGATCTCATGGGCCCACCGACTTGGAGGTCTGCCTGGAACCAATTCCGTTCAGTTAGATGCCACTCCGTTATTCTCCTGATCCATCTTTCGTCTGTCCTGCGCATTATGTGATCATCCCATTGCCATTTACTTTTCATGATTACTTTTTGGATTTAGAATATTGATATATATATTTACACTGCAAAGTTTTGATTGAAAAGTACTAATATATGTCTCATAAGAGGCAGTTTTAATTTCTGGAATAGACCCACTTATAGTTGAAGGCCTGACGGAAAAAGTCTGTAAAGAACCCACTCTAATGTGAATCATTGACTCCATCATTTTCTCTCTTTGGCAGCCGTCTATTGTCGGAAAAATTCCATTTTAGAAATACTTATCTAGTCACTTATACAGCACTGTAGGGCTGCATAATTGAGCAATCTCAAGTTCCTTGATCGTAAATAGTTAAGTTGACACTTTTGCATCTAAATATAGCGCTTGTGACAATGTCCAATTAATAAAATATCAATTTTGCTTCAAATACAGCTTAATTGTGAGCATTGTCTTCCTTCACAAAAATGCATCATAGTAAGCAATATTATTGGCATAATATTAGGTCTACGAGGAGTGAAGAATCTACAGTGATCATCGGATGAAACCTTTTACGTAAATTCTATCACTGTATAAAATAATTGCCGTATTGATGTAAGACCTAATTAAGGATCCTCTATTCGTGATATTATCTACTTCGCGTGACTTTAGCTGACGGACCCCTAATCTAATAAATACTTGAAAATATCAATTGCTTTGGAATACTCAGATAAAAGAGATGGTCAAAGTTATAGGCTAATTTTGTAGTTGGAAGCATGGAAGTTAAAGAAATTTCATTTGCCACAGAAATTCTAAAATCATCTTCATTCAGCTGAATTTTCTGGCAGTATTTTTGTTGATTTTTTCAACACTATGTTTCAACTATCCTATCGAACAATCTTGGAATCGAGCTGTTTTTCGGGAAAGGTAGCTTTTTTCTTACGCCAGTTTTGACATCAAATCGATACTAAAACTCAGAAGCATGCTCAATTACTTGTAGAAGAAATTTTGATCAGTCAGCTAGCTGATAATTTAAGTGGCATAAATTGGCAAATTTCATATTTTGCAAAATTTTCAATATTAGTTTCAATGTAGTTGTCAATATTATATAAGTAGCATTTATGGTACAACTGCGTTTGAAAACCTGAAGTTAGTGTGCTGTAGCAAATTATTCCCTTTGATGGATATTTTACATGCAAATTAGACATATTGCAGTAGAACAAAATATGACTTTCGAAGTTCTAGTTTTGATGGACTATGTATGCTTTATCAATTAACATTGTAATTTGAAATAGTAAAGTTTCTGAAAAACTGGTCTGGCTCCTTTTATCTTACTGCTTTTTTCTGAAATAATCGATTTCTTTCAATCATTTCAATCATTTGAATGGTGAGTTATCATTCGTAACGAACCGTAGAGAGAGACATAAGCTGCATTACTTTCATGTTGTGATACTGTAAATAGCTTGTGACTGACTCAGTAAAATCAAACAAGATCAATTTTTGTGTCTTTCTCAACACTGTAGGCTATACAAAAGTAATCCATGATCATCGGGCTCACAAGAGAATACAAGCTAAAGGGATTCAACCCGACCTTTCAAAATTAATGCAAAATTGAATGTCGTTTCGCGCACTTGGTCATAAAATGGCATACGATTACACTTCATGCTTGTCCAACTAACACATTTATTTCGTGCTTCTTCATGAAGTTTATGAGTTGGAGTTACATGCGAGCATAACCATTTTAATGTGATTATTAAATGATCAATGTACAATACTATTGAAAAACCCAGAACGGAATGGAGCGGCTTCTCATGATCAATATTTTTACAATATCATGATACTAAAATGTCAATAAAGTTTTCAATGAGGTTTTCACGTACCTATTGATTGGTATAATCAAAAATACGTTTAATATATGAGTGATCTTTCGATGCTGGGTGATGATCATGGTAATTTATAAATTATTAATTAATTATTGAAAAAGATTCCATCTATTTTATACAGACTTGTATTGTAATTGTAATTGCAATTACTGTTATTAGTAATTATAATCAGCAACATTTCTAACCATGTAATTGAGAAGTAATTGCAATTACTTTACAATCAGCACTGTTTGATTTTCATTCAGCATGCAGTTAAATTACTTCATTCTCCTCGTCGATATTGCGTTGCAATAACTGCTAATAACACGACATTTTAATATTATACTTAGATGTCCACCCGGGGCATTATTACGGGCAACTTTTTCTAAGAAGCTTATGGCGAAACTTGTCAAAGTCTAAATTTTGAAGCGGGAGTTGTCTAGAGTAGTTGTAAATTTAATTTAAATGAAGGAAAACGGAGTAATTGTGACAGTAACATTTATGGAGTTGTGATTATTAATTGTAATCAATTACAATTTTAAGTAATTAGTTTGTGTTTGTAATTAATTACATGGTAGAGAGATGTGGAAAAAGCCGTCTCCCTTTGCCTTGTGTGATTGGCCCATTGCGCGCAGTGCGTAAGGAAAGTTGTATTAAGGAACTCACAAGTTGTCGTTGTCACATTGAAGACTGAAGATCAGCCAAGTCAATAGTACCTATCTTTGACTCAATGTTTCTCCGTGGTAAATTTATCAAATTGAAATGATTTTTTTTCACATCGTTCGACTCTTCACGATTTGAATTTACTGACTATGTACGTTCAATGCGGTGTCAATAATTTAGCTCGTCAGAATTCCGGCTTGAATTTGCTTTACGTTGAAAATTGATCTTTCTGCCCCTCTGTACTAGTTCTAAGCGTGACCATCAGTATTAAAAAATGCCATCTCTAAACCAAACAATGCAGACAAAGCAATCTATCTCTGTGTTGAATGTACTCGTAGATATTGGATCGTTCATTTACTTGCAAGAAATATGTCAATACTTGGATTATTTTACACTCTAAATAATGTACCTTTGATAAAATATTCGAAATTCTATTTCGATGAATTATAATGGAATTGTAAGTTTACAAAGTAAACTGAGTGGATACTTTTGGGGTTATCAAATTCATCACTCGCCGCTAGCTTTCGGGAATGTCATTATTCCTTGTTGGCGTAGCGGCTAGTAATTATATTGAACTTATCATTAGGCTTCATTTAACATTTCAACATTTTTTATAATTCTGAGTGTTTTTAGATGACATGCAGGCCAGAATCTGAACAAGTGCCTTAAAATACTGACGTCTAGTCGTAAAGACAATAGTCAGGTGTTATGACAATTAACCGGAATTTAGTTGGGAAACACATTTTCGGTGATTCACCTAAATTGTCGACGTCTAGTAATTAAGCATGATTGACTCCAAAAATGCTTCATGATATTTACAGGTTCATCTTTCTTTTTCAGGCAACGATATCGGGCGTAGTTCGTACGGAGCTCTCCTTGTGAAGCAAGCATTCGAACATGCGTTCGTCACTCTCAACTCAGCATTCCTTCCACAAAATTGTTGGATCACAGCTCGCAATGAAAGCATTCTCTCTCGCATTATCCACATCACCAATGACGTCATTGTTTACCGCCGCCGAATCAATGAGCGCTTCGTCCCTCCCTCAATTACCCCTGAATCGAACGACTCCGACAACGATGAGTGCTTCACAAGCGCAAGTCAGGAAAACGGTGCTAGTGTGAAGTGATGCATCGATGGTGACCCGCAGACCGCAGTTTGCATTTATACCGACAAAACAATGGTGACCTTGAGTATTCGTGTACATTCTCTTGTTCTTTGGTTTTTGTAAAGAAAATATTTTATAGAACAATATTCTTGCTACATTGAGATTTTATACTTCTGGTTATGTATACTGATTGACTCCGATACTCAATATCAATTGATATCTCGAAGTAACGATTTTGCTTATCAAGTGAAATTGTCTATTATCGAACTGTGGATATTTTCCGCAGTGTCGTTTATTTGTATGCAAAATATAATGTAGTAGTAATATGATGTAAATGGAATCCAGAGTGCATTTTACGGATGAGATATAGTGTGCATATCAAATGTAACGTGTCTTATCGATGTAAAAGTACATGTATATAGTGTCACGAAATTTCAGACAACATGATGCTTATACACTGAATTATACTATTACATATGTATAGCAGAAAAAATAGATACACTGCTGATATAACACACATGTAAAGCGACCACTTTCGAAACAATAAGAACTCAGTGAAATTCTCCAATGAGTTTGAATGAAATTATAAGCTCTCTTCGTATTGAACGAAAAGATTTTTTCTTTGTGCATTCCATCATGTTGATCACTGAATGCATTGGTTTCATAGAAGCTTCTAGAAATAATTTGTTAAAGGGTGTAGAGTTCAGGGGTTCCTTAAGTTGATTTCACTGAGGACTTGATTAAACCAGGGGTAATTCAAAGACAATAAATAGCACTGGAATCACTTACATGAACTTTTCATTTACATTCTGTTTTAATTAAGAGGTGTATAGAAGCGTGCACACTGAATTTGAGTATAGGCTAAAAACATGCTGAAGGTTTGTCTTATACAAGATAACGTGAACGAAATAACCAATGAAATGCATGGGGATTTACATGTTAATAATGACGATTGGAAAATGTGTAATTAGAAGGGAGAGATTATGATATTTCAGTCTAGCACGAGTCGTACCTAGCGAGTTAGAAGTGAGTGAGTGACGATTTTTTTCAACGACTCGTCTCTTTCCTTTTAACTGGCAATTGACCGTTCAAAATGCTTTTCTTTTGATTGTATTTGATAAATGCAGCAATAGATATGTAAGAGAGCGTGCACTCTGAATTGTTTGTGCATGGAGAGAAAACATGTTAAAGGCATTTTAGTCTTAATTTTGAGAGATAACGAGCGAAAGCATTGAAAAGGATGGTTTTATTTCGATTACCGTAAGTTTGACAGATCTACTAAACTAACTGTGTTGAGGTATAATATTAAAAATGACGACTTTTTGAACGACTCGTCGTTAGAATAGTGAGTCTCATTTCGTTTTAACTGGCGGCGGCGGCAGCAATTGAGATTTAATTTCTTCAAAACAAAAACAGCTTATCAGAATTGAGTAGAAGAGGAGAGAGAACAACGACGGACGTGAAGGTAGGTGAATTAAATAAATCGCAGTATTATTTAGTTGAATATTTATTTTGTTGTTTTACCCCCACCGCTCAGCTATCGTTAGTCTCAGCCGCTCTTATAGAAGAGCAGACGCGGTCATCGATGATGGCCAGCCAAGCTCCTTTCGGAACAGCTGCCCATCCGCCTCGCGCTCAGAGACCAACGATGAACTACATCATCGCGGGTGGGTCGCTAGGGTCAATATAGATTGACGTCCTGGCGAATCATACTATAGAAATGATCCCATAAAGTATGATCTTAACCGAACTATAGATGAAAATCAGCTTATAAATCAATCTTTTCCATCTGACAACTTTCTCTTATTAGAAAGTTATTGCCAACAATGTCATTTCACTCCATCAGCAATGCTTTATGACCGTTCAAAATACTTCTCTTTTGATTGTATTTGATAAATATGAGTCAATTAACACAATTCCTCTCCGCCTCTTGATTTAACAGCAAATTTCAATCGATCAAAATATACCTACAATACTACTGTTTTTGCCTAATCTACAGTAATAGATATGTAAGAGAGCGTGCACTCTGAATTGTTTGTGCATGGAGAGAAAATATGTTAAAGGCATTTTAGTCTTAATTGAAAAGGATGGTTTTATTTCGATTACCGTAAGTTTGACAGATCTACTAAACTAACTGTGTTGAGGTATAATATTAAAAATGACGACTTTTTGAACGACTCGTCGTTAGAATAGTGAGTCTCATTTCGTTTTAACTGGCGGCGGCGGCAGCAATTGAGATTTAATTTCTTCAAAACAAAAACAGCATATCAGAATTGAGTAGAAGAGGAGAGAGAACAACGACGGACGTGAAGGTAGGTGAATTAAATAAATCGCAGTATTATTTAGTTGAATATTTATTTTGTTGTTTTACCCCCACCGCTCAGCTATCGTTAGTCTCAGCCGCTCTTATAGAAGAGCAGACGCGGTCATCGATGATGGCCAGCCAAGCTCCTTTCGGAACAGCTGCCCATCCGCCTCGCGCTCAGAGACCAACGATGAACTACATCATCGCGGGTGGGTCGCTAGGGTCAATATAGATTGACGTCCTGGCGAATCATACTATAGAAATGATCCCATAAAGTATGATCTTAACCGAACTATAGATGAAAATCAGCTTATAAATCAATCTTTTCCATCTGACAACTTTCTCTTATTAGAAAGTTATTGCCAACAATGTCATTTCACTCCATCAGCAATGCTTTATGACCGTTCAAAATACTTCTCTTTTGATTGTATTTGATAAATATGAGTCAATTAACACAATTCCTCTCCGCCTCTTGATTTAACAGCAAATTTCAATCGATCAAAATATACCTACAATACTACTGTTTTTGCCTAATCTACAGTAATAGATATGTAAGAGAGCGTGCACTCTGAATTGTTTGTGCATGGAGAGAAAATATGTTAAAGGCATTTTAGTCTTAATTGAAAAGGATGGTTTTATTTCGATTACCGTAAGTTTGACAGATCTACTAAACTAACTGTGTTGAGGTATAATATTAAAAATGACGACTTTTTGAACGACTCGTCGTTAGAATAGTGAGTCTCATTTCGTTTTAACTGGCGGCGGCGGCAGCAATTGAGATTTAATTTCTTCAAAACAAAAACAGCATATCAGAATTGAGTAGAAGAGGAGAGAGAACAACGACGGACGTGAAGGTAGGTGAATTAAATAAATCGCAGTATTATTTAGTTGAATATTTATTTTGTTGTTTTACCCCCACCGCTCAGCTATCGTTAGTCTCAGCCGCTCTTATAGAAGAGCAGACGCGGTCATCGATGATGGCCAGCCAAGCTCCTTTCGGAACAGCTGCCCATCCGCCTCGCGCTCAGAGACCAACGATGAACTACATCATCGCGGGTGGGTCGCTAGGGTCAATATAGATTGACGTCCTGGCGAATCATACTATAGAAATGATCCCATAAAGTATGATCTTAACCGAACTATAGATGAAAATCAGCTTATAAATCAATCTTTTCCATCTGACAACTTTCTCTTATTAGAAAGTTATTGCCAACAATGTCATTTCACTCCATCAGCAATGCTTTATGACCGTTCAAAATACTTCTCTTTTGATTGTATTTGATAAATATGAGTCAATTAACACAATTCCTCTCCGCCTCTTGATTTAACAGCAAATTTCAATCGATCAAAATATACCTACAATACTACTGTTTTTGCCTAATCTACAGTAATAGATATGTAAGAGAGCGTGCACTCTGAATTGTTTGTGCATGGAGAGAAAATATGTTAAAGGCATTTTAGTCTTAATTGAAAAGGATGGTTTTATTTCGATTACCGTAAGTTTGACAGATCTACTAAACTAACTGTGTTGAGGTATAATATTAAAAATGACGACTTTTTGAACGACTCGTCGTTAGAATAGTGAGTAGTCTCATTTCGTTTTAACTGGCGGCGGCGGCAGCAATTGAGATTTAATTTCTTCAAAACAAAAACAGCATATCAGAATTGAGAGAGAGAACAACGACGGACGTGAAGGTAGGTGAATTAAATAAATCGCAGTATTATTTAGTTGAATATTTATTTTGTTGTTTTACCCCCACCGCTCAGCTATCGTTAGTCTCAGCCGCTCTTATAGAAGAGCAGACGCGGTCATCGATGATGGCCAGCCAAGCTCCTTTCGGAACAGCTGCCCATCCGCCTCGCGCTCAGAGACCAACGATGAACTACATCATCGCGGGTGGGTCGCTAGGGTCAATATAGATTGACGTCCTGGCGAATCATACTATAGAAATGATCCCATAAAGTATGATCTTAACCGAACCATAGATGAAAATCAGCTTATAAATCAATCTTTTCCATCTGACAACTTTCTCTTATTAGAAAGTTATTGCCAACAATGTCATTTCACTCCATCAGCAATGCTTTATGACCGTTCAAAATACTTCTCTTTTGATTGTATTTGATAAATATGAGTCAATTAACACAATTCCTCTCCGCCTCTTGATTTAACAGCAAATTTCAATCGATCAAAATATACCTACAATACTACTGTTTTTGCCTAATCTACAGTAATAGATATGTAAGAGAGCGTGCACTCTGAATTGTTTGTGCATGGAGAGAAAATATGTTAAAGGCATTTTAGTCTTAATTGAAAAGGATGGTTTTATTTCGATTACCGTAAGTTTGACAGATCTACTAAACTAACTGTGTTGAGGTATAATATTAAAAATGACGACTTTTTGAACGACTCGTCGTTAGAATAGTGAGTCTCATTTCGTTTTAACTGGCGGCGGCGGCAGCAATTGAGATTTAATTTCTTCAAAACAAAAACAGCATATCAGAATTGAGTAGAAGAGGAGAGAGAACAACGACGGACGTGAAGGTAGGTGAATTAAATAAATCGCAGTATTATTTAGTTGAATATTTATTTTGTTGTTTTACCCCCACCGCTCAGCTATCGTTAGTCTCAGCCGCTCTTATAGAAGAGCAGACGCGGTCATCGATGATGGCCAGCCAAGCTCCTTTCGGAACAGCTGCCCATCCGCCTCGCGCTCAGAGACCAACGATGAACTACATCATCGCGGGTGGGTCGCTAGGGTCAATATAGATTGACGTCCTGGCGAATCATACTATAGAAATGATCCCATAAAGTATGATCTTAACCGAACTATAGATGAAAATCAGCTTATAAATCAATCTTTTCCATCTGACAACTTTCTCTTATTAGAAAGTTATTGCCAACAATGTCATTTCACTCCATCAGCAATGCTTTATGACCGTTCAAAATACTTCTCTTTTGATTGTATTTGATAAATATGAGTCAATTAACACAATTCCTCTCCGCCTCTTGATTTAACAGCAAATTTCAATCGATCAAAATATACCTACAATACTACTGTTTTTGCCTAATCTACAGTAATAGATATGTAAGAGAGCGTGCACTCTGAATTGTTTGTGCATGGAGAGAAAATATGTTAAAGGCATTTTAGTCTTAATTGAAAAGGATGGTTTTATTTCGATTACCGTAAGTTTGACAGATCTACTAAACTAACTGTGTTGAGGTATAATATTAAAAATGACGACTTTTTGAACGACTCGTCGTTAGAATAGTGAGTAGTCTCATTTCGTTTTAACTGGCGGCGGCGGCAGCAATTGAGATTTAATTTCTTCAAAACAAAAACAGCATATCAGAATTGAGTAGAAGAGGAGAGAGAACAACGACGGACGTGAAGGTAGGTGAATTAAATAAATCGCAGTATTATTTAGTTGAATATTTATTTTGTTGTTTTACCCCCACCGCTCAGCTATCGTTAGTCTCAGCCGCTCTTATAGAAGAGCAGACGCGGTCATCGATGATGGCCAGCCAAGCTCCTTTCGGAACAGCTGCCCATCCGCCTCGCGCTCAGAGACCAACGATGAACTACATCATCGCGGGTGGGTCGCTAGGGTCAATATAGATTGACGTCCTGGCGAATCATACTATAGAAATGATCCCATAAAGTATGATCTTAGCGACCCTAGCGACCCACCCGCGATGATGTAGTTCATCGTTGGTCTCTGAGCGCGAGGCAGCAATTGAGATTTAATTTCTTCAAAACAAAAACAGCATATCAGAATTGAGTAGAAGAGGAGAGAGAACAACGACGGACGTGAAGGTAGGTGAATTAAATAAATCGCAGTATTATTTAGTTGAATATTTATTTTGTTGTTTTACCCCACCGCTCAGCTATCGTTAGTCTCAGCCGCTCTTATAGAAGAGCAGACGCGGTCATCGATGATGGCCAGCCAAGCTCCTTTCGGAACAGCTGCCCATCCGCCTCGCGCTCAGAGACCAACGATGAACTACATCATCGCGGGTGGGTCGCTAGGGTCAATATAGATTGACGTCCTGGCGAATCATACTATAGAAATGATCCCATAAAGTATGATCTTAACCGAACTTTAGATGAAAATCAGCTTATAAATCAATCTTTTCCATCTGACAACTTTCTCTTATTAGAAAGTTATTGCCAACAATGTCATTTCACTCCATCAGCAATGCTTTATGACCGTTCAAAATACTTCTCTTTTGATTGTATTTGATAAATATGAGTCAATTAACACAATTCCTCTCCGCCTCTTGATTTAACAGCAAATTTCAATCGATCAAAATATACCTACAATACTACTGTTTTTGCCTAATCTACAGTAATAGATATGTAAGAGAGCGTGCACTCTGAATTGTTTGTGCATGGAGAGAAAATATGTTAAAGGCATTTTAGTCTTAATTGAAAAGGATGGTTTTATTTCGATTATCGTAAGTTTGACAGATCTACTAAACTAACTGTGTTGAGGTATAATATTAAAAATGACGACTTTTTGAACGACTCGTCGTTAGAATAGTGAGTCTCATTTCGTTTTAACTGCGGCGGCGGCAGCAATTGAGATTTAATTTCTTCAAAACAAAAACAGCATATCAGAATTGAGTAGAAGAGGAGAGAGAACAACGACGGACGTGAAGGTAGGTGAATTAAATAAATCGCAGTCTTATGTAGTTGAATATTTTTCTTTGTTGTTTTACCCCCACCGCTCAGCTATCGTTAGTCTCAGCCGCTCTTATAGAAGAGCAGACGCGGTCATCGATGATGGCCAGCCAAGCTCCTTTCGGAACAGCTGCCCATCCGCCTCGCGCTCAGAGACCAACGATGAACTACATCATCGCGGGTGGGTCGCTAGGGTCAATATAGATTGACGTCCTGGCGAATCATACTATAGAAATGATCCCATAAAGTATGATCTTAACCGAACTATAGATGAAAATCAGCTTATAAATCAATCTTTTCCATCTGACAACTTTCTCTTATTAGAAATAATAAGATAAGGTTAAAGATAAAGTAAGTTAAAAGTAGAGTAGTATAAGTTTAAAAAGAAGTGATAAAAGTATATTAAAAGTAAGTTAAGAAAGAAAAACATTGTTAAAAGTAAGTTAAAAAGAATATCAAGAGTTAAAAGTAGAAGATTTAAAATAAAAGTTAGTAAGTTATAAGTAAAGTAAAAAAAGTTAATAAATAAGATTAAGTTAAGTTAGAAGTTAGAAAGAAAGAAAAGTTTATGTAAAGTTTAAAAGGCAATACATAAAAAGTTAAAAGTAACAGAAAGAAGTTATTGAAAAAAAGTAAAGTTAAGAGAAAAGGGTTTTGTAATAAAAGAAAAAAAGTTAAAATAAAAAAAAAACAAAAATAAATAAATATAATAAAGTTAAGAAACAATTAATAGGTTAAATGTTTAAAAAAGTTTAAGTTATATAAGAAGTAAAAAAAAGAAGGGGAAGAATAGTAAAAAGAGAAGGAAAAGAAGTAAAGAATAGAAGTTAGTAAGAAGAAAGAAAAAAAGAAAGTAAAAGTAATGGAACAAGAAGAATAGTAGAGTAAAGTAAAGTAAAGATTAAAGAGGTAAGTTTAAAAAGTAAGTTTAAGTAAAAAGAAAGAAAAAAAAAAAAAGTTAAAAAAAGAAAGTATTAGGTAGAAGTTATAAAAGGAAGAAAGGAAAAAAAAAAAAAGTAAAAGAAGAAAGTAAGTTGTGTATAAATAAGTAAAAGACAGAGTATAAAATGTTAAAGTAAGTTAAGTTTGAGTTAAAGTTTAAGAAAGTTTTAAGTAAAGTTTACGAAAATAGTTATATAAGTAAAGAGAAGTCAAGTAAGGAAGTTTAAGTTTAAAGAAGAAGTTCATAGAAAGAAAGAAGAAAGAAGTTAAGAAAAGTGAAGTTGAAAGGTTTTAAAGTAAATAAAAAAAAAAAAAAGTTAAAGAGTTAAAGTTAAGAATAAAGCTAAAAAGCTAAAGTTAAAAAGCTAAAAAAGAAGTTAAAAGCATAGAAAAAAGTTGAAGTTATAGGGAAAGTTTAGTAAAAAAAGAACAAAGTACGAAAAAGGTAAAAGTTAAAAAAGTATAAAGTAAGAAATAAGTAAGTTAGTAAAAGTAAAAAAGTAAAGTAAAGTTAATATAAAGAATAAAAGTTAATCAAAAAAAATGAAAAAGATAGCATGTAAGTTTGATAATGAAAAAAGAAAAAGTTGAAAATAAGTTATAGAAAGAATAAAGTTATAACAAGTAAGTTAAAATAGGAGTTAAAGTTATTAGTTAAGAAAAAGTTAGAAAGTGATAATAAGAAAGAGAAGTAGTTATTACAGTTTAAAAAATAAGCAAAGTAAGTTGAAGTGAGGAAAGTTAAAGAAAGATAAAGTTTTAAAAGAAAGTTAAAGTTAAGTTAAGTTAAAAAGAAGAAGAAAAAAGCAAAGTTAGAAAGTTTAGAATTAAAAAAACAGTAGTTATAGAAAGAGAATAAAGTATAAGTTAAGAAAAAGTAAAAAAGTTAGAGAAATAGTTAATTGAAAAGCTTCAAGGAAAAGGTAAGAGCAAAAAAAAAAGAAGTTTAAAGAATAAAAAAAAAGTTCTTAAAGAATATTAGTTTAAGTTATAAAAATAAAGATGTAAAGTAGAGTAATAAAAAGAAAGTAAAGAAGAAGAAGTTAATAGAAGTTTAAATAAAAGTTTAAAAAGAAAAGAAGAGTTTAAAAAAGTTTACAAAGTTTAGAAGGATAAAAAGTTAGAAAGTTAAAGTTAGAAAGAAAAAATAAATAAAAAAAGAAATAAGTTTAAAAATGATAAGTTTAAAGGAAAATAAATAAGGAAAGTTTAAATTAAGTTACGTTAAAAAAGTAAAGATGAAGATATAAATAAAATTAATAAAAAAAGCTTAAAGAGAAAAAAATAAAAAAAAAGGAATAGGTTTAAGTTAGTATAGATAAAAGAAAAAAGTTAGAATATAAGAAAAAGGAGATAAGAAAAAAAGAAGTTATTAAAGTAAAAAGGTAAGAAGAATTGAAGTATAGATATAAAAAGTTATAAAAAAGCTTAGAATAGTAGTTAAAAAATAGAAATAGCAAACAAGTTTAAAAGTTGAAGTTAGGATTAAGATGTTTTAGAATAAGAGAAATAGAGCAAATGTAAAATTTAAGAATAAGCTTAAAGAGATAAAAAAAAGTTAGTAAGTTGTATGATATAAGTTAAGAAGTTAAAGTTATAAAATAGAGGGGAAGTTAAAAAGAAAAAAAGTTAAGTGAAAGGAGAAAGTAAAGAAGAAGAAAAAAGTAAGTTATATAAAAGTAGAAATAGAAGAGAAAAGTTATTAAAGTTTAAGTTATGTTAGTTATTAATTTAATAGAAGTTGGAGAGAAATATGAAATAGGAGAGAAAAAAGTTTGATTTAAGTTAGTTAAGAAGTAAAGGATAAGTTTTAAAGTTTAGTTATATGGAAAGTGAAGAGTGGTAAATAAAAAGAAATAAGGAATAAAGTTAAAGTTGAAGATAAGAAAAGTTAAGTATGAGGAAGAAAGAATAAAAAGATTAAATAAGGAAAGAAGGTTAGTTAAAAAGAGGAGAAAAAAGTTTTAAGAGTTGAATGAAAGAAGTTGAAAGAAAAATTCAGAAAGTTAAAGTTTGAAGAAATTGGAACAAGACAGTAAGAAGTAAAGAAAAGTTAAGAATAAGTTTAAATAAAAAGATAGTAAAAATAAAATAAAAGAAGTTAAAAGAAAAGTAAATAGTAAGATAAAAGTAAATTTAAAAAAGAAGTAAAGATAAGGAAGTTTAAGTTAAAAAGGTAAATAAAAGTTGAAGTTAAGTTATTATAAAAAATATAACAGAAAGATGTAAAAGAAGAAGTTTAAGTATAGTTAAAGAAGTTACAGAAGTGTTATCATAAAGAAAAGAAGTAAAAAAGCTTAAGTTTATAAGTTAAGTTTTAAAAGAAAAAAAAATATTTAATTTAATAAGTTAAGGAAAGTTAAAAAGTTAGTGAGTTAAGAGTTAAAGAAGTTTAAGGAGGAAGTTATATACAATAAAAGTCAGATAAAAGTTGTATAAGGATAATAATTAAGTAAATGAAGGAGTAAAGAATTTAGAAAAGTTAAATAAGTTAATAAGTTAATAATGTTAAAGTAAGATAAAAAAAGTTAAATTTAAAGTAGAAGAAAAAGATAAGTAGAAAGTTATAAATAGATTTGTATACAAGTTTATAAAAAGAAAAGTAATGATAAGAGTATAAAGAAAGAGAAAGAAGTTTAAAAAGAAGGTTTTAAGTTAAAGTTTAAAAGGAAAAAAGTAAAAAAGAGAAGGATAAGTTAAGTTAATAGGTAAAAAAAAAAGTAAGAACGTAAAATTAAGTAAAAGTTTATAAGTTAAAATTAAGTAAGTTAAGTAAGTTGATAAAGTTAAAACAAGGAAAAAGTAAGAATAAGCTTTATAAAGGAAGAGGTAAGTAAGAATTTAGAAGAAAAAGTGAATAAATTTAAAAAGTTATAAAAGTTTTAAGTAAGTTTAAAAGGAAGAAGTTAAAGTGAATGAAGAAGAATATAAAATTTACGTTAAAATAAGTTAAAAAAAAAAGATGAGTTAAGAAGTTAATAGTTTATAAAAAAAAAGTTAAATGAAGTTATGAAAAAGAAGTTAGAGAGGATAAAGAAGGAGAAATAGAGAAGAAAGAGGATTATAGAGAAGATTAAGGATCAAGAAGCTAGAAAAGTAAGTTCTTAGTTAAAATTTACTTTAAAAGATCTTAAGTTAAGGTTAAAGTTAAATGAAAAAGAGACGTTTACTAAATAAAGTTAATTTCTAATTGTAGTAAAAGAGAAGAAGGAAAGTTAAAAAAAAAGTAATTAAGTTAGTAAAGTAAACGTTAAAGAGAAAAAGTAGAATTTAAGATAAGTGAAAAAAGGCAAGGAAAGTTAAGAGAGTTATAAGAAGTTAATAAGTTAAAGTTAAAGTTAAAGTTAGTTGAAGTTTAAGTTAAGATTGTGAAGAGTTAAGAAAAGTTGAAAGAAAAAAGAGTTAAGTTAAAATATAAGAAGTTAAAGTCAAAGTAAAGTTAAAAAGAATGATAATTAGAGTGAAGTTCAAGTTAAAAAAAGTTTAAAAAGTTAAAAAATAGAAGTTAAAATTTAAAGGTAATAAATAGTTAGTAAGTTGAAGTTAGTTATAATGTTTAAGTAAAAAAGAAGTGGTAATATAGTTGAAAAAAAGTTAAAGTAGTTCAGAAGAAGAAAGTAGAAAGTTTAAGTAAAACGTAAACAAAGTACAGTTAGCAAGAAAAAGTAATAGTTAACAGAAGTTAATAAAAAGTTATAAAAAGTTTTAAGTTACAATAAGTAAGACAAAGTTAGAAATGTACAGGTAAAAGTTAAAGTAGGTTAAGAGAATGTTTGAAGAAGTTAAAATAAAAAAATAAATGAAAGAAAAAAGAAATATAGAAACGAAGTAAAAAAATAAAGTTTAAGTTAAAGAAAAAGTAAGTTGAAGAAATAAGAAGGAGTAAAAAAAAAAAAAGAGAATAAAAAGTATAAGTTTAAGAAATAAGTTGAAGAAGAAGTTTGGTTAATATGAAAGAAAGGTAGTTAAAATAAAGAAAATGGAAGAATGTTAAACAGTTATAGTAATAAAAATAAGTAAGAAGTTGATTTGAATAACGCAAGTTAAGTTAAAGTGAAAAAAATAAATAAGAATTAAGTTTGAAAAAAGGATAGTGTAAAAGTTAGTTGAAGTAAGTAAATATTATAAAAAAGTTATAGTATAATAGAAAGTTAAATTAAGTTAAAAGAAATGAAAGCTAAGTTGAATGATAAGTTAAGTAGAAGATAGTGAGTAAAGAATAAAGATATTGAAGTAAAGAAAAAAGAATGTAGAATTAGTTAGGAAGTAAAGAATAAGTTAAAAGTAAGAGGTACAAAATTAGTTGTAATAAATAGTAAGTAAGTTAATTAATGTTAAAGTTAAAAAAAATAGAATGTTGTTATAAAATTAAGATAAGAAATAAAAAGGAAAAAAGTTAAAAAGAAAGAAGTGAGTTAAAAGAAGTAAGTTAAGTAGTAGAAATAGGAAAAAAAGTATGGTAAAGTTAAGAAAAGATAAAGGGAAAGTTTAAAGAAGTTTAAGTTGAAATAAAAATAAAAAAAAGAAAAAGTTATAAGTTAGTTTGAATATAGTGTTAAGAAAAGAAGGGTTAAAAAAGAAAAAAAAGTTTACGAATTAATATAATAAGTTTAGAATAGAGTTAAAAAAAAAGTAAAGTTAATAAAGAGTTTAACAATAAAAATAAAGAGTAAAATAAAGTTTAATGAATGGAATAACAAAGTGGTTTAAAAGAAAGTCAAAAGTAGTAAGTAAGTAAGAAGTTAAAAGAAGGAAAATATATCAAAGGGTAAGAAGTTGGATAGAAAGTTATAGTGGGAAAAGAATTTAAAAGTTAAAGAGTTAATAAAAGTTAAAAGGTAAGATAAAAAAAGATGAAGAAAAGTAAAAGATTAAAAAAGCAAGACGAGAGAAGTGCAAGTTATTAGGAAGTATAAGTAAAAGAGAAAGTAAAAAAAAAGAGATAAAGAAAAGTAGTATAGTTAAATGAAGTAGTTGAAAAGAGAAAGTTTAAAAAGGGATATAGTTAAGGTTTGAAGTAAAAAAAAAGTATAAAAAGTTAAAGGGAAAAAAAAGAAGTAGTTTGTGAGAAATAAAAGTTAAGTTAAAATATAAGTTAAAAAATAAAAATAGAAAGTTTAGAAGTTGTAGATAAGTAAGATAAGGAAAGAAAAGATTAAAGTTTTAATGATAAAGATGGTTTCAAAAAGAATTGTAGTTATAAGTAAAGTTTTAAGTTAGAAGTTATACGTAAGGGGAAGAATAAAACAATAAAGTGTAAAGATGATAGAAAGTAAGAAGTAAGTTAAGATAAGAAAGAGTAAGAGTGAAGTAAGAAGTAAAGAAAGTTAGAGGTTAAAAGGAAGAAAGAAGTTTATATTAAGTTAGATAAGAAAAGAGTAACGTTAAATTTTAGTAAAGAAAAAAGGTTTAAAAGTTATAACATAAAAAGAAGAAGTAGTAAAAAAGTAAAAGGTTATTTAACAAAGTTAGACTAAGTTAATTTGAAGTTAAAGAGGAAAAAGAAATAAAGATAAGGTTTAAAGAAAAGTAAAAGTTTAAAGTTAAGTAAAGTTAAAAGTAAGAAGTAAAGAAAAAGATAAAGTAATTTAAGATTAATTGATAATAAAGAGGAATTAAAAAAGTATAGAAAAAAAGTTAAAAAAGTTAGTAAGAAAAGAGATAAAAGAAGTTAAGAAGTAGTAAAAAAGCGGAAATAGTAAGAAGTTTGAAAAGGATAGTAAGTTAAAAAAGTAGTTAAGTAATGAGTAAAAAGTTCAAGAATTAATAAGTTAAAAAAAAGTAAAAAGTTAGAAGTTTAAAAAGAAAAGGAAAGATAAGTTGAAAGTAAAGGTAAGTTAAGTAAATATAGTAAGTTACGTAAAACAATTTGAAAAAAGAAGTTTAAAAAAAATAAGTTATATATAAAAGGAATAAAAAGAAGAAAAGGGAAAAAAGTTTAAAAGTTTTAAGGAAAGAGAAAAGTATGATGGGAAGTTAAGTAAGAAGAAACAAGTGGAATAGGAAAGTTAATATAAAGTTAAGTAAAGAAGTAGTATAATAAAGATGAAGA
The DNA here is from genome assembly GCA_907163375.1 of Prostheceraeus crozeri. Lineage (NCBI taxonomy): Eukaryota > Metazoa > Platyhelminthes > Polycladida > Euryleptidae > Prostheceraeus > Prostheceraeus crozeri. The sequence goes on along the minus strand of CAJQUW010005432.1, from coordinate 582,523 downwards.
AAGTAAGTTAAAAGTAAAGTTAAAAAAGTAAGAAAGATGATAAAAGAAAAAATAATAAAAGTAAGTAAGTTAAGTGAAGAAGATATAAAAAGAAAGTTAAGTTAAGAAAGTTTTAATTAAAAAAGTAAATAGTAAAGTTAGTTTTGAAGGTAAAAAAGTTAAGGAAAGGTATAATAAGTTGTGTATGTTAATAAAAAAGTTATAAAAAGTTAGTTATTGAATAACGTAATGAGTTTAAAAGTTTTTAATGAAACTTAAAAAGTAAAGTAGAAAAAATTTAAAAATAAAGAGAAGAAGTTAAAAGTAAGAAGAAAAAAAAGAAAAAAAAGACGTTAAAGTTAAAGGAGATTAAGTTAAGATTAAAAGTTAGAAGTTAGTAAATAAGTAATAAGAAAAAAGTGAGTGATAAAAAAAGTTTGAAAGAAGTATAAGGAAATAGTAAGAGTAGAGAAAAAAGTAATGTAAAAAGATAAAAGGTTAAGAAAGAAAAGTATAAACTTAATGGTTACAAAAAAAAGAAAAGTTAAAGAGTTAATATAGAAAAAGAAGGAAAGAAGTGGTAAAAGAAAAAGGTATAAAGTTTAAAAGTTATAAAAAAAAGTTAAAAAAATAGTTAATGTTAATAAGTGTTAGATATATAAGTTGAAATTTAGAGTAACGTTATTGCCAACAATGTCATTTCACTCCATCAGCAATGCTTTATGACCGTTCAAAATACTTCTCTTTTGATTGTATTTGATAAATATGAGTCAATTAACACAATTCCTCTCCGCCTCTTGATTTAACAGCAATTTCAATCGATCAAAATATACCTACAATACTACTGTTTTTGCCTAATCTACAGTAATAGATATGTAAGAGAGCGTGCACTCTGAATTTGTTTGTGCATGGAGAGAAAATATGTTAAAGGCATTTTAGTCTTAATTGAAAAGGATGGTTTTATTTCGATTACCGTAAGTTTGACAGATCTACTAAACTAACTGTGTTGAGGTATAATATTAAAAATGACGACTTTTTGAACGACTCGTCGTTAGAATAGTGAGTCTCATTTCGTTTTAAACTGGCGGCGGCGGCAGCAATTGAGATTTAATTTCTTCAAAACAAAAACAGCATATCAGAATTGAGTAGAAGAGGAGAGAGAACAACGACGGACGTGAAGGTAGGTGAATTAAATAAATCGCAGTATTATTTAGTTGAATATTTATTTTGTTGTTTTACCCCCACCGCTCAGCTATCGTTAGTCTCAGCCGCTCTTATAGAAGAGCAGAACGCGGTCATCGATGATGGCCAGCCAAGCTCCTTTCGGAACAAGCTGCCCATCCGCCTCGCGCTCAGAGACCAACGATGAACTACATCATCGCGAGTGGGTCGCTAGGGTCAATATAGATTGACGTCCTGGCGAATCATACTATAGAAATGATCCCATAAAGTATGATCTTAGCGACCCTAGCGACCCACCCGCGATGATGTAGTTCATCGTTGGTCTCTGAGCGCGAGGCAGCAATTGAGATTTAATTTCTTCAAAACAAAAACAGCATATCAGAATTGAGTAGAAGAGGAGAGAGAACAACGACGGACGTGAAGGTAGGTGAATTAAATAAATCGCAGTATTATTTAGTTGAATATTTTCTTTGTTGTTTTACCCCCACCGCTCAGCTATCGTTAGTCTCAGCCGCTCTTATAGAAGAGCAGACGCGGTCATCGATGATGGCCAGCCAAGCTCCTTTCGGAACAGCTGCCCATCCGCCTCGCGCTCAGAGACCAACGATGAACTACATCATCGCGGGTGGGTCGCTAGGGTCAATATAGATTGACGTCCTGGCGAATCATACTATAGAAATGATCCCCTTAAAGTATGATCTTAACCGAACCATAGATGAAAATCAGCTTATAAATCAATCTTTTCCATCTGACAACTTTCTCTTATTAGAAAGTTATTGCCAACAATGTCATTTCACTCCATCAGCAATGCTTTATGACCGTTCAAAATACTTCTCTTTTGATTGTATTTGATAAATATGAGTCAATTAACACATTCCTCTCCGCCTCTTGATTTAACAGCAAATTTCAATCGATCAAAATATACCTACAATACTACTGTTTTTGCCTAATCTACAGTAATAGATATGTAAGAGAGCGTGCACTCTGAATTGTTTGTGCATGGAGAGAAAATATGTTAAAGGCATTTTAGTCTTAATTGAAAAGGATGGTTTTATTTCGATTACCGTAAGTTTGACAGATCTACTAAACTAACTGTGTTGAGGTATAATATTAAAAATGACGACTTTTTGAACGACTCGTCGTTAGAAATAGTGAGTCTCATTTCGTTTAAACTGGCGGCGGCGGCAGCAATTGAGATTTAATTTCTTCAAACAAAAACAGCATATAATAATTGAGTAGAAGAGGAGAGAGAACAACGACGGACGTGAAGGTAGGTGAATTAAATAAATCGCAGTATTATTTAGTTGAATATTTATTTTGTTGTTTTACCCCCACCGCTCAGCTATCGTTAGTCTCAGCCGCTCTTATAGAAGAGCAGACGCGGTCATCGATGATGGCCAGCCAAGCTCCTTTCGGAACAGCTGCCCATCCGCCTCGCGCTCAGAGACCAACGATGAACTACATCATCGCGGTGGGTCGCTAGGGTCAATATAGATTGACGTCCTGGCGAATCATACTATAGAAATGATCCCATAAAGTATGATCTTTGCGACCCTAGCGACCCACCCGCGATGATGTAGTTCATCGTTGGTCTCTGAGCGCGAGGCAGCAATTGAGATTTAATTTCTTCAAAACAAAAACAGCATATCAGAATTGAGTAGAAGAGGAGAGAGAACAACGACGGACGTGAAGGTAGGTGAATTAAATAAATCGCAGTATTATTTAGTTGAATATTTTCTTTGTTGTTTTACCCCCACCGCTCAGCTATCGTTAGTCTCAGCCGCTCGTTATAGAAGAGCAGACGCGGATCATCGATGATGGCCAGCCAAGCTCCTTTCGGAACAGCTGCCCATCCGCCTCGCGCACAGAGACCAACGATGAACTACATCATCGCGGGTGGGTCGCTAGGGTCAATATAGATTGACGTCCTGGCGAATCATACTATAGAAATGATCCCATAAAGTATGATCTTAACCGAACTATAGATGAAAATCAGCTTATAAATCAATCTTTTCCATCTGACAACTTTCTCTTATTAGAAAGTTATTGCCAACAATGTCATTTCACTCCATCAGCAAATGCTTTATGACCGTTCAAAATACTTCTCTTTTGATTGTATTTGATAAATATGAGTCAATTAACACAATTCCTCTCCGCCTCTTGATTTAACAGCAAATTTCAATCGATCAAAATATACCTACAATACTACTGTTTTGCCTAATCTACAGTAATAGATATGTAAGAGAGCGTGCACTCTGAATGTTTGTGCATGGAGAGAAAATATGTTAAAGGCATTTTAGTCTTAATTGAAAAGGATGGTTTTATTTCGATTACCGTAAGTTTGACAGATCTACTAAACTAACTGTGTTGAGGTATAATATTAAAAATGACGACTTTTTGAACGACTCGTCGTTAGAATAGTGAGTCTCATTTCGTTTTAACTGGCGGCGGCGGCAGCAATTGAGATTTAATTTCTTCAAAACAAAAACAGCATATCAGAATTGAGTAGAAGAGGAGAGAGAACAACGACGGACGTGAAGGGTAGGTGAATTAAATAAATCGCAGTATTATTTAGTTGAATATTTATTTTGTTGTTTTACCCCCACCGCTCAGCTATCGTTAGTCTCAGCCGCTCTTATAGAAGAGCAGACGCGGTCATCGATGATGGCCAGCCAAGCTCCTTTCGGAACAGCTGCCCATCCGCCTCGCGCTCAAGACCAACGATGAACTACATCATCGCGGGTGGGTCGCTAGGGGTCAATATAGATTGACGTCCTGGCGAATCATACTATAGAAATGATCCCATAAAGTATGATCTTAGCGACCCTAGCGACCCACCCGCGATGATGTAGTTCATCGTTGGTCTCTGAGCGCGAGGCAGCAATTGAGATTTAATTTCTTCAAAACAAAAACAGCATATCAGAATTGAGTAGAAGAGGAGAGAGAACAACGACGGACGTGAAGGTAGTGAATTAAATAAATCGCAGTATTATTTAGTTGAATATTTTCTTTGTTGTTTTACCCCCACCGCTCAGCTATCGTTAGTCTCAGCCGCTCTTATAGAAGAGCAGACGCGGTCATCGATGATGGCCAGCCAAGCTCCTTTCGGAACAGCTGCCCATCCGCCTCGCGCTCAGAGACCAACGATGAACTACATCATCGCGGGTGGGTCGCTAGGGTCAATATAGATTGACGTCCTGGCGAATCATACTATAGAAATGATCCCATAAAGTATGATCTTAACCGAACTATAGATGAAAATCAGCTTATAAATCAATCTTTTCCATCTGACAACTTTCTCTTATTAGAAAGTTATTGCCAACAATGTCATTTCACTCCATCAGCAATGCTTTATGACCGTTCAAAATACTTCTCTTTTGATTGTATTTGATAAATATGAGTCAATTAACACAATTCCTCTCCGCCTCTTGATTTAACAGCAAATTTCAATCGATCAAAATATACCTACAATACTACTGTTTTTGCCTAATCTACAGTAATAGATATGTAAGAGAGCGTGCACTCTGAATTGTTAATAATAATAATGGCGTATATTTCGAAATACAATGAAAATCATACATGCAAGATACAAGCAACACAAGTAATGAACGAACTGGTACGTAAGTTAACACATAAGGAATTAGAAGTGACGAGCGCTAATCTCTTCATTCATGAGAACAGTTGTAGAAGGGAAGAAGGACATTCTATACTTCGCAGTTCGACAGAAAGGGACACGAAAATGGGAAGAGTACCTCAGTTTTCCGGGAATATATCTGTGTAGAGCATGACAGCTATCTGAAGCAACTTTTTTGAAAAGTTTCTTACTCAGATTTATTCTTCTGTTGGTCAAATTATCATTATCATGCATCCGGGTACCACAAATAAGCCTGTAAGCACGATTTTCCACCCTTTGAATTTTCCGGGACAACCCAATAGGCAAGGCCACGAAGACAGGAGCAGCGTACTCTAAGACTGAGCGAATCAGTGCATTATAGATCTTAAGAAGATCGTCGGAATTTGCAAAGTATTTCAGCTTTCTGAGGACATAAAAACGACGATTACTCTTCTTAACAAACATCACGGATATGGTCGTCCCACGTAAGTCTGTTGTTAACAGTAACACCAAGAATAGTGACCTTACTCACAATTGGAATCGGCAACTTCAATTGTCCACAACTTTTCTTGCAACATATCAAAGCCTTTGATTTGCTTCTATTCAAGTAGAGCTTATTTTCCTCACACCATATTTCCGATACCCTCAATCTCGCTCAAAATGGCAGATTCACTGCTACTTGATCACGATAACGGTATGATCAGATTAATGTCATCAGCATACTGAACAGCGTATGCATCAATGCCAGTAACCGAGAAATCACCAACAAACAAAGAAAACAGAGCTGGTCCCAACACTGATCCCTGCGGTATTCCTTTTTCCATAGCGAAAGGTTGAGAAAGAGATCCATTTATCCTCACTCGACAAGTACGGTCACGTAGATAGCTTTCCAACCATTTTATGCAACCAGGTGGAAAAGACAGCGATTGAAGCTTACGAATCAGGAGAGAGTGGTTTACACAATCAAAAGCCGATGACAAGTCAAATGAAATGAGAGCAGCACCATTGGACATAGGGTTATCATATTCAAGTAGGCATCTTTCTATGATGTCAATAAGAGCAGTGTTCGTCGAGTGGCCTGGACGAAATCCATGTTGCGTTTTGCCATAAGCCGCCACAAATGAGCTCCACATTCTCTTCAGAACAATCTTCTCCAATATCTTAGCTGGGACAGGTAAAATACTTATTGGGCGGAATCTGTCAATAGATGGAGGGGTAGTTTTTGGGACCGGGGAGATAAATTGCATTTTTCCACATTGTCGGAAAACATCTTTGCTTTATAGAGGCCATAAATAGTCTTCGTAATGGAACTGTAAGGAAATCAGCTAATTCTTGGTACACTTTAGTGGGTATGCCATCGATGCCCGTGGACTTCTTTGTTGATAGCCCCAGTAATAGAGTATATATCTCCTGGTCTGAAATGTCAATAATCCATCCATCAAAAGCATCGTCAGGTTCAACTGTATCATAAATCTGTCCAAAATCAGTGTCACAAAAAGCATCAGTTAAACGATTAGCAAAAAGCTGAGCACAAGCTGCAGCACCACCAACTGAAGAAGTCAAATCTTCCCAAGTCTGTCGCTGACCTCCACCAGTAAACCGCATCAACCAACTTCCATATACCTTTTGGAGAATTCTGTAGCTTGTTTACATATTGCCTTTTCGCTTTCATAACTTCCGCTTTAACCTTTGCTTGTAATACCTTGTACATTTTCCAGTCTTTATTTCTGTAGGCATCCCAACGATCTTGAATCAAACTTTTAGTTAATGGCGTGATCCAGTCTTTATCTTTGCTTGTTATAATAACCTGCTTTCGGGGAATGCATGTCAGAATGATTTCACTCAGCGTAGAATTAAATGTACTGATCTGTTCGTCAATATTTGCATTAGGGGGAAGCAGTATATCCCAATCAATGTTTCTCAACTTCTTACTACATAACACCAAGTTCGATTTTCTGTAATCAAATATAGTATGATGCTTAACAGAGGATTGAGGTTGCAACTGAGTCAGAAACTGGCGTAACATACAGCGACAAATGATCTGAGTTCCCGATCGGTGCATTGTAGACCATGTTATCCGCCAAATAAATCTCTGACATTGATTCTGAGACGAGAAAAATGGTCCAACACATTCGATCCTCTAGTAGGTTGATTCACAAGATCAATTAGAATAAAGTCAACCTACAAAGATTCTCATAACTAAATTGATTAAAGTCACCGAGGATGATTAGGTTGTTGTTTGGTTTCAGAGAGCAGACATGATCGAGAAGATAAGTCATTTGGCTATGCATTTCACGCAATACTGATTGAGAGAGACCCGGGGAATGTACAAGCACAAAACATAACTTTCACAGCAGGGAACATCAAGTAAGCAATAATTCGGAAAAGTTGATGTATAATACCAGGACAATTTACCACTTGAAGGAAATATCAGATCTCACATATATCGCGACACCGCCGCCTCTTCGTGTAGAACGATCAGATCTAACCACATTGAATCCTGGAATTCTAATAGACGAAGAGGATATATCTTCGTTCAACCATGTTTCCGTCAAGCATGCCAAATCAGGCTGAATAGACATGATTGTAGAGGCGAATTCATCAAATTTGCCCAACAAAGATCGAATATTGGTAAGAAAGAGCTTTGGATAAAATTTGATATGCCGAGATAAAACTACATTCGAAAATTTGCTCCAGCCCCCGGACCATTAGCAACCACAGCACCTGATCGGATCGTTACACTTTCACCATTATTTCTACGTATTCTTAATTCTTCTCTCAATGTTCTCTGATGTTGTAATTGCTGCCTCGTTAAATCTGGGTTGATGTAAACATTTTTGTAAACATCATACTGCCGAAGTTGCCTTGACTTGCCCACTAACTCGGATCGTGTCTTCTTGTTGTTACATTTCACTTTCAAAAGACGCGGGCGATCACCTGAAGGCTTCTTGCCAATGCGAAAAGCTTCTGAGATACCGTCACATTCAACATCTAAGGTCTGAAAAATTTGCTCAACCTTTTCGATATCTGTACGCCTCCGATCAACACTGATCCTTCAGATTCCTCTGAGAGTCCTGAAATCACTACATGTTTGCGCTTTAGATGCCTCAGCTCAAACTCTTGCAACATAGAGACCTCCATTTGCTTCAAGAATTCCCCCTCATTATAACGGTGCCCATCAAATAAAGCTCGCAACTCAGCAACATCATGCTTACTAGACTTTTGTTCCAACTGAAAACGAGCAAAGCTACTCTCGAGCTGCGAAACCCGATCAGTCACATAGCCCAAAGTATTTTTTAAATCATCAATTTCAGATTTGAAGGATGCAATCAATTCAATCCTCATTGAATCAATTCTCTTATTTGTTGATTCCAGCAAAAACTTCAATTCATTCATTGTGACCTGCTTTGATTTCGTCTTCTTGTCAGACGCTGACTTTAGATCATGTGACTCAGTAGATTCACTCATTGTAGAATTTGTGACGTTGTGACGTTGCAGTCACGTGGAAAAACCGATCGATAATTCAATGCCAAACTGACAGGGGTTGTCCTAGAACCAGCGGTGATAACAGCTGATTGGCAAACTGCTGACAGTCCCAGCAGTCAACAAACGCGGCTCAACAGGCAAAGAAGGCAAGAAGCACAAGATCGTAGTGATGACGTAGTTCAATAGATATCTACCAAATGTTTGTGCATGGAGAGAAAATATGTTAAAGGCATTTTAGTCTTAATTGAAAAGGATGGTTTTATTTCGATTACCGTAAGTTTGACAGATCTACTAAACTAACTGTGTTGAGGTATAATATTAAAAATGACGACTTTTTGAACGACTCGTCGTTAGAATAGTGAGTCTCATTTCGTTTTAACTGGCGGCGGCGGCAGCAATTGAGATTTAATTTCTTCAAAACAAAAACAGCATATCAGAATTGAGTAGAAGAGGAGAGAGAACAACGACGGACGTGAAGGTAGGTGAATTAAATAAATCGCAGTATTATTTAGTTGAATATTTATTTTGTTGTTTTACCCCCACCGCTCAGCTATCGTTAGTCTCAGCCGCACTTATAGAAGAGCAGACGCGGTCATCGATGATGGCCAGCCAAGCTCCTTTCGGAACAGCTGCCCATCCGCCTCGCGCTCAGAGACCAACGATGAACTACATCATCGCGGGTGGGTCGCTAGGGTCAATATAGATTGACGTCCTGGCGAATCATACTATAGAAATGATCCATAAAGTATGATCTTAGCGACCCTAGCGACCCACCCGCGATGATGTAGTTCATCGTTGGTCTCTGAGCGCGAGGCAGCAATTGAGATTTAATTTCTTCAAAACAAAAACAGCATATCAGAATTGAGTAGAAGAGGAGAGAGAACAACGACGGACGTGAAGGTAGGTGAATTAAATAAATCGCAGTATTATTTAGTTGAATATTTCTTTGTTGTTTTACCCCCACCGCTCAGCTATCGTTAGTCTCAGCCGCTCTTATAGAAGAGCAGACGCGGTCATCGATGATGGCCAGCCAAGCTCCTTTCGGAACAGCTGCCCATCCGCCTCGCGCTCAGAGACCAACGATGAACTACATCATCGCGGGTGGGTCGCTAGGGTCAATATAGATTGACGTCCTGGCGAATCATACTATAGAAATGATCCCATAAAGTATGATCTTAACCGAACTATAGATGAAAATCAGCTTATAAATCAATCTTTTCCATCTGACAACTTTCTCTTATTAGAAAGTTATTGCCAACAATGTCATTTCACTCCATCAGCAATGCTTTATGACCGTTCAAAATACTTCTCTTTTGATTGTATTTGATAAATATGAGTCAATTAACACAATTCCTCTCCGCCTCTTGATTTAACAGCAAATTTCAATCGATCAAAATATACCTACAATACTACTGTTTTTGCCTAATCTACAGTAATAGATATGTAAGAGAGCGTTGCACTCTGAATTGTTTGTGCATGGAGAGAAAATATGTTAAAGGCATTTTAGTCTTAATTGAAAAGGATGGTTTTATTTCGATTACCGTAAGTTTGACAGATCTACTAAACTAACTGTGTTGAGGTATAATATTAAAAATGACGACTTTTTGAACGACTCGTCGTTAGAATAGTGAGTCTCATTCGTTTTAAACTGGCGGCGGCGGCAGCAATTGAGATTTAATTTCTTCAAAACAAAAACAGCATATCAGAATTGAGTAGAAGAGGAGAGAGAACAACGACGGACGTGAAGGTAGGTGAATTAAATAAATCGCAGTATTATTTAGTTGAATATTTATTTTGTTGTTTTACCCCCACCGCTCAGCTATCGTTAGTCTCAGCCGCTCTTATAGAAGAGCAGACGCGGTCATCGATGATGGCCAGCCAAGCTCCTTTCGGAACAGCTGCCCATCCGCCTCGCGCTCAAGACCAACGATGAACTACATCATCGCGGTGGGTCGCTAGGGTCAATATAGATTGACGTCCTGGCGAATCATACTATAGAAATGATCCCATAAAGTATGATCTTAGCGACCCTAGCGACCCACCGCGATGATGTAGTTCATCGTTGGTCTCTGAGCGCGAGGCAGCAATTGAGATTTAATTTCTTCAAAACAAAAACAGCATATCAGAATTGAGTAGAAGAGGAGAGAGAACAACGACGGACGTGAAGGTAGGTGAATTAAATAAATCGCAGTATTATTTAGTTGAATATTTTTCTTTGTTGTTTTACCCCCACCGCTCAGCTATCGTTAGTCTCAGCCGCTCTTATAGAAGAGCAGACGCGGTCATCGATGATGGCCAGCCAAGCTCCTTTCGGAACAGCTGCCCATCCGCCTCGCGCTCAGAGACCAACGATGAACTACATCATCGCGGGTGGGTCGCTAGGGTCAATATAGATTGACGTCCTGGCGAATCATACTATAGAAATGATCCCATAAAGTATGATCTTAACCGAACCATAGATGAAAATCAGCTTATAAATCAATCTTTTCCATCTGACAACTTTCTCTTATTAGAAAGTTATTGCCAACAATGTCATTTCACTCCATCAGCAATGCTTTATGACCGTTCAAAATACTTCTCTTTTGATTGTATTTGATAAATATGAGTCAATTAACACAATTCCTCTCCGCCTCTTGATTTAACAGCAAATTTCAATCGATCAAAATATACCTACAATACTACTGTTTTTGCCTAATCTACAGTAATAGATATGTAAGAGAGCGTGCACTCTGAATTGTTTGTGCATGGAGAGAAAATATGTTAAAGGCATTTTAGTCTTAATTTGAAAAGGATGGTTTTATTTCGATTACCGTAAGTTTGACAGATCTACTAAACTAACTGTGTTGAGGTATAATAATTAAAAATGACGACTTTTTGAACGACTCGTCGTTAGAATAGTGAGTCTCATTTCGTTTTAACTGGCGCGGCGGCAGCAATTGAGATTTAATTTCTTCAAAACAAAAACAGCATATCAGAATTGAGTAGAAGAGGAGAGAGAACAACGACGGACGTGAAGGTAGGTGAATTAAATAAATCGCAGTATTATTTAGTTGAATATTTATTTTGTTGTTTTACCCCCACCGCTCAGCTATCGTTAGTCTCAGCCGCTCTTATAGAAGAGCAGACGCGGTCATCGATGATGGCCAGCCAAGCTCCTTTCGGAACAGCTGCCCATCCGCCTCGCGCTCAGAGACCAACGATGAACTACATCATCGCGGGTGGGTCGCTAGGGTCAATATAGATTGACGTCCTGGCGAATCATACTATAGAAATGATCCCATAAAGTATGATCTTAGCGACCCTAGCGACCCACCCGCGATGATGTAGTTCATCGTTGGTCTCTGAGCGCGAGGCAGCAATTGAGATTTAATTTCTTCAAAACAAAAACAGCATATCAGAATTGAGTAGAAGAGGAGAGAGAACAACGACGGACGTGAAGGTAGGTGAATTAAATAAATCGCAGTATTATTTAGTTGAATATTTATTTTGTTGTTTTACCCCCACCGCTCAGCTATCGTTAGTCTCAGCCGCTCTTATAGAAGAGCAGACGCGGTCATCGATGATGGCCAGCCAAGCTCCTTTCGGAACAGCTGCCCATCCGCCTCGCGCTCAGAGACCAACGATGAACTACATCATCGCGGGTGGGTCGCTAGGGTCAATATAGATTGACGTCCTGGCGAATCATACTATAGAAATGATCCCATAAAGTATGATCTTAGCGACCCTAGCGACCCACCCGCGATGATGTAAGTTCAGCGTGGGTCTCTGAGCGCGAGGCAGCAATTGAGATTTAATTTCTTCAAAACAAAAACAGCATATCAGAATTGAGTAGAAGAGGAGAGAGAACAACGACGGACGTGAAGGTAGGTGAATTAAATAAATCGCAGTATTATTTAGTTGAATATTTTCTTTGTTGTTTTACCCCCACCGCTCAGCTATCGTTAGTCTCAGCCGCTCTTATAGAAGAGCAGACGCGGTCATCGATGATGGCCAGCCAAGCTCCTTTCGGAACAGCTGCCCATCGCCCTCGCGCTCAGAGACCAACGATGAACTACATCATCGCGGGTGGGTCGCTAGGGTCAATTATAGATGACGTCCTGGCGAATCATACTATAGAAAATGATCCCATAAAGTTTGATCTTAACCGAACCATAGATGAAAATCAGCTTATAAATCAATCTTTTCCATCTGACAACTTTCTCTTATTAGAAAGTTATTGCCAACAATGTCATTTCACTCCATCAGCAATGCTTTATGACCGTTCAAAATACTTCTCTTTTGATTGTATTTGATAAATATGAGTCAATTAACACAATTCCTCTCCGCCTCTTGATTTAACAGCAAATTTCAATCGATCAAAATATACCTACAATACTACTGTTTTTGCCTAATCTACAGTAATAGATATGTAAGAGAGCGTGCACTCTGAATTGTTTGTGCATGGAGAGAAAATATGTTAAAGGCATTTTAGTCTTAATTGAAAAGGAATGGTTTTTATTTCGATTACCGTAAGTTTGACAGATCTACTAAACTAACTGTGTTGAGGTATAATATTAAAAATGACGACTTTTGAACGACTCGTCGTTAGAATAGTGAGTCTCATTTCGTTTTAACTGGCGGCGGCGGCAGCAATTGAGATTTAATTTCTTCAAAACAAAAACAGCATATCAGAATTGAGTAGAAGAGGAGAGAGAACAACGACGGACGTGAAGGTAGGTGAATTAAATAAATCGCAGTATTATTTTGTTGATTTTTTTTTTTGTTGTTTTACCCCAACCGCTCAGCTATCGTTAGTCTCAGCCGCTCTTATAGAAGAGCAGACGCGGTCATCGATGATGGCCAGCCAAGCTCCTTTCGGAACAGCTGCCCATCCGCCTCGCGCTCAGAGACCAACGATGAACTACAATCATCGCGGGTGGTCGCTAGGGTCAATATAGATTGACGTCCTGGCGAATCATACTATAGAAAATGATCCCATAAAGTATGATCTTAGCGACCCTAGCGACCCACCCGCGATGATGTAGTTCATCGTTGGTCTCTGAGCGCGAGGCAGCAATTGAGATTTAATTTCTTCAAAACAAAAACAGCATATCAGAATTGAGTAGAAGAGGAGAGAGAACAACGACGGACGTGAAGGTAGGTGAATTAAATAAATCGCAGTATTATTTAGTTGAATATTTTCTTTGTTGTTTACCCCCCACCGCTCAGCTATCGTTAGTCTCAGCCGCTCTTATAGAAGAGCAGACGCGGTCATCGATGATGGCCAGCCAAGCTCCTTTCGGAACAGCTGCCCATCCGCCTCGCGCTCAGAGACCAACGATGAACTACATCATCGCGGGTGGGTCGCTAGGGTCAATATAGATTGACGTCCTGGCGAATCATACTATAGAAATGATCCCATAAAAGTATGATCTTAGCGACCCTAGCGACCCACCGCGATGATGTAGTTCATCGTTGGTCTCTGAGCGCGAGGCAGCAATTGAGATTTAATTTCTTCAAAACAAAAACAGCATATCAGAATTGAGTAGAAGAGGAGAGAGAACAACGACGGACGTGAAGGTAGGTGAATTAAATAAATCGCAGTATTATTTAGTTGAATATTTTCTTTGTTGTTTTACCCCCACCGCTCAGCTATCGTTAGTCTCAGCCGCTCTTATAGAAGAGCAGACGCGGTCATCGATGATGGCCAGCCAAGCTCCTTTCGGAACAGCTGCCCATCCGCCTCGCGCTCAGAGACCAACGATGAACTACATCATCGCGGGTGGGTCGCTAGGGTCAATATAGATTGACGTCCTGGCGAATCATACTATAGAAATGATCCATAAAGTATGATCTTAACCGAACCATAGATGAAAATCAGCTTATAAATCAATCTTTTCCATCTGACAACTTTCTCTTATTAGAAAGTTATTGCCAACAATGTCATTTCACTCCATCAGCAATGCTTTATGACCGTTCAAAATACTTCTCTTTTGATTGTATTTGATAAATATGAGTCAATTAACACAATTCCTCTCCGCCTCTTGATTTTAACAGCAAATTTCAATCGATCAAAATATACCTACAATACTACTGTTTTTGCCTAATCTACAGTAATAGATATGTAAGAGAGCGTGCACTCTGAATTGTTTGTGCATGGAGAGAAAATATGTTAAAGGCATTTTAGTCTTAATTGAAAAGGATGGTTTTATTTCGATTACCGTAAGTTTGACAGATCTACTAAACTAACTGTGTTGAGGTATAATATTAAAAATGACGACTTTTTGAACGACTCGTCGTTAGAATAGTGAGTCTCATTTCGTTTTAACTGGCGGCGGCGGCAGCAATTGAGATTTAATTTCTTCAAAACAAAAACAGCATATCAGAATTGAGTAGAAGAGGAGAGAGAACAACGACGGACGTGAAGGTAGGTGAATTAAATAAATCGCAGTATTATTTAGTTGAATATTTATTTTGTTGTTTTACCCCCACCGCTCAGCTATCGTTAGTCTCAGCCGCTCTTATAGAAGAGCAGACGCGGTCATCGATGATGGCCAGCCAAGCTCCTTTCGGAACAGCTGCCCATCCGCCTCGCGCTCAGAGACCAACGATGAACTACATCATCGCGGGTGGGTCGCTAGGGTCAATATAGATTTGACGTCTGGCGAATCATACTATAGAAATGATCCCATAAAGTATGATCTTAGCGACCCTAGCGACCCACCCGCGATGATGTAGTTCATCGTTGGTCTCTGAGCGCGAGGCAGCAATTGAGATTTAATTTCTTCAAAACAAAAACAGCATATCAGAATTGAGTAGAAGAGGAGAGAGAACAACGACGGACGTGAAGGTAGGTGAATTAAATAAATCGCAGTATTATTTAGTTGAATATTTTCTTTGTTGTTTTACCCCCACCGCTCAGCTATCGTTAGTCTCAGCCGCTCTTATAGAAGAGCAGACGCGGTCATCGATGATGGCCAGCCAAGCTCCTTTCGGAACAGCTGCCCATCCGCCTCGCGCTCAGAGACCAACGATGAACTACATCATCGCGGGTGGGTCGCTAGGGTCAATATAGATTGACGTCCTGGCGAATCATACTATAGAAATGATCCCATAAAGTATGATCTTAGCGACCCTAGCGACCCACCCGCGATGATGTAGTTCATCGTTGGTCTCTGAGCGCGAGGCAGCAATTGAGATTTAATTTCTTCAAAACAAAAACAGCATATCAGAATTGAGTAGAAGAGGAGAGAGAACAACGACGGACGTGAAGGTAGGTGAATTAAATAAATCGCAGTATTATTTAGTTGAATATTTATTTTGTTGTTTTACCCCCACCGCTCAGCTATCGTTAGTCTCAGCCGCTCTTATAGAAGAGCAGACGCGGTCATCGATGATGGCCAGCCAAGCTCCTTTCGGAACAGCTGCCCATCCGCCTCGCGCTCAGAGACCAACGATGAACTACATCATCGCGGGTGGGTCGCTAGGGTCAATATAGATTGACGTCCTGGCGAATCATACTATAGAAATGATCCCATAAAGTATGATCTTAACCGAACCATAGATGAAAATCAGCTTATAAATCAATCTTTTCCATCTGACAACTTTCTCTTATTAGAAAGTTATTGCCAACAATGTCATTTCACTCCATCAGCAATGCTTTATGACCGTTCAAAATACTTCTCTTTTGATTGTATTTGATAAATATGAGTCAATTAACACAATTCCTCTCCGCCTCTTGATTTAACAGCAAATTTCAATCGATCAAAATATACCTACAATACTACTGTTTTTGCCTAATCTACAGTAATAGATATGTAAGAGAGCGTGCACTCTGAATTGTTTGTGCATGGAGAGAAAATATGTTAAAGGCATTTTAGTCTTAATTGAAAAGGATGGTTTTATTTCGATTACCGTAAGTTTGACAGATCTACTAAACTAACTGTGTTGAGGTATAATATTAAAAATGACGACTTTTTGAAACGACTCGTCGTTAGAATAGTGAGTCTCATTTCGTTTTAACTGGCGGCGGCGGCAGCAATTGAGATTTAATTTCTTCAAAACAAAAACAGCATATCAGAATTGAGTAGAAGAGGAGAGAGAACAACGACGGACGTGAAGGTAGGTGAATTAAATAAATCGCAGTATTATTTAGTTGAATATTTATTTTGTTGTTTTACCCCCACCGCTCAGCTATCGTTAGTCTCAGCCGCTCTTATAGAAGAGCAGACGCGGTCATCGATGATGGCCAGCCAAGCTCCTTTCGGAACAGCTGCCCATCCGCCTCGCGCTCAGAGACCAACGATGAACTACATCATCGCGGGTGGGTCGCTAGGGTCAATATAGATTGACGTCCTGGCGAATCATACTATAGAAATGATCCCATAAAGTATGATCTTAGCGACCCTAGCGACCCACCCGCGATGATGTAGTTCATCGTTGGTCTCTGAGCGCGAGGCAGCAATTGAGATTTAATTTCTTCAAAACAAAAACAGCATATCAGAATTGAGTAGAAGAGGAGATGAGAACAACGACGGACGTGAAGGTAGGTGAATTAAATAAATCGCAGTATTATTTAGTTGAATATTTTCTTTGTTGTTTTACCCCCACCGCTCAGCTATCGTTAGTCTCAGCCGCTCTTATAGAAGAGCAGACGCGGTCATCGATGATGGCCAGCCAAGCTCCTTTCGGAACAGCTGCCCATCCGCCTCGCGCTCAGAGATCGCGGGTGGGTCGCTAGGGTCAATATAGATTGACGTCCTGGCGAATCATACTATAGAAATGATCCCATAAAGTATGATCTTAGCGAACCTAGCGACCCACCCGCGATGATGTAGTTCATCGTTGGTCCTCTGAGCGCGAGGCAGCAATTGTGATTTAATTTCTTCAAAACAAAAACAGCATATCAGAATTGAGTAGAAGAGGAAGAGAACAACGACGGACGTGAAGGTAGGTGAATTAAATAAATTCGCAGTATTATTTAGTTGAATATTTATTTTGTTGTTTTACCCCCACCGCTCAGCTATCGTTAGTCTCAGCCGCTCTTATAGAAGAGCAGACGCGGTCATCGATGATGGCCAGCCAAGCTCCTTTCGGAACAGCTGCCCATCCGCCTCGCGCTCAGAGACCAACGATGAACTACATCATCGCGGGTGGTCGCTAGGGTCAATATAGATTGACGTCCTGGCGAATCATACTATAGAAATGATCCCATAAAGTATGATCTTAGCGACCCTAGCGACCCACCCGCGATGATGTAGTTCATCGTTGGTCTCTGAGCGCGAGGCAGCAATTGAGATTTAATTTCTTCAAAACAAAAACAGCATATCAGAATTGAGTAGAAGAGGAGAGAGAACAACGATGGACGTGAAGGTAGGTGAATTAAATAAATCGCAGTATTATTTAGTTGAATATTTATTTTGTTGTTTTACCCCCACCGCTCAGCTATCGTTAGTCTCAGCCGCTCTTATAGAAGAGCAGACGCGGTCATCGATGATGGCCAGCCAAGCTCCTTTCGGAACAGCTGCCCATCCGCCTCGCGCTCAGAGACCAACGATGAACTACATCATCGCGGGTGGGTCGCTAGGGTCAATATAGATTGACGTCCTGGCGAATCATACTATAGAAATGATCCCATAAAGTATGATCTTAACCGAACCATAGATGAAAATCAGCTTATAAATCAATCTTTTCCATCTGACAACTTTCTCTTATTAGAAAGTTATTGCCAACAATGTCATTTCACTCCATCAGCAATGCTTTATGACCGTTCAAAATACTTCTCTTTTGATTGTATTTGATAAATATGAGTCAATTAACACAATTCCTCTCCGCCTCTTGATTTAACAGCAAATTTCAATCGATCAAAATATACCTACAATACTACTGTTTTTGCCTAATCTACAGTAATAGATATGTAAGAGAGCGTGCACTCTGAATTGTTTGTGCATGGAGAGAAAATATGTTAAAGGCATTTTAGTCTTAATTGAAAAGGATGGTTTTATTTCGATTACAGTAAGTTTGACAGATCTACTAAACTAACTGTGTTGAGGTATAATATTAAAAATGACGACTTTTTGAACGACTCGTCGTTAGAATAGTGAGTCTCATTTCGTTTTAACTGGCGGCGGCAGGGCAGCAATTGAGATTTAATTTCTTCAAAACAAAAACAGCATATCAGAATTGAGTAGAAGAGGAGAGAGAACAACGACGGACGTGAAGGTAGGTGAATTAAATAAATCGCAGTATTATTTAGTTGAATATTTATTTTGTTGTTTTACCCCCACCGCTCAGCTATCGTTAGTCTCAGCCGCTCTTATAGAAGAGCAGACGCGGTCATCGATGATGGCCAGCCAAGCTCCTTTCGGAACAGCTGCCCATCCGCCTCGCGCTCAGAGACCAACGATGAACTACATCATCGCGGGTGGGTCGCTAGGGTCAATATAGATTGACGTCCTGGCGAATCATACTATAGAAATGATCCCATAAAGTATGATCTTAGCGACCCTAGCGACCCACCCGCGATGATGTAGTTCATCGTTGGTCTCTGAGCGCGAGGCAGCAATTGAGATTTAATTTCTTCAAAACAAAAACAGCTTATCAGAATTGAGTAGAAGAGGAGAGAGAACAACGAACGGACGTGAAGGTAGGTGAATTAAATAAATCGCAGTATTATTTAGTTGAATATTTATTTTGTTGTTTTACCCCCACCGCTCAGCTATCGTTAGTCTCAGCCGCTCTTATAGAAGAGCAGACGCGGTCATCGATGTATGGCCAGCCAAGCTCCTTTCGGAACAGCTGCCCATCCGCCTCGCGCTCAGTGACCAACGATGATCTACATCATCGCGGGTGGGTCGCTAGGGTCAATATAGATTGACGTCCTGGCGAATCATACTTCATCTTTAGAAATGATCCATAAGTATTGATCTAGCGGACCCTAGCGAACCACCGCGATGATGTAGTTCATCGTTGGTCTCTGAGCGCGAGGCAGCAATTGAGATTTAATTTCTTCAAAAACAAAAACAGCATATCAGAATTGAGTAGAAGAGGAGAGAGAACAACGACGGACGTGAAGGTAGGTGAATTAAATAAATCGCAGTATTATTTAGTTGAATATTTTCTTTGTTGTTTTACCCCACCGCTCAGCTATCGTTAGTCTCAGCCGCTCTTATAGAAGAGCAGACGCGGTCATCGATGATGGCCAGCCAAGCTCCTTTCGGAACAGCTGCCCATCCGCCTCGCGCTCAAAGACCAACGATGAACTACATCATCGCGGGTGGGTCGCTTAGGGTCAATATAGATTGACGTCCTGGCGAATCATACTATAGAAATGATCCCATAAAGTATGATTCTTAACCGAACCATAGATGAAAATCAGCTTTATAAATCAATCTTTTCCATCTGACAACTTTCTCTTATTAGAAAGTTATTGCCAACAATGTCATTTCACTCCATCAGCAATGCTTTATGACCGTTCAAAATACTTCTCTTTTGATTGTATTTGATAAATATGAGTCAATTAACACAATTCCTCTCCGCCTCTTGATTTAACAGCAAATTTCAATCGATCAAAATATACCTACAATACTACTGTTTTTGCCTAATCTACAGTAATAGATATGTAAGAGAGCGTGCACTCTGAATTGTTTGTGCATGGAGAGAAAATATGTTAAAGGCATTTTAGTCTTAATTGAAAAGGATGGTTTTATTTCGATTACCGTAAGTTTGACAGATCTACTAAACTAACTGTGTTGAGGTATAATATTAAAAATGACGACTTTTTGAACGACTCGTCGTTAGAATAGTGAGTCTCATTTCGTTTTAACTGGCGGCGGCGGCAGCAATTGAGATTTAATTTCTTCAAAACAAAAACAGCATATCAGAATTGAGTAGAAGAGGAGAGAGAACAACGACGGACGTGAAGGTAGGTGAATTAAATAAATCGCAGTATTATTTAGTTGAATATTTATTTTGTTGTTTTACCCCCACCGCTCAGCTATCGTTAGTCTCAGCCGCTCTTATAGAAGAGCAGACGCGGTCATCGATGATGGCCAGCCAAGCTCCTTTCGGAACAGCTGCCCATCCGCCTCGCGTCAGAGACCAACGATGAACTACATCATCGCGTGTGGGTCGCTAGGTTCAATATAGATTTACGTCCTGGCGAATCATACTATAGAAATGATCCCATAAAGTATGATCTTAGCGACCCTAGCGACCCACCCGCGATGATGTAGTTCATCGTTGGTCTCTGAGCGCGAGGCAGCAATTGAGATTTAATTTCTTCAAAACAAAAACAGCATATCAGAATTGAGTAGAAGAGGAGAGAGAACAACGACGGACGTGAAGGTAGGTGAATTAAATAAATCGCAGTATTATTTAGTTGAATATTTTCTTTGTTTGTTTTACCCCCACCGCTCAGCTATCGTTAGTCTCAGCCGCTCTTATAGAAGAGCAGACGCGGTCATCGATGATGGCCAGCCAAGCTCCTTTCGGAACAGCTGCCCATCCGCCTCGCGCTCAGAGACCAACGATGAACTACATCATCGCGGGTGGGTCGCTAGGGTCAATATAGATTGACGTCCTGGCGAATCATACTATAGAAATGATCCCATAAAGTAATGATCTTAACCGAACCATAGATGAAAATCAGCTTATAAAATCAATCTTTTCCATCTGACAACTTTCTCTTATTAGAAAGTTATTGCCAACAATGTCATTTCACTCCATCAGCAATGCTTTATGACCGTTCAAAATACTTCTCTTTTGATTGTATTTGATAAATATGAGTCAATTAACACAATTCCTCTCCGCCTCTTGATTTAACAGCAAATTTCAATCGATCAAAATATACCTACAATACTACTGTTTTTGCCTAATCTACAGTAATAGATATGTAAGAGAGCGTGCACTCTGAATTGTTTGTGCATGGAGAGAAAATATGTTAAAGGCATTTTAGTCTTAATTGAAAAGGATGGTTTTATTTCGATTACCGTAAGTTTGACAGATCTACTAAACTAACTGTGTTGAGGTATAATATTAAAAATGACGACTTTTTGAACGACTCGTCGTTAGAATAGTGAGTCTCATTTCGTTTTAACTGGCGGCGGCGGCAGCAATTGAGATTTAATTTCTTCAAAACAAAAACAGCATATCAGAATTGAGTAGAAGAGGAGAGAGAACAACGACGGACGTGAAGGTAGGTGAATTAAATAAATCGCAGTATTATTTAGTTGAATATTTATTTTGTTGTTTTACCCCCACCGCTCAGCTATCGTTAGTCTCAGCCGCTCTTATAGAAGAGCGACGCGGTCATCGATGATGGCCAGCCAAGCTCCTTTCGGAACAGCTGCCCATCCGCCTCGCGCTCAGAGACCAACGATGAACTACATCATCGCGGGTGGGTCGCTAGGGTCAATATAGATTGACGTCCTGGCGAATCATACTATAGAAATGATCCCATAAAGTATGATCTTAGCGACCCTAGCGACCCACCCGCGATGATGTAGTTCATCGTTGGTCTCTGAGCGCGAGGCAGCAATTGAGATTTAATTTCTTCAAAACAAAAACAGCATATCAGAATTGAGTAGAAGAGGAGAGAGAACAAGACGGACGTGAAGGTAGGTGAATTAAATAAATCGCAGTATTATTTAGTTGAATATTTTCTTTGTTGTTTTACCCCCACCGCTCAGCTATCGTTAGTCTCAGCCGCTCTTATAGAAGAGCCAGACGCGGTCATCGATGATGGCCAGCCAAGCTCCTTTCGGAACAGCTGCCCATACCGCCTCGCGCTCAGAGACCAACGATGAACTACATCAATCATCGCGGGTGGGTCGTAGGGTCAATATAGATTGACGTCCTGGCGAATCATACTATAGAAATGATCCCATAAAGTTATGATCTTAACCGAACTATAGATGAAAATCAGCTTATAAATCAATCTTTTCCATCTGACAACTTTCTCTTATTAGAAAGTTATTGCCAACAATGTCATTTCACTCCATCAGCAATGCTTTATGACCGTTCAAAATACTTCTCTTTTGATTGTATTTGATAAATATGAGTCAATTAACACATTTCCTCTCCGCCTCTTGATTTAACAGCAAATTTCAATCGATCAAAATATACCTACAATACTACTGTTTTTGCCTAATCTACAGTAATAGATATGTAAGAGAGCGTGCACTCTGAATTGTTTGTGCATGGAGAGAAAATATGTTAAAGGCATTTTAGTCTTAATTGAAAAGGATGGTTTTATTTCGATTACCGTAAGTTTGACAGATCTACTAAACTAACTGTGTTGAGGTATAATATTAAAAATGACGACTTTTGAACGACTCGTCGTTAGAATAGTGAGTCTCATTTCGTTTTAACTGGCGGCGGCGGCAGCAATTGAGATTTAATTTCTTCAAAACAAAAACAGCATATCAGAATTGAGTAGAAGAGGAGAGAGAACAACGACGGACGTGAAGGTAGGTGAATTAAATAAATCGCAGTATTATTTAGTTGAATATTTATTTTGTTGTTTTTACCCCCACCGCTCAGCTATCGTTAGTCTCAGCCGCTCTTATAGAAGAGCAGACGCGGTCATCGATGATGGCCAGCCAAGCTCCTTTCGGAACAGCTGCCCATCCGCCTCGCGCTCAGAGACCAACGATGAACTACATCATCGCGGGTGGGTCGCAGGGTCAATATAGATTGACGTCCTGGCGAATCATACTATAGAAATGATCCCATAAAGTATGATCTTAGCGACCCTAGCGACCCACCCGCGATGATGTAGTTCATCGTTGGTCTCTGAGCGCGAGGCAGCAATTGAGATTTAATTTCTTCAAAACAAAAACAGCATATCAGAATTGAGTAGAAGAGGAGAGAGAACAACGACGGACGTGAAGGTAGGTGAATGAAATAAATCGCAGTATTATTTAGTTGAATATTTATTTTGTTGTTTTACCCCCACCGCTCAGCTATTGTTAGTCTCAGCCGCTCTTATAGAAGAGCAGACGCGGTCATCGATGATGGCCAGCCAAGCTCCTTTCGGAACAGCTGCCCATCCGCCTCGCGCTCAGAGACCAACGATGAACTACATCATCGCGGGTGGGTCGCTAGGGTCAATATAGATTGACGTCCTGGCGAATCATACTATAGAAATGATCCCATAAAGTATGATCTTAACCGAACCTTAGATGAAAATCAGCTTATAAATCAATCTTTTCCATCTGACAACTTTCTCTTATTAGAAAGTTATTGCCAACAATGTCATTTCAACTCCATCAGCAATGCTTTATGACCGTTCAAAATACTTCTCTTTTGATTGTATTTGATAAATATGAGTCAATTAACACAATTCCTCTCCGCCTCTTGATTTAACAGCAAATTTCAATCGATCAAAATATACCTACAATACTACTGTTTTGCCTAATCTACAGTAATAGATATGTAAGAGAGCGTGCACTCTGAATTGTTTGTGCATGGAGAGAAAATATGTTAAAGGCATTTTAGTCTTAATTGAAAAGGATGGTTTTATTTCGATTACCGTAAGTTTGACAGATCTACTAAACTAACTGTGTTGATGTATAATATTAAAAATGACGACTTTTTGAACGACTCGTCGTTAGAATAGTGTGTCTCATTTCGTTTTATCTGGCGGCGGCGGCAGCAATTGAGATTTAATTTCTTCAAAACAAAAACAGATATCAGAATTGAGTAGAAGAGGAGAAGAGAACAACGACGGACGTGAAGGTAGGTGAATTAAATAAATCGCAGTATTATTTAGTTGAATATTTATTTTGTTGTATTACCCCCACCGCTCAGCTATCGTTAGTCTCAGCCGCTCTTATAGAAGAGCAGACGCGGTCATCGATGAAAAAAAATGGCCAAAAAAAAGCCAAGCTCCTTTCGGAACAGCTGCCATCCGCCTCGCGCTCAGAGACCAACGATGAACTACATCATCGCGGGTGGGTCGTAGGGTCAATATAGATTGACGTCCTGGCGAATCATACTATAGAAATGATCCCATTTTATAAAGTATGATCTTAGCGACCCTAGCGACCACCCGCGATGATGTAGTTCATCGTTGGTCTCTGAGCGCGAGCCACAGCAAGAGTCACAGTCAAAGGTTAGCAAGAAAGCAAGTCACAGCAAGCCACAGCAGGGAGGAGTCAGCAGCAAGCCAGAAAGTCAAGGCCAGTTCCTTAGTAAGAGCCTTGAGCAAGTGAAAGCTAAAGAGCAAAGCAACAGCACAGAGGTGAGCAGATAGTGTTCAGCCAAGCCAGCAAAAGCAATAGAGCTGCTCAAGCAGAGCAAAAGCAGTGGAGCAGCAACAGTTCAGCTCCAGCAAGCTCAAGCACAGCTGAGCAACAGATCAAGGCAATACAAAGGAAGGCAATTAGCAATGCAAAGCAGAGTTAGCAATCAAAGAAGTTAGAGAATCAGCCAGCAACAGCAGAAGTCCAATTCCCACCAGAAATGGTAGGCAAGAATAGCATAGTTCACAGCAAGCTGCAAAGTAGCAATAGCAGCAAAAGGATGGTTCCAGCCAGAGCAATCAGTTAGTCAAAGCAATTAAAGAGTGGAGCAGCAACAGAAGCATTGCAGTTCAAGAGCTAGCAATAGAGAACACAGAAGCACACTAGAAGCAAGACAAGCAATTAGCTGCCAGTCTCTGAGAGTTCAATAGCATAGGCAATAGTGTCCAGCATATGAATAGCAGTCAGGTCAGGTGAACAGCCAGCCACCAGATTAGCAGACAATACAAGTTTTGCAGCAAACAGCATTGAGATTTAATTTCTTTCAAACAAAAAACGCATATCAGAATTGAGTAGAAGAGGAGAGAGAACAACGACGGACGTGAAGGTAGGTTGAATTAAATAAATCGCAGTATTATTTAGTTGAATATTTATTTTGTTGTTTTACCCCCACCGCTCAGCTATCGTTAGTCTCAGCACGCAGAAGAGCAGACGCGGGCATCGATGATGGCCAGCCAAGCTCCTTTCGGAACAGCTGCCATCGCCTCGCCTCGCGCTCAGAGACCAACGATGAACTACATCATCGCGGGTGGGTCGCTAGGGTCAATATAGATTGGACGTCCTGGCGAATAATACTATAGGAAATGATCCCATAAAGTATGATCTTAACCGAACCATAGATGAAAATCAGCTTATAAAATCAATCTTTTCCATCTGACAACTTTCTCTTATTAGAAAGTTATTGCCAACAATGTCATTTCACTCCATCAGCAATGCTTTATGACCGTTCAAAATACTTCTCTTTTGATTGTATTTGATAAATATGAGTCAATTAACACTATTCCTCTCGCCTCTTGATTTAACAGCAAATTTCAATCGATCAAAATATACCTACAATACTACTGTTTTTGCCTAATCTACAGTAATAGATATGTAAGAGAGCGTGCACTCTGAATTGTTTGTGCATGGAGAGAAAATATGGTTAAAGGCATTTTAGTTAGTTAATTGAAAAGGATGGTTTTATTTCGATTACCGTAAGTTTGACAGATCTACTAAACTAACTGTGTTGAGGGTATAATATTAAAAATGACGACTTTTTGAACGACTCGTCGTTAGAATTAGTGAGTCTCATTTCGTTTTAACTGGCGGCGGCGGGCAGCAATTGAGATTTAATTTCTTCAAAACAAAAACAGCATATCAGAATTGAGTAGAAGAGGAGAGAGAACAACGACGGACGTGAAGGTAGGTTGAATTGAATTAAATAAATCGCAGTATTATTTAGTTGAATATTTATTTTGTTGTTTTACCCCACCGCTCAGCTATCGTTAGTCTCAGACCGCTCTTATAGAAGAGCTAGACGCCGGTCATCGATGATGGCCAGCCAAGCTCCTTTCGGAACAGCTGCCCATCGCCTCGCGCTCAGAGACCAACGATGAACTAACAATCATCGCGGGTGGGTCGCTAGGGTCAATATAGATTGACGTCCTGGCGAATCATACTATAGAAATGATCCCATAATAGTATGATCTTAGCGACCCTAGCGACCCACCCCGCGATGATGTAGTTCATCGTTGGTCTCTGAGCGCGACGGCAGCAATTGAGATTTAATTTCTTCAAAAACAAAAAACGAGCATATCAGAATTGAGTAGAAGAGGAGAGAGAACAACGACGGACGTGAAGGTAGGTGAATTTCAAATAAATCGCGAGTATTATTTAGTTGATTATTTATTTGTTGTTTAACCCCCACCGCCTCAGCTATCGTTAGTCTCAGGCCGCTCTTATTGAAGAGCAGGAGACGCGGTCATCGATGAATGGCCAGCCAAGCTCCTTTCGGAACAGCCTGCCCATCCGCCTCGCGCTCAGGAGACCAACGATGGAACTACATCATCGCGGGTGGGGTCGCTAGGGTTCAATATAGATTGACGTCCTGTGCGAATCATTACTTGAGGCGTGTTGTATTTCTATTCTCTTATTGATCACATGTCTTAGGACATAGCATTCCGACTCTCGACCGCATGCCTGACATCACATCCTATTATCGAGTGTTCTGGGGACGTTTCATGTTATATACATTTCATTATTGTGACCATATGTTTCGTGAGTTGTTTTATGCCATTGTTATACAGGTAATAAATATCCACGTCTGCAAATAAAGTGCGTCTTTGCTATTTGGATATTCGCGTTTTTACTTACATTGCTATCACGGCAGTTTGTCTTGATGATCATGAGGGCTCGTTTAAAGTTGGTCGATTATCGTGAAGAGATTCACGGAGTGAGCGTTGATGAAAATATTTGATCAATGGTTTCAGACGATACGAGGACTAGCGGATGTCTATTAGTAACCGCCCCAAAGGATTTAGAGGCTGAGATGGCTCGAATGATTGCCTCTATTTTTGGATGGGTCCTGCTTTCGTCGACCTGGGATCAATTGGAGCCAACAGTATTAAAAAAGACTTTAAGTTGTGATGATGGCTTTGAAGAGAGTTTATGGTACTTAACAAGGCAAGTGCCTATGGGCTCTAAAAACTCAAATACCTCCGTTTGTGGCTTGGCCCTGGCGAAAATGATCGACATCATCGCAGATGGATGCAAAGACATTGTGAAGGTTTCACTGGCAAAAGATCCTGATGAGGAGCTGGTATCGATTAGCTGTGATCGTTGCGTTACCAGCTGATTTGTAAAGGAGAAGGTGTATATCCAAGACGGCGAAGATATGAAGCTCCAAGATGGTTCTGTCTACGGCGAAGGCGCTTTTGTCATACTCGAGATGCCTTACCCACCGCTAGGTCGCTGAGACGGATGGTGTCTCGCAAAACAGCCAAATGAAAGTCTCCAAGCAAAATGGTTTCGCGTGTAAGGCTGTCGCCGCTTTGCGCCATGAGAAGGCCAGAATGTATTATCACCTGTTTCCTTTTGTAAAGAGAAAGGGCATATTCAGCGATTTTGCCACTCCACCGTCAACAACAGGCAAGTGCGAGCATAGGGCTCTGCGGCGACGAAATCACCGGTTGCACAAATCTCACGTCCAATGAATGTCAATGGGACAAAAGGATGAACGCGCCTGATCGACACTTGGATCTGTGACTTCTGTCATTGGCGATTGTGCAACTTTTACCCGCATAGATCCCTTCGAATCGCTTTAGTTGGGGACAAAGGATCGATATCCATGCGGAATATTCGTTTGGGAAGTTTTAGGCTTTGATTGTAAACTATGTAAGACGGGTAGACCTATTTATCCGTTATCGATACTGTTCCAGATTTACAAATCTGGCGTAGCTTTAAGAAATGAATCCTTCCACTGAGGATAGCTTTCTAACAGTTGAACAGATCTTCGCAGAAATTTGGTCCCCCCAGCGTACATAATGACGTGATAACGGGACAGTATTCCTGTAGTCAGCGCGAGTTTTAATGAGCTGTTTAGATAAGTGGATGTTCACAGGTCTTGACTTCCGCTTATAGGCCCCAGGGAAACTCGGTGGTTGAGCGGGGTTCATCAGTACCTGTTAAGAGAACCGTAAAGCGTACATGGTGAAATTCCCTCGCAAGAGGCCGTTTTTTTCTGGGTTAATAATACCAAAAAGGTAAAACACGATTCAACACCTTACGAATTAGTTTTCTGTGCGAAGGTCTAAGAGAAGCGGATGTTACAGTTGATCGCTTTTGAGATAGAACGGAACAAATTGTGATTTACGAGGTATAAAACGATAATTACTTTGATAAAGACCGTAATCCTTTTCTTGTTGGCGATAAAGTTTTTCTTTTTAAGGCCTCCTTCCTCCCGATGTGATGACGTTTGGTAGCGGTCCACACGTCGATGACAAAAAAATCATTTCGAGTGTTTCAGTTGAGTTAGATGATATAAATGTCTCTCGTCATGTTATCGCATTTAAGTACTGGTACCTTATTGCAGAGAATCTACCGAAGTCGACTTAGAATCGAATTACTGCTCTTTGACGAATGAATAGCGATGTCGAAATTGATTCTGAGGCTGGTGCCCGATAGGAGTAGTCGCGTGACTAAATGACCTATTTTTCAAGGTGACCATGGTCGTTGAATTACAGATAGCAGATCCTTATATTGTTTCGTATTATAATATTTACTTTTGTATATTTGTTTCTTAAGAAACTATGGGAGCGTCCAGTGAGCGAGTTGTATTTTCTAATTCTCTATGGTTCACTGTGTCTTAGGAGCAGTAGCAATCCGGGACTCTCGGACCGCATGCCTGTCATCACTATACTATTATCGAGTGTTCTAGGTGACGTTTCATGATAATAACATTTCATTATTGTGCATGTTTCGTGAGTTTGTTTTATGCCATTGTTATACAGGTATAAATATCCACGTCTGCAAATAATGTGCGTCTTTGCTATTTGGAATTTCGCGTTTTTTACTTACCACATACTATTGAAATGATCCATAAAGTATGGATATTATGCGACCCTAGCGGACCCACCCGCGATGATGTATAGTTCATCGTTGGTCTCTGAGCGCGAGGCAGCAATTGAGATTTAATTTCTTCAAAACAAAAAATAACAAAAACTGCATATCAGAATTGTGTACGAAGAGGAGATGAAGAGAACAACGACGGACGTGAAGGTAGGTAGGTGATTAAACTAACTCGCAGTTGAGGTATAATATTAGTTGAAAATTTATTCTTGTTGTTTTTCCCCACCGATCAGCTATCGTTTAGTCTCAGCCGACTTTTTGAACGACTCGTCGTTCGAATAGTGAGTCTCATTTCGTTTTAACTGGCGGCGGCGGCAGCAATTGAGATTTAATTTCTTCAAAACAAAAACAGCATATCAGAATTGAGTAGAAAGGAGAGAGAACCGAACGACGGACGTGAAGGTTATAAATCAATCTTTTCCATCTGACAACTTTCTCTTATTAGAAAGTTATTGCCAACAATGTCATTTCACTCCATCAGCAATGCTTTATGACCGTTCAAAATACTTCTCTTTTGATTGTATTTGATAAATATGAGTCAATTAACACAATTCCTCTCCGCCTCTTGATTTAACAGCAAATTTCAATCGATCAAAATATACCTACAATACTACTGTTTTTGCCTAATCTACAGTAATAGATATGTAAGAGAGCGTGCACTCTGAATTGTTTGTGCATGGAGAGAATATATGTTAAAGGCATTTTAGTCTTAATTGAAAAGGATGGTTTTATTTCGATTACCGTAAGTTTGACAGATCTACTAAACTAACTGTGTTGAGGTATAATATTAAAAATGACGACTTTTTGAACGACTCGTCGTTAGAATAGTGAGTCTCATTTCGTTTTAACTGGCGGCGGCGGCAGCAATTGAGATTTAATTTCTTCAAAACAAAAACAGCATATCAGAATTGAGTAGAAGAGGAGAGAGAACAACGACGGACGTGAAGGTAGGTGCAGTTATTATTTAGTTGAATAGTTTCTTTGTTTGTTTAACCCCCAACCGCTCAGGCTTCGTTAGTCTCAGCCGCTCTTATAGAAAGCAAGACACGGTCATGATGATGGCCAGCCAAGCTCCTTTCGGACATGCTGCCCATCCGCCTCGCGCTCAGAGACCAACGATGAACTACATCCACGCTGGGGGGGGGGCCGCGGTGGTCGCCTAGAGTCAATATAGATTGACGCCTGGCGAATCATACTATAGAAATGTTTTCCCATAAGTATGATCTTAACCGAACCATAGATGAAAATCAGCTTATAAATCAATCTTTTCCATCTGACAACTTTCTCTTATTAGAAAGTTATTGCCAACAATGTCATTTCACTCCATCAGCAATGCTTTATGACCGTTCAAAATACTTCTCTTTTGATTGTATTTGATAAATATGATCAATTAACACAATTCCTCTCCGCCTCTTGATTTAACAGCAAATTTCAATCGATCAAAATATACCTACAATACTACTGTTTTTGCCTAATCTACAGTAATAGATATGTAAGAGAGCGTGCACTCTGAATTGTTTTGTGCATGGAGAGAATATATGTTAAAGGCATTTTAGTCTTAATTGAAAAGGATGGTTTTTATTTCGATTACCGTAAGTTTGACAGATCTACTAAACTAACTGTGTTGAGGTATAATATTAAAAATGACGACTTTTTGAACGACTCGTCGTTAGAATAGTGAGTCTCATTTCGTTTTAACTGGCGGCGGCGGCAGCAATTGAGATTTAATTTCTTCAAAACAAAAACAGCATATCAGAATTGAGTAGAAGAGGAGAGAGAACAACGACGGACGTGAAGGTAACCATCTGACAACTTTCTCTTATTAGAAAGTTATTGCCAACAATGTCATTTCACTCCATCAGCAATGCTTTATGACCGTTCAAAATACTTCTCTTTTGATTGTATTTGATAAATATGAGTCAATTAACACAATTCCTCTCCGCCTCTTGATTTAACAGCAAATTTCAATCGATCAAAATATACCTACAATCCTACTGTTTTTTGCCTAATCTACAGTAATAGATATGTAAGAGAGCGTGCACTCTGAATTGTTTGTGCATGGAGAGAAAATATGTTAAAGGCATTTTAGTCTTAATTGAAAAGGATGGTTTTATTTCGATTACCGTAAGTTTGACAGATCTACTAAACTAACTGTGTTGAGGTATAATATTAAAAATGACGACTTTTTGAACGACTCGTCGTTAGAATAGTGAGTCTCATTTCGTTTTAACTGGCGGCGGCGGCAGCAATTGAGATTTAATTTCTTCAAAACAAAAACAGCATATCAGAATTGAGTAGAAGAGGAGAGAGAACAACGACGGACGTGAAGGTAGGTGAATTAAATAAATCGCAGTATTATTTAGTTGAATATTTTCTTTGTTGTTTTACCCCCACCGCTCAGCTATCGTTAGTCTCAGCCGCTCTTATAGAAGAGCAGACGCGGTCATCGATGATGGCCAGCCAAGCTCCTTTCGGAACAGCTGCCCATCCGCCTCGCGCTCAGAGACCAACGATGAACTACATCATCGCGGGTGGGTCGCTAGGGTCAATATAGATTGACGTCCTGGCGAATCATACTATAGAAATGATCCCATAAAGTATGATCTTAACCGAACTATAGATGAAAATCAGCTTATAAATCAATCTTTTCCATCTGACAACTTTCTCTTATTAGAAAGTTATTGCCAACAATGTCATTTCACTCCATCAGCAATGCTTTATGACCGTTCAAAATACTTCTCTTTTGATTGTATTTGATAAATATGAGTCAATTAACACAATTCCTCTCCGCCTCTTGATTTAACA
This sequence comes from Prostheceraeus crozeri, assembly GCA_907163375.1. Lineage (NCBI taxonomy): Eukaryota > Metazoa > Platyhelminthes > Polycladida > Euryleptidae > Prostheceraeus > Prostheceraeus crozeri. The sequence goes on along the minus strand of CAJQUW010005432.1, from coordinate 550,570 downwards.
GCAAATTTCAATCGATCAAAATATACCTACAATACTACTGTTTTTGCCTAATCTACAGTAATAGATATGTAAGAGAGCGTGCACTCTGAATTGTTTGTGCATGGAGAGAATATATGTTAAAGGCATTTTAGTCTTAATTGAAAAGGATGGTTTTATTTCGATTACCGTAAGTTTGACAGATCTACTAAACTAACTGTGTTGAGGTATAATATTAAAAATGACGACTTTTTGAACGACTCGTCGTTAGAATAGTGAGTCTCATTTCGTTTTAACTGGCGGCGGCGGCAGCAATTGAGATTTAATTTCTTCAAAACAAAAACAGCATATCAGAATTGAGTAGAAGAGGAGAGAGAACAACGACGGACGTGAAGGTAGTGTGAATTAAATCGCAGTATTATTTTGTATTATTATTTCTTGTTGTTTTACCCACCGCTCAGCTATCGTTAGTCTCAGCCGCTCTTATAGAAGAGCAGACGCGGTCATCGATGATGAGCCAAGCTCCTTTCGGAACAGCTGCCCATCCGCCTCGCGCTCAAAGACCCACGATGAACTACATCATCGCGGGTGGGTCGCTAGGGTCAATATAGATTGACGTCCTGGCGAATCATAATATGATCCCATAAAGTATGATCTTAACCGAACTATAGATGAAAATCAGCTTATAAATCAATCTTTTCCATCTGACAACTTTCTCTTATTAGAAAGTTATTGCCAACAATGTCATTTCACTCCATCAGCAATGCTTTATGACCGTTCAAAATACTTCTCTTTTGATTGTATTTGATAAATATGAGTCAATTAACACAATTCCTCTCCGCCTCTTGATTTAACAGCAAATTTCAATCGATCAAAATATACCTACAATACTACTGTTTTTGCCTAATCTACAGTAATAGATATGTAAGAGAGCGTGCACTCTGAATTGTTTGTGCATGGAGAGAATATATGTTAAAGGCATTTTAGTCTTAATTGAAAAGGATGGTTTTATTTCGATTACCGTAAGTTTGACAGATCTACTAAACTAACTGTGTTGAGGTATAATATTAAAAATGACGACTTTTTGAACGACTCGTCGTTAGAATAGTGAGTCTCATTTCGTTTTAACTGGCGGCGGTGGCAGCAATTGAGATTTAATTTCTTCAAAACAAAAACAGCATATCAGAATTGAGTAGAAGAGGAGAGAGAACAACGACGGACGTGAAGGTAGGTGAATTAAATAAATCGCAGTATTATTTAGTTGAATATTTTCTTTGTTGTTTTACCCCCACCGCTCAGCTATCGTTAGTCTCAGCCGCTCTTATAGAAGAGCAGACGCGGTCATCGATGATGGCCAGCCAAGCTCCTTTCGGAACAGCTGCCCATCCGCCTCGCGCTCAAAGACCAACGATGAACTACATCATCGCGGGTGGGTCGCTAGGGTCAATATAGATTGACGTCCTGGCGAATCATACTATAGAAATGATCCCATAAAGTATGATCTTAACCGAACTATAGATGAAAATCAGCTTATAAATCAATCTTTTCCATCTGACAACTTTCTCTTATTAGAAAGTTATTGCCAACAATGTCATTTCACTCCATCAGCAATGCTTTATGACCGTTCAAAATACTTCTCTTTTGATTGTATTTGATAAATATGAGTCAATTAACACAATTCCTCTCCGCCTCTTGATTTAACAGCAAATTTCAATCGATCAAAATATACCTACAATACTACTGTTTTTGCCTAATCTACAGTAATAGATATGTAAGAGAGCGTGCACTCTGAATTGTTTGTGCATGGAGAGAATATATGTTAAAGGCATTTTAGTCTTAATTGAAAAGGATGGTTTTATTTCGATTACCGTAAGTTTGACAGATCTACTAAACTAACTGTGTTGAGGTATAATATTAAAAATGACGACTTTTTGAACGACTCGTCGTTAGAATAGTGAGTCTCATTTCGTTTTAACTGGCGGCGGCGGCAGCAATTGAGATTTAATTTCTTCAAAACAAAAACAGCATATCAGAATTGAGTAGAAGAGGAGAGAGAACAACGACGGACGTGAAGGTAGGTGAATTAAATAAATCGCAGTATTATTTAGTTGAATATTTTCTTTGTTGTTTTACCCCCACCGCTCAGCTATCGTTAGTCTCAGCCGCTCTTATAGAAGAGCAGACGCGGTCATCGATGATGGCCAGCCAAGCTCCTTTCGGAACAGCTGCCCATCCGCCTCGCGCTCAGAGACCAACGATGAACTACATCATCGCGGGTGGGTCGCTAGGGTCAATATAGATTGACGTCCTGGCGAATCATACTATAGAAATGATCCCATAAAGTATGATCTTAACCGAACTATAGATGAAAATCAGCTTATAAATCAATCTTTTCCATCTGACAACTTTCTCTTATTAGAAAGTTATTGCCAACAATGTCATTTCACTCCATCAGCAATGCTTTATGACCGTTCAAAATACTTCTCTTTTGATTGTATTTGATAAATATGAGTCAATTAACACAATTCCTCTCCGCCTCTTGATTTAACAGCAAATTTCAATCGATCAAAATATACCTACAATACTACTGTTTTTGCCTAATCTACAGTAATAGATATGTAAGAGAGCGTGCACTCTGAATTGTTTGTGCATGGAGAGAATATATGTTAAAGGCATTTTAGTCTTAATTGAAAAGGATGGTTTTATTTCGATTACCGTAAGTTTGACAGATCTACTAAACTAACTGTGTTGAGGTATAATATTAAAAATGACGACTTTTTGAACGACTCGTCGTTAGAATAGTGAGTCTCATTTCGTTTTAACTGGCGGCGGCGGCAGCAATTGAGATTTAATTTCTTCAAAACAAAAACAGCATATCAGAATTGAGTAGAAGAGGAGAGAGAACAACGACGGACGTGAAGGTAGGTGAATTAAATAAATCGCAGTATTATTTAGTTGAATATTTTCTTTGTTGTTTTACCCCCACCGCTCAGCTATCGTTAGTCTCAGCCGCTCTTATAGAAGAGCAGACGCGGTCATCGATGATGGCCAGCCAAGCTCCTTTCGGAACAGCTGCCCATCCGCCTCGCGCTCAAAGACCAACGATGAACTACATCATCGCGGGTGGGTCGCTAGGGTCAATATAGATTGACGTCCTGGCGAATCATACTATAGAAATGATCCCATAAAGTATGATCTTAACCGAACTATAGATGAAAATCAGCTTATAAATCAATCTTTTCCATCTGACAACTTTCTCTTATTAGAAAGTTATTGCCAACAATGTCATTTCACTCCATCAGCAATGCTTTATGACCGTTCAAAATACTTCTCTTTTGATTGTATTTGATAAATATGAGTCAATTAACACAATTCCTCTCCGCCTCTTGATTTAACAGCAAATTTCAATCGATCAAAATATACCTACAATACTACTGTTTTTGCCTAATCTACAGTAATAGATATGTAAGAGAGCGTGCACTCTGAATTGTTTGTGCATGGAGAGAAAATATGTTAAAGGCATTTTAGTCTTAATTGAAAAGGATGGTTTTATTTCGATTACCGTAAGTTTGACAGATCTACTAAACTAACTGTGTTGAGGTATAATATTAAAAATGACGACTTTTTGAACGACTCGTCGTTAGAATAGTGAGTCTCATTTCGTTTTAACTGGCGGCGGCGGCAGCAATTGAGATTTAATTTCTTCAAAACAAAAACAGCATATCAGAATTGAGTAGAAGAGGAGAGAGAACAACGACGGACGTGAAGGTAGGTGAATTAAATAAATCGCAGTATTATTTAGTTGAATATTTTCTTTGTTGTTTTACCCCCACCGCTCAGCTATCGTTAGTCTCAGCCGCTCTTATAGAAGAGCAGACGCGGTCATCGATGATGGCCAGCCAAGCTCCTTTCGGAACAGCTGCCCATCCGCCTCGCGCTCAGAGACCAACGATGAACTACATCATCGCGGGTGGGTCGCTAGGGTCAATATAGATTGACGTCCTGGCGAATCATACTATAGAAATGATCCCATAAAGTATGATCTTAACCGAACTATAGATGAAAATCAGCTTATAAATCAATCTTTTCCATCTGACAACTTTCTCTTATTAGAAAGTTATTGCCAACAATGTCATTTCACTCCATCAGCAATGCTTTATGACCGTTCAAAATACTTCTCTTTTGATTGTATTTGATAAATATGAGTCAATTAACACAATTCCTCTCCGCCTCTTGATTTAACAGCAAATTTCAATCGATCAAAATATACCTACAATACTACTGTTTTTGCCTAATCTACAGTAATAGATATGTAAGAGAGCGTGCACTCTGAATTGTTTGTGCATGGAGAGAAAATATGTTAAAGGCATTTTAGTCTTAATTGAAAAGGATGGTTTTATTTCGATTACCGTAAGTTTGACAGATCTACTAAACTAACTGTGTTGAGGTATAATATTAAAAATGACGACTTTTTGAACGACTCGTCGTTAGAATAGTGAGTCTCATTTCGTTTTAACTGGCGGCGGCGGCAGCAATTGAGATTTAATTTCTTCAAAACAAAAACAGCATATCAGAATTGAGTAGAAGAGGAGAGAGAACAACGACGGACGTGAAGGTAGGTGAATTAAATAAATCGCAGTATTATTTAGTTGAATATTTTCTTTGTTGTTTTACCCCCACCGCTCAGCTATCGTTAGTCTCAGCCGCTCTTATAGAAGAGCAGACGCGGTCATCGATGATGGCCAGCCAAGCTCCTTTCGGAACAGCTGCCCATCCGCCTCGCGCTCAAAGACCAACGATGAACTACATCATCGCGGGTGGGTCGCTAGGGTCAATATAGATTGACGTCCTGGCGAATCATACTATAGAAATGATCCCATAAAGTATGATCTTAACCGAACTATAGATGAAAATCAGCTTATAAATCAATCTTTTCCATCTGACAACTTTCTCTTATTAGAAAGTTATTGCCAACAATGTCATTTCACTCCATCAGCAATGCTTTATGACCGTTCAAAATACTTCTCTTTTGATTGTATTTGATAAATATGAGTCAATTAACACAATTCCTCTCCGCCTCTTGATTTAACAGCAAATTTCAATCGATCAAAATATACCTACAATACTACTGTTTTTGCCTAATCTACAGTAATAGATATGTAAGAGAGCGTGCACTCTGAATTGTTTGTGCATGGAGAGAATATATGTTAAAGGCATTTTAGTCTTAATTGAAAAGGATGGTTTTATTTCGATTACCGTAAGTTTGACAGATCTACTAAACTAACTGTGTTGAGGTATAATATTAAAAATGACGACTTTTTGAACGACTCGTCGTTAGAATAGTGAGTCTCATTTCGTTTTAACTGGCGGCGGCGGCAGCAATTGAGATTTAATTTCTTCAAAACAAAAACAGCATATCAGAATTGAGTAGAAGAGGAGAGAGAACAACGACGGACGTGAAGGTAGGTGAATTAAATAAATCGCAGTATTATTTAGTTGAATATTTTCTTTGTTGTTTTACCCCCACCGCTCAGCTATCGTTAGTCTCAGCCGCTCTTATAGAAGAGCAGACGCGGTCATCGATGATGGCCAGCCAAGCTCCTTTCGGAACAGCTGCCCATCCGCCTCGCGCTCAAAGACCAACGATGAACTACATCATCGCGGGTGGGTCGCTAGGGTCAATATAGATTGACGTCCTGGCGAATCATACTATAGAAATGATCCCATAAAGTATGATCTTAACCGAACTATAGATGAAAATCAGCTTATAAATCAATCTTTTCCATCTGACAACTTTCTCTTATTAGAAAGTTATTGCCAACAATGTCATTTCACTCCATCAGCAATGCTTTATGACCGTTCAAAATACTTCTCTTTTGATTGTATTTGATAAATATGAGTCAATTAACACAATTCCTCTCCGCCTCTTGATTTAACAGCAAATTTCAATCGATCAAAATATACCTACAATACTACTGTTTTTGCCTAATCTACAGTAATAGATATGTAAGAGAGCGTGCACTCTGAATTGTTTGTGCATGGAGAGAAAATATGTTAAAGGCATTTTAGTCTTAATTGAAAAGGATGGTTTTATTTCGATTACCGTAAGTTTGACAGATCTACTAAACTAACTGTGTTGAGGTATAATATTAAAAATGACGACTTTTTGAACGACTCGTCGTTAGAATAGTGAGTCTCATTTCGTTTTAACTGGCGGCGGCGGCAGCAATTGAGATTTAATTTCTTCAAAACAAAAACAGCATATCAGAATTGAGTAGAAGAGGAGAGAGAACAACGACGGACGTGAAGGTAGGTGAATTAAATAAATCGCAGTATTATTTAGTTGAATATTTTCTTTGTTGTTTTACCCCCACCGCTCAGCTATCGTTAGTCTCAGCCGCTCTTATAGAAGAGCAGACGCGGTCATCGATGATGGCCAGCCAAGCTCCTTTCGGAACAGCTGCCCATCCGCCTCGCGCTCAAAGACCAACGATGAACTACATCATCGCGGGTGGGTCGCTAGGGTCAATATAGATTGACGTCCTGGCGAATCATACTATAGAAATGATCCCATAAAGTATGATCTTAACCGAACTATAGATGAAAATCAGCTTATAAATCAATCTTTTCCATCTGACAACTTTCTCTTATTAGAAAGTTATTGCCAACAATGTCATTTCACTCCATCAGCAATGCTTTATGACCGTTCAAAATACTTCTCTTTTGATTGTATTTGATAAATATGAGTCAATTAACACAATTCCTCTCCGCCTCTTGATTTAACAGCAAATTTCAATCGATCAAAATATACCTACAATACTACTGTTTTTGCCTAATCTACAGTAATAGATATGTAAGAGAGCGTGCACTCTGAATTGTTTGTGCATGGAGAGAATATATGTTAAAGGCATTTTAGTCTTAATTGAAAAGGATGGTTTTATTTCGATTACCGTAAGTTTGACAGATCTACTAAACTAACTGTGTTGAGGTATAATATTAAAAATGACGACTTTTTGAACGACTCGTCGTTAGAATAGTGAGTCTCATTTCGTTTTAACTGGCGGCGGCGGCAGCAATTGAGATTTAATTTCTTCAAAACAAAAACAGCATATCAGAATTGAGTAGAAGAGGAGAGAGAACAACGACGGACGTGAAGGTAGGTGAATTAAATAAATCGCAGTATTATTTAGTTGAATATTTTCTTTGTTGTTTTACCCCCACCGCTCAGCTATCGTTAGTCTCAGCCGCTCTTATAGAAGAGCAGACGCGGTCATCGATGATGGCCAGCCAAGCTCCTTTCGGAACAGCTGCCCATCCGCCTCGCGCTCAAAGACCAACGATGAACTACATCATCGCGGGTGGGTCGCTAGGGTCAATATAGATTGACGTCCTGGCGAATCATACTATAGAAATGATCCCATAAAGTATGATCTTAACCGAACTATAGATGAAAATCAGCTTATAAATCAATCTTTTCCATCTGACAACTTTCTCTTATTAGAAAGTTATTGCCAACAATGTCATTTCACTCCATCAGCAATGCTTTATGACCGTTCAAAATACTTCTCTTTTGATTGTATTTGATAAATATGAGTCAATTAACACAATTCCTCTCCGCCTCTTGATTTAACAGCAAATTTCAATCGATCAAAATATACCTACAATACTACTGTTTTTGCCTAATCTACAGTAATAGATATGTAAGAGAGCGTGCACTCTGAATTGTTTGTGCATGGAGAGAATATATGTTAAAGGCATTTTAGTCTTAATTGAAAAGGATGGTTTTATTTCGATTACCGTAAGTTTGACAGATCTACTAAACTAACTGTGTTGAGGTATAATATTAAAAATGACGACTTTTTGAACGACTCGTCGTTAGAATAGTGAGTCTCATTTCGTTTTAACTGGCGGCGGCGGCAGCAATTGAGATTTAATTTCTTCAAAACAAAAACAGCATATCAGAATTGAGTAGAAGAGGAGAGAGAACAACGACGGACGTGAAGGTAGGTGAATTAAATAAATCGCAGTATTATTTAGTTGAATATTTTCTTTGTTGTTTTACCCCCACCGCTCAGCTATCGTTAGTCTCAGCCGCTCTTATAGAAGAGCAGACGCGGTCATCGATGATGGCCAGCCAAGCTCCTTTCGGAACAGCTGCCCATCCGCCTCGCGCTCAAAGACCAACGATGAACTACATCATCGCGGGTGGGTCGCTAGGGTCAATATAGATTGACGTCCTGGCGAATCATACTATAGAAATGATCCCATAAAGTATGATCTTAACCGAACTATAGATGAAAATCAGCTTATAAATCAATCTTTTCCATCTGACAACTTTCTCTTATTAGAAAGTTATTGCCAACAATGTCATTTCACTCCATCAGCAATGCTTTATGACCGTTCAAAATACTTCTCTTTTGATTGTATTTGATAAATATGAGTCAATTAACACAATTCCTCTCCGCCTCTTGATTTAACAGCAAATTTCAATCGATCAAAATATACCTACAATACTACTGTTTTTGCCTAATCTACAGTAATAGATATGTAAGAGAGCGTGCACTCTGAATTGTTTGTGCATGGAGAGAAAATATGTTAAAGGCATTTTAGTCTTAATTGAAAAGGATGGTTTTATTTCGATTACCGTAAGTTTGACAGATCTACTAAACTAACTGTGTTGAGGTATAATATTAAAAATGACGACTTTTTGAACGACTCGTCGTTAGAATAGTGAGTCTCATTTCGTTTTAACTGGCGGCGGCGGCAGCAATTGAGATTTAATTTCTTCAAAACAAAAACAGCATATCAGAATTGAGTAGAAGAGGAGAGAGAACAACGACGGACGTGAAGGTAGGTGAATTAAATAAATCGCAGTATTATTTAGTTGAATATTTTCTTTGTTGTTTTACCCCCACCGCTCAGCTATCGTTAGTCTCAGCCGCTCTTATAGAAGAGCAGACGCGGTCATCGATGATGGCCAGCCAAGCTCCTTTCGGAACAGCTGCCCATCCGCCTCGCGCTCAGAGACCAACGATGAACTACATCATCGCGGGTGGGTCGCTAGGGTCAATATAGATTGACGTCCTGGCGAATCATACTATAGAAATGATCCCATAAAGTATGATCTTAACCGAACTATAGATGAAAATCAGCTTATAAATCAATCTTTTCCATCTGACAACTTTCTCTTATTAGAAAGTTATTGCCAACAATGTCATTTCACTCCATCAGCAATGCTTTATGACCGTTCAAAATACTTCTCTTTTGATTGTATTTGATAAATATGAGTCAATTAACACAATTCCTCTCCGCCTCTTGATTTAACAGCAAATTTCAATCGATCAAAATATACCTACAATACTACTGTTTTTGCCTAATCTACAGTAATAGATATGTAAGAGAGCGTGCACTCTGAATTGTTTGTGCATGGAGAGAATATATGTTAAAGGCATTTTAGTCTTAATTGAAAAGGATGGTTTTATTTCGATTACCGTAAGTTTGACAGATCTACTAAACTAACTGTGTTGAGGTATAATATTAAAAATGACGACTTTTTGAACGACTCGTCGTTAGAATAGTGAGTCTCATTTCGTTTTAACTGGCGGCGGCGGCAGCAATTGAGATTTAATTTCTTCAAAACAAAAACAGCATATCAGAATTGAGTAGAAGAGGAGAGAGAACAACGACGGACGTGAAGGTAGGTGAATTAAATAAATCGCAGTATTATTTAGTTGAATATTTTCTTTGTTGTTTTACCCCCACCGCTCAGCTATCGTTAGTCTCAGCCGCTCTTATAGAAGAGCAGACGCGGTCATCGATGATGGCCAGCCAAGCTCCTTTCGGAACAGCTGCCCATCCGCCTCGCGCTCAAAGACCAACGATGAACTACATCATCGCGGGTGGGTCGCTAGGGTCAATATAGATTGACGTCCTGGCGAATCATACTATAGAAATGATCCCATAAAGTATGATCTTAACCGAACTATAGATGAAAATCAGCTTATAAATCAATCTTTTCCATCTGACAACTTTCTCTTATTAGAAAGTTATTGCCAACAATGTCATTTCACTCCATCAGCAATGCTTTATGACCGTTCAAAATACTTCTCTTTTGATTGTATTTGATAAATATGAGTCAATTAACACAATTCCTCTCCGCCTCTTGATTTAACAGCAAATTTCAATCGATCAAAATATACCTACAATACTACTGTTTTTGCCTAATCTACAGTAATAGATATGTAAGAGAGCGTGCACTCTGAATTGTTTGTGCATGGAGAGAATATATGTTAAAGGCATTTTAGTCTTAATTGAAAAGGATGGTTTTATTTCGATTACCGTAAGTTTGACAGATCTACTAAACTAACTGTGTTGAGGTATAATATTAAAAATGACGACTTTTTGAACGACTCGTCGTTAGAATAGTGAGTCTCATTTCGTTTTAACTGGCGGCGGCGGCAGCAATTGAGATTTAATTTCTTCAAAACAAAAACAGCATATCAGAATTGAGTAGAAGAGGAGAGAGAACAACGACGGACGTGAAGGTAGGTGAATTAAATAAATCGCAGTATTATTTAGTTGAATATTTTCTTTGTTGTTTTACCCCCACCGCTCAGCTATCGTTAGTCTCAGCCGCTCTTATAGAAGAGCAGACGCGGTCATCGATGATGGCCAGCCAAGCTCCTTTCGGAACAGCTGCCCATCCGCCTCGCGCTCAGAGACCAACGATGAACTACATCATCGCGGGTGGGTCGCTAGGGTCAATATAGATTGACGTCCTGGCGAATCATACTATAGAAATGATCCCATAAAGTATGATCTTAACCGAACTATAGATGAAAATCAGCTTATAAATCAATCTTTTCCATCTGACAACTTTCTCTTATTAGAAAGTTATTGCCAACAATGTCATTTCACTCCATCAGCAATGCTTTATGACCGTTCAAAATACTTCTCTTTTGATTGTATTTGATAAATATGAGTCAATTAACACAATTCCTCTCCGCCTCTTGATTTAACAGCAAATTTCAATCGATCAAAATATACCTACAATACTACTGTTTTTGCCTAATCTACAGTAATAGATATGTAAGAGAGCGTGCACTCTGAATTGTTTGTGCATGGAGAGAATATATGTTAAAGGCATTTTAGTCTTAATTGAAAAGGATGGTTTTATTTCGATTACCGTAAGTTTGACAGATCTACTAAACTAACTGTGTTGAGGTATAATATTAAAAATGACGACTTTTTGAACGACTCGTCGTTAGAATAGTGAGTCTCATTTCGTTTTAACTGGCGGCGGTGGCAGCAATTGAGATTTAATTTCTTCAAAACAAAAACAGCATATCAGAATTGAGTAGAAGAGGAGAGAGAACAACGACGGACGTGAAGGTAGGTGAATTAAATAAATCGCAGTATTATTTAGTTGAATATTTTCTTTGTTGTTTTACCCCCACCGCTCAGCTATCGTTAGTCTCAGCCGCTCTTATAGAAGAGCAGACGCGGTCATCGATGATGGCCAGCCAAGCTCCTTTCGGAACAGCTGCCAATCCGCCTCGCGCTCAAAGACCAACGATGAACTACATCATCGCGGGTGGGTCGCTAGGGTCAATATAGATTGACGTCCTGGCGAATCATACTATAGAAATGATCCCATAAAGTATGATCTTAACCGAACTATAGATGAAAATCAGCTTATAAATCAATCTTTTCCATCTGACAACTTTCTCTTATTAGAAAGTTATTGCCAACAATGTCATTTCACTCCATCAGCAATGCTTTATGACCGTTCAAAATACTTCTCTTTTGATTGTATTTGATAAATATGAGTCAATTAACACAATTCCTCTCCGCCTCTTGATTTAACAGCAAATTTCAATCGATCAAAATATACCTACAATACTACTGTTTTTGCCTAATCTACAGTAATAGATATGTAAGAGAGCGTGCACTCTGAATTGTTTGTGCATGGAGAGAATATATGTTAAAGGCATTTTAGTCTTAATTGAAAAGGATGGTTTTATTTCGATTACCGTAAGTTTGACAGATCTACTAAACTAACTGTGTTGAGGTATAATATTAAAAATGACGACTTTTTGAACGACTCGTCGTTAGAATAGTGAGTCTCATTTCGTTTTAACTGGCGGCGGCGGCAGCAATTGAGATTTAATTTCTTCAAAACAAAAACAGCATATCAGAATTGAGTAGAAGAGGAGAGAGAACAACGACGGACGTGAAGGTAACCATCTGACAACTTTCTCTTATTAGAAAGTTATTGCCAACAATGTCATTTCACTCCATCAGCAATGCTTTATGACCGTTCAAAATACTTCTCTTTTGATTGTATTTGATAAATATGAGTCAAATTAACACAATTCCTCTCCGCCTCTTGATTTAACAGCAAATTTCAATCGATCAAAATATACCTACAATACTACTGTTTTTGCCTAATCTACAGTAATAGATATGTAAGAGAGCGTGCACTCTGAATTGTTTGTGCATGGAGAGAATATATGTTAAAGGCATTTTAGTCTTAATTGAAAAGGATGGTTTGATTTCGATTACCGTAAGTTTGACAGATCTACTAAACTAACTGTGTTGAGGTATAATATTAAAAATGACGACTTTTTGAACGACTCGTCGTTAGAATAGTGAGTCTCATTTCGTTTTAACTGGCGGCGGCGGCAGCAATTGAGATTTAATTTCTTCAAAACAAAAACAGCATATCAGAATTGAGTAGAAGAGGAGAGAGAACAACGACGGACGTGAAGGTAACCATCTGACAACTTTCTCTTATTAGAAAGTTATTGCCAACAATGTCATTTCACTCCATCAGCAATGCTTTATGACCGTTCAAAATACTTCTCTTTTGATTGTATTTGATAAATATGAGTCAATTAACACAATTCCTCTCCGCCTCTTGATTTAACAGCAAATTTCAATCGATCAAAATATACCTACAATACTACTGTTTTTGCCTAATCTACAGTAATAGATATGTAAGAGAGCGTGCACTCTGAATTGTTTGTGCATGGAGAGAATATATGTTAAAGGCATTTTAGTCTTAATTGAAAAGGATGGTTTGATTTCGATTACCGTAAGTTTGACAGATCTACTAAACTAACTGTGTTGAGGTATAATATTAAAAATGACGACTTTTTGAACGACTCGTCGTTAGAATAGTGAGTCTCATTTCGTTTTAACTGGCGGCGGCGGCAGCAATTGAGATTTAATTTCTTCAAAACAAAAACAGCATATCAGAATTGAGTAGAAGAGGAGAGAGAACAACGACGGACGTGAAGGTAACCATCTGACAACTTTCTCTTATTAGAAAGTTATTGCCAACAATGTCATTTCACTCCATCAGCAATGCTTTATGACCGTTCAAAATACTTCTCTTTTGATTGTATTTGATAAATATGAGTCAATTAACACAATTCCTCTCCGCCTCTTGATTTAACAGCAAATTTCAATCGATCAAAATATACCTACAATACTACTGTTTTTGCCTAATCTACAGTAATAGATATGTAAGAGAGCGTGCACTCTGAATTGTTTGTGCATGGAGAGAATATATGTTAAAGGCATTTTAGTCTTAATTGAAAAGGATGGTTTTATTTCGATTACCGTAAGTTTGACAGATCTACTAAACTAACTGTGTTGAGGTATAATATTAAAAATGACGACTTTTTGAACGACTCGTCGTTAGAATAGTGAGTCTCATTTCGTTTTAACTGGCGGCGGCGGCAGCAATTGAGATTTAATTTCTTCAAAACAAAAACAGCATATCAGAATTGAGTAGAAGAGGAGAGAGAACAACGACGGACGTGAAGGTAATCTTTTTCCATCTGACAACTTTCTCTTATTAGAAAGTTATTGCCAACAATGTCATTTCACTCCATCAGCAATGCTTTATGACCGTTCAAAATACTTCTCTTTTGATTGTATTTGATAAATATGAGTCAATTAACACAATTCCTCTCCGCCTCTTGATTTAACAGCAAATTTCAATCGATCAAAATATACCTACAATACTACTGTTTTTGCCTAATCTACAGTAATAGATATGTAAGAGAGCGTGCACTCTGAATTGTTTGTGCATGGAGAGAATATATGTTAAAGGCATTTTAGTCTTAATTGAAAAGGATGGTTTTATTTCGATTACCGTAAGTTTGACAGATCTACTAAACTAACTGTGTTGAGGTATAATATTAAAAATGACGACTTTTTGAACGACTCGTCGTTAGAATAGTGAGTCTCATTTCGTTTTAACTGGCGGCGGCGGCAGCAATTGAGATTTAATTTCTTCAAAACAAAAACAGCATATCAGAATTGAGTAGAAGAGGAGAGAGAACAACGACGGACGTGAAGGTAATTAGTTTTATCGCAGATTATATTTTCTTTGTTTTTTTTTGTTGTTTTACTCAGCTATCGTTTAGTCTCAGCGCTTCTTATAGAAGAGCAGAGCGGTCATCGATGATGGCCAGCCAAGCTCCTTTCGGAAAAGCTGCCCATCGCCTCGCGCTCTAAATGGGACCAACGATGAACTACATCAGCGGGGGGGGGGGGGGCGGGTGGGTCGCTAGGGGTCAATTGATTGACGTACTGGCGCATCTATAGATAGAAATGATCACATAAAGTATGATCTTAACGAACGTTTAGATGAAATCAGCTTATAAATCAATCTTTTCCATCTGACAACTTTCTCTTATTAGAAAGTTATTGCCAACAATGTCATTTCACTCCATCAGCAATGCTTTATGACCGTTCAAAATACTTCTCTTTTGATTGTATTTGATAAATATGAGTCAATTAACACAATTCCTCTCCGCCTCTTGATTTAACAGCAAATTTCAATCGATCAAAATATACCTACAATACTACTGTTTTTGCCTAATCTACAGTAATAGATATGTAAGAGAGCGTGCACTCTGAATTGTTTGTGCATGGAGAGAATATATGTTAAAGGCATTTTAGTCTTAATTGAAAAGGATGGTTTTATTTCGATTACCGTAAGTTTGACAGATCTACTAAACTAACTGTGTTGAGGTATAATATTAAAAATGACGACTTTTTGAACGACTCGTCGTTAGAATAGTGAGTCTCATTTCGTTTTAACTGGCGGCGGCGGCAGCAATTGAGATTTAATTTCTTCAAAACAAAAACAGCATATCAGAATTGAGTAGAAGAGGAGAGAGAACAACGACGGACGTGAAGGTAACCATCTGACAACTTTCTCTTATTAGAAAGTTATTGCCAACAATGTCATTTCACTCCATCAGCAATGCTTTATGACCGTTCAAAATACTTCTCTTTTGATTGTATTTGATAAATATGAGTCAATTAACACAATTCCTCTCCGCCTCTTGATTTAACAGCAAATTTCAATCGATCAAAATATACCTACAATACTACTGTTTTTGCCTAATCTACAGTAATAGATATGTAAGAGAGCGTGCACTCTGAATTGTTTGTGCATGGAGAGAATATATGTTAAAGGCATTTTAGTCTTAATTGAAAAGGATGGTTTTATTTCGATTACCGTAAGTTTGACAGATCTACTAAACTAACTGTGTTGAGGTATAATATTAAAAATGACGACTTTTTGAACGACTCGTCGTTAGAATAGTGAGTCTCATTTCGTTTTAACTGGCGGCGGCGGCAGCAATTGAGATTTAATTTCTTCAAAACAAAAACAGCATATCAGAATTGAGTAGAAGAGGAGAGAGAACAACGACGGACGTGAAGGTAACCATCTGACAACTTTCTCTTATTAGAAAGTTATTGCCAACAATGTCATTTCACTCCATCAGCAATGCTTTATGACCGTTCAAAATACTTCTCTTTTGATTGTATTTGATAAATATGAGTCAATTAACACAATTCCTCTCCGCCTCTTGATTTAACAGCAAATTTCAATCGATCAAAATATACCTACAATACTACTGTTTTTGCCTAATCTACAGTAATAGATATGTAAGAGAGCGTGCACTCTGAATTGTTTGTGCATGGAGAGAATATACGTTAAAGGCATTTTAGTCTTAATTGAAAAGGATGGTTTTATTTCGATTACCGTAAGTTTGACAGATCTACTAAACTAACTGTGTTGAGGTATAATATTAAAAATGACGACTTTTTGAACGACTCGTCGTTAGAATAGTGAGTCTCATTTCGTTTTAACTGGCGGCGGCGGCAGCAATTGAGATTTAATTTCTTCAAAACAAAAACAGCATATCAGAATTGAGTAGAAGAGGAGAGAGAACAACGACGGACGTGAAGGTAACCATCTGACAACTTTCTCTTATTAGAAAGTTATTGCCAACAATGTCATTTCACTCCATCAGCAATGCTTTATGACCGTTCAAAATACTTCTCTTTTGATTGTATTTGATAAATATGAGTCAATTAACACAATTCCTCTCCGCCTCTTGATTTAACAGCAAATTTCAATCGATCAAAATATACCTACAATACTACTGTTTTTGCCTAATCTACAGTAATAGATATGTAAGAGAGCGTGCACTCTGAATTGTTTGTGCATGGAGAGAATATATGTTAAAGGCATTTTAGTCTTAATTGAAAAGGATGGTTTTATTTCGATTACCGTAAGTTTGACAGATCTACTAAACTAACTGTGTTGAGGTATAATATTAAAAATGACGACTTTTTGAACGACTCGTCGTTAGAATAGTGAGTCTCATTTCGTTTTAACTGGCGGCGGCGGCAGCAATTGAGATTTAATTTCTTCAAAACAAAAACAGCATATCAGAATTGAGTAGAAGAGGAGAGAGAACAACGACGGACGTGAAGGTAACCATCTGACAACTTTCTCTTATTAGAAAGTTATTGCCAACAATGTCATTTCACTCCATCAGCAATGCTTTATGACCGTTCAAAATACTTCTCTTTTGATTGTATTTGATAAATATGAGTCAATTAACACAATTCCTCTCCGCCTCTTGATTTAACAGCAAATTTCAATCGATCAAAATATACCTACAATACTACTGTTTTTGCCTAATCTACAGTAATAGATATGTAAGAGAGCGTGCACTCTGAATTGTTTGTGCATGGAGAGAATATATGTTAAAGGCATTTTAGTCTTAATTGAAAAGGATGGTTTTATTTCGATTACCGTAAGTTTGACAGATCTACTAAACTAACTGTGTTGAGGTATAATATTAAAAATGACGACTTTTTGAACGACTCGTCGTTAGAATAGTGAGTCTCATTTCGTTTTAACTGGCGGCGGCGGCAGCAATTGAGATTTAATTTCTTCAAAACAAAAACAGCATATCAGAATTGAGTAGAAGAGGAGAGAGAACAACGACGGACGTGAAGGTAACCATCTGACAACTTTCTCTTATTAGAAAGTTATTGCCAACAATGTCATTTCACTCCATCAGCAATGCTTTATGACCGTTCAAAATACTTCTCTTTTGATTGTATTTGATAAATATGAGTCAATTAACACAATTCCTCTCCGCCTCTTGATTTAACAGCAAATTTCAATCGATCAAAATATACCTACAATACTACTGTTTTTGCCTAATCTACAGTAATAGATATGTAAGAGAGCGTGCACTCTGAATTGTTTGTGCATGGAGAGAATATATGTTAAAGGCATTTTAGTCTTAATTGAAAAGGATGGTTTTATTTCGATTACCGTAAGTTTGACAGATCTACTAAACTAACTGTGTTGAGGTATAATATTAAAAATGACGACTTTTTGAACGACTCGTCGTTAGAATAGTGAGTCTCATTTCGTTTTAACTGGCGGCGGTGGCAGCAATTGAGATTTAATTTCTTCAAAACAAAAACAGCATATCAGAATTGAGTAGAAGAGGAGAGAGAACAACGACGGACGTGAAGGTAGGTGAATTAAATAAATCGCAGTATTATTTAGTTGAATATTTTCTTTGTTGTTTTACCCCCACCGCTCAGCTATCGTTAGTCTCAGCCGCTCTTATAGAAGAGCAGACGCGGTCATCGATGATGGCCAGCCAAGCTCCTTTCGGAACAGCTGCTCATCCGCCTCGCGCTCAAAGACCAACGATGAACTACATCATCGCGGGTGGGTCGCTAGGGTCAATATAGATTGACGTCCTGGCGAATCATACTATAGAAATGATCCCATAAAGTATGATCTTAACCGAACTATAGATGAAAATCAGCTTATAAATCAATCTTTTCCATCTGACAACTTTCTCTTATTAGAAAGTTATTGCCAACAATGTCATTTCACTCCATCAGCAATGCTTTATGACCGTTCAAAATACTTCTCTTTTGATTGTATTTGATAAATATGAGTCAATTAACACAATTCCTCTCCGCCTCTTGATTTAACAGCAAATTTCAATCGATCAAAATATACCTACAATACTACTGTTTTTGCCTAATCTACAGTAATAGATATGTAAGAGAGCGTGCACTCTGAATTGTTTGTGCATGGAGAGAATATATGATAAAGGCATTTTAGTCTTAATTGAAAAGGATGGTTTGATTTCGATTACCGTAAGTTTGACAGATCTACTAAACTAACTGTGTTGAGGTATAATATTAAAAATGACGACTTTTTGAACGACTCGTCGTTAGAATAGTGAGTCTCATTTCGTTTTAACTGGCGGCGGCGGCAGCAATTGAGATTTAATTTCTTCAAAACAAAAACAGCATATCAGAATTGAGTAGAAGAGGAGAGAGAACAACGACGGACGTGAAGGTAGGTTCTTTATTGTTTATTTAGTTTGAAATATTTTCTTTTGTTGTGCTACCCCACCGCAGCTTATCGTTTGTCTCAGTCGCTCTTATAGAAAGAGCAGGAAGACGCTTTCATCGATGATGGCCAGCAAGCTCGGGCGGAACAGCTGCTCATCCGCCTCGCGCTCAAAAGACAACGATGAACTAATTCATCGCGGTGGGTCGCTAGGTCATATCGATTGACGTCCTGGCGATTCATACTTTAGAAAATGATCCCATAATGTTTGATCTTAACGAACTATAGATGAAAATCAGCTTATAAATCAAATTCTTTTCCATCTGACAACTTTCTCTTATTAGAAAGTTATTGCCAACAATGTCATTTCACTCCATCAGCAATGCTTTATGACCGTTCAAAATACTTCTCTTTTGATTGTATTTGATAAATATGAGTCAATTAACACAATTCCTCTCCGCCTCTTGATTTAACAGCAAATTTCAATCGATCAAAATATACCTACAATACTACTGTTTTTGCCTAATCTACAGTAATAGATATGTAAGAGAGCGTGCACTCTGAATTGTTTGTGCATGGAGAGAATATATGTTAAAGGCATTTTAGTCTTAATTGAAAAGGATGGTTTTATTTCGATTACCGTAAGTTTGACAGATCTACTAAACTAACTGTGTTGAGGTATAATATTAAAAATGACGACTTTTTGAACGACTCGTCGTTAGAATAGTGAGTCTCATTTCGTTTTAACTGGCGGCGGTGGCAGCAATTGAGATTTAATTTCTTCAAAACAAAAACAGCATATCAGAATTGAGTAGAAGAGGAGAGAGAACAACGACGGACGTGAAGGTAGGTGAATTAAATAAATCGCAGTATTATTTAGTTGAATATTTTCTTTGTTGTTTTACCCCCACCGCTCAGCTATCGTTAGTCTCAGCCGCTCTTATAGAAGAGCAGACGCGGTCATCGATGATGGCCAGCCAAGCTCCTTTCGGAACAGCTGCTCATCCGCCTCGCGCTCAAAGACCAACGATGAACTACATCATCGCGGGTGGGTCGCTAGGGTCAATATAGATTGACGTCCTGGCGAATCATACTATAGAAATGATCCCATAAAGTATGATCTTAACCGAACTATAGATGAAAATCAGCTTATAAATCAATCTTTTCCATCTGACAACTTTCTCTTATTAGAAAGTTATTGCCAACAATGTCATTTCACTCCATCAGCAATGCTTTATGACCGTTCAAAATACTTCTCTTTTGATTGTATTTGATAAATATGAGTCAATTAACACAATTCCTCTCCGCCTCTTGATTTAACAGCAAATTTCAATCGATCAAAATATACCTACAATACTACTGTTTTTGCCTAATCTACAGTAATAGATATGTAAGAGAGCGTGCACTCTGAATTGTTTGTGCATGGAGAGAATATATGTTAAAGGCATTTTAGTCTTAATTGAAAAGGATGGTTTGATTTCGATTACCGTAAGTTTGACAGATCTACTAAACTAACTGTGTTGAGGTATAATATTAAAAATGACGACTTTTTGAACGACTCGTCGTTAGAATAGTGAGTCTCATTTCGTTTTAACTGGCGGCGGCGGCAGCAATTGAGATTTAATTTCTTCAAAACAAAAACAGCATATCAGAATTGAGTAGAAGAGGAGAGAGAACAACGACGGACGTGAAGGTAACCATCTGACAACTTTCTCTTATTAGAAAGTTATTGCCAACAATGTCATTTCACTCCATCAGCAATGCTTTATGACCGTTCAAAATACTTCTCTTTTGATTGTATTTGATAAATATGAGTCAATTAACACAATTCCTCTCCGCCTCTTGATTTAACAGCAAATTTCAATCGATCAAAATATACCTACAATACTACTGTTTTTGCCTAATCTACAGTAATAGATATGTAAGAGAGCGTGCACTCTGAATTGTTTGTGCATGGAGAGAATATATGTTAAAGGCATTTTAGTCTTAATTGAAAAGGATGGTTTGATTTCGATTACCGTAAGTTTGACAGATCTACTAAACTAACTGTGTTGAGGTATAATATTAAAAATGACGACTTTTTGAACGACTCGTCGTTAGAATAGTGAGTCTCATTTCGTTTTTAACTGGCGCGGCGGCAGCAATTGAGATTTAATTTCTTCAAAACAAAAACAGCATATCAGAATTGAGTAGAAGAGGAGAGAGAACAACGACGGACGTGAAGGTAACCATCTGACAACTTTCTCTTATTAGAAAGTTATTGCCAACAATGTCATTTCACTCCATCAGCAATGCTTTATGACCGTTCAAAATACTTCTCTTTTGATTGTATTTGATAAATATGAGTCAATTAACACAATTCCTCTCCGCCTCTTGATTTAACAGCAAATTTCAATCGATCAAAATATACCTACAATACTACTGTTTTTGCCTAATCTACAGTAATAGATATGTAAGAGAGCGTGCACTCTGAATTGTTTGTGCATGGAGAGAATATATGTTAAAGGCATTTTAGTCTTAATTGAAAAGGATGGTTTTATTTCGATTACCGTAAGTTTGACAGATCTACTAAACTAACTGTGTTGAGGTATAATATTAAAAATGACGACTTTTTGAACGACTCGTCGTTAGAATAGTGAGTCTCATTTCGTTTTAACTGGCGGCGGCGGCAGCAATTGAGATTTAATTTCTTCAAAACAAAAACAGCATATCAGAATTGAGTAGAAGAGGAGAGAGAACAACGACGGACGTGAAGGTAACCATCTGACAACTTTCTCTTATTAGAAAGTTATTGCCAACAATGTCATTTCACTCCATCAGCAATGCTTTATGACCGTTCAAAATACTTCTCTTTTGATTGTATTTGATAAATATGAGTCAATTAACACAATTCCTCTCCGCCTCTTGATTTAACAGCAAATTTCAATCGATCAAAATATACCTACAATACTACTGTTTTTGCCTAATCTACAGTAATAGATATGTAAGAGAGCGTGCACTCTGAATTGTTTGTGCATGGAGAGAATATATGTTAAAGGCATTTTAGTCTTAATTGAAAAGGATGGTTTTATTTCGATTACCGTAAGTTTGACAGATCTACTAAACTAACTGTGTTGAGGTATAATATTAAAAATGACGACTTTTTGAACGACTCGTCGTTAGAATAGTGAGTCTCATTTCGTTTTAAACTGGCGGCGGCGGCAGCAATTGAGATTTAATTTCTTCAAAACAAAAACAGCATATCAGAATTGAGTAGAAGAGGAGAGAGAACAACGACGGACGTGAAGGTAACCATCTGACAACTTTCTCTTATTAGAAAGTTATTGCCAACAATGTCATTTCACTCCATCAGTAATGCTTTATGACCGTTCAAAATACTTCTCTTTTGATTGTATTTGATAAATATGAGTCAATTAACACAATTCCTCTCCGCCTCTTGATTTAACAGCAAATTTCAATCGATCAAAATATACCTACAATACTACTGTTTTTGCCTAATCTACAGTAATAGATATGTAAGAGAGCGTGCACTCTGAATTGTTTGTGCATGGAGAGAATATATGTTAAAGGCATTTTAGTCTTAATTGAAAAGGATGGTTTGATTTCGATTACCGTAAGTTTGACAGATCTACTAAACTAACTGTGTTGAGGTATAATATTAAAAATGACGACTTTTTGAACGACTCGTCGTTAGAATAGTGAGTCTCATTTCGTTTTAACTGGCGGCGGCGGCAGCAATTGAGATTTAATTTCTTCAAAACAAAAACAGCATATCAGAATTGAGTAGAAGAGGAGAGAGAACAACGACGGACGTGAAGGTAACCATCTGACAACTTTCTCTTATTAGAAAGTTATTGCCAACAATGTCATTTCACTCCATCAGCAATGCTTTATGACCGTTCAAAATACTTCTCTTTTGATTGTATTTGATAAATATGAGTCAATTAACACAATTCCTCTCCGCCTCTTGATTTAACAGCAAATTTCAATCGATCAAAATATACCTACAATACTACTGTTTTTGCCTAATCTACAGTAATAGATATGTAAGAGAGCGTGCACTCTGAATTGTTTGTGCATGGAGAGAATATATGTTAAAGGCATTTTAGTCTTAATTGAAAAGGATGGTTTTATTTCGATTACCGTAAGTTTGACAGATCTACTAAACTAACTGTGTTGAGGTATAATATTAAAAATGACGACTTTTTGAACGACTCGTCGTTAGAATAGTGAGTCTCATTTCGTTTTAACTGGCGGCGGCGGCAGCAATTGAGATTTAATTTCTTCAAAACAAAAACAGCATATCAGAATTGAGTAGAAGAGGAGAGAGAACAACGACGGACGTGAAGGTAACCATCTGACAACTTTCTCTTATTAGAAAGTTATTGCCAACAATGTCATTTCACTCCATCAGCAATGCTTTATGACCGTTCAAAATACTTCTCTTTTGATTGTATTTGATAAATATGAGTCAATTAACACAATTCCTCTCCGCCTCTTGATTTAACAGCAAATTTCAATCGATCAAAATATACCTACAATACTACTGTTTTTGCCTAATCTACAGTAATAGATATGTAAGAGAGCGTGCACTCTGAATTGTTTGTGCATGGAGAGAATATATGTTAAAGGCATTTTAGTCTTAATTGAAAAGGATGGTTTTATTTCGATTACCGTAAGTTTGACAGATCTACTAAACTAACTGTGTTGAGGTATAATATTAAAAATGACGACTTTTTGAACGACTCGTCGTTAGAACAGTGAGTCTCATTTCGTTTTAACTGGCGGCGGTGGCAGCAATTGAGATTTAATTTCTTCAAAACAAAAACAGCATATCAGAATTGAGTAGAAGAGGAGAGAGAACAACGACGGACGTGAAGGTAGGTGAATTAAATAAATCGCAGTATTATTTAGTTGAATATTTTCTTTGTTGTTTTACCCCCACCGCTCAGCTATCGTTAGTCTCAGCCGCTCTTATAGAAGAGCAGACGCGGTCATCGATGATGGCCAGCCAAGCTCCTTTCGGAACAGCTGCTCATCCGCCTCGCGCTCAAAGACCAACGATGAACTACATCATCGCGGGTGGGTCGCTAGGGTCAATATAGATTGACGTCCTGGCGAATCATACTATAGAAATGATCCCATAAAGTATGATCTTAACCGAACTATAGATGAAAATCAGCTTATAAATCAATCTTTTCCATCTGACAACTTTCTCTTATTAGAAAGTTATTGCCAACAATGTCATTTCACTCCATCAGCAATGCTTTATGACCGTTCAAAATACTTCTCTTTTGATTGTATTTGATAAATATGAGTCAATTAACACAATTCCTCTCCGCCTCTTGATTTAACAGCAAATTTCAATCGATCAAAATATACCTACAATACTACTGTTTTTGCCTAATCTACAGTAATAGATATGTAAGAGAGCGTGCACTCTGAATTGTTTGTGCATGGAGAGAATATATGTTAAAGGCATTTTAGTCTTAATTGAAAAGGATGGTTTTATTTCGATTACCGTAAGTTTGACAGATCTACTAAACTAACTGTGTTGAGGTATAATATTAAAAATGACGACTTTTTGAACGACTCGTCGTTAGAATAGTGAGTCTCATTTCGTTTTAACTGGCGGCGGTGGCAGCAATTGAGATTTAATTTCTTCAAAACAAAAACAGCATATCAGAATTGAGTAGAAGAGGAGAGAGAACAACGACGGACGTGAAGGTAACCATCTGACAACTTTCTCTTATTAGAAAGTTATTGCCAACAATGTCATTTCACTCCATCAGCAATGCTTTATGACCGTTCAAAATACTTCTCTTTTGATTGTATTTGATAAATATGAGTCAATTAACACAATTCCTCTCCGCCTCTTGATTTAACAGCAAATTTCAATCGATCAAAATATACCTACAATACTACTGTTTTTGCCTAATCTACAGTAATAGATATGTAAGAGAGCGTGCACTCTGAATTGTTTGTGCATGGAGAGAATATATGTTAAAGGCATTTTAGTCTTAATTGAAAAGGATGGTTTTATTTCGATTACCGTAAGTTTGACAGATCTACTAAACTAACTGTGTTGAGGTATAATATTAAAAATGACGACTTTTTGAACGACTCGTCGTTAGAATAGTGAGTCTCATTTCGTTTTAACTGGCGGCGGCGGCAGCAATTGAGATTTAATTTCTTCAAAACAAAAACAGCATATCAGAATTGAGTAGAAGAGGAGAGAGAACAACGACGGACGTGAAGGTAACCATCTGACAACTTTCTCTTATTAGAAAGTTATTGCCAACAATGTCATTTCACTCCATCAGCAATGCTTTATGACCGTTCAAAATACTTCTCTTTTGATTGTATTTGATAAATATGAGTCAATTAACACAATTCCTCTCCGCCTCTTGATTTAACAGCAAATTTCAATCGATCAAAATATACCTACAATACTACTGTTTTTGCCTAATCTACAGTAATAGATATGTAAGAGAGCGTGCACTCTGAATTGTTTGTGCATGGAGAGAATATATGTTAAAGGCATTTTAGTCTTAATTGAAAAGGATGGTTTGATTTCGATTACCGTAAGTTTGACAGATCTACTAAACTAACTGTGTTGAGGTATAATATTAAAAATGACGACTTTTTGAACGACTCGTCGTTAGAATAGTGAGTCTCATTTCGTTTTAACTGGCGGCGGCGGCAGCAATTGAGATTTAATTTCTTCAAAACAAAAACAGCATATCAGAATTGAGTAGAAGAGGAGAGAGAACAACGACGGACGTGAAGGTAACCATCTGACAACTTTCTCTTATTAGAAAGTTATTGCCAACAATGTCATTTCACTCCATCAGCAATGCTTTATGACCGTTCAAAATACTTCTCTTTTGATTGTATTTGATAAATATGAGTCAATTAACACAATTCCTCTCCGCCTCTTGATTTAACAGCAAATTTCAATCGATCAAAATATACCTACAATACTACTGTTTTTGCCTAATCTACAGTAATAGATATGTAAGAGAGCGTGCACTCTGAATTGTTTGTGCATGGAGAGAATATATGTTAAAGGCATTTTAGTCTTAATTGAAAAGGATGGTTTGATTTCGATTACCGTAAGTTTGACAGATCTACTAAACTAACTGTGTTGAGGTATAATATTAAAAATGACGACTTTTTGAACGACTCGTCGTTAGAATAGTGAGTCTCATTTCGTTTTAACTGGCGGCGGCGGCAGCAATTGAGATTTAATTTCTTCAAAACAAAAAACAGCATATCAGAATTGAGTAGAAGAGGAGAGAGAACAACGACGGACGTGAAGGTAACCATCTGACAACTTTCTCTTATTAGAAAGTTATTGCCAACAATGTCATTTCACTCCATCAGCAATGCTTTATGACCGTTCAAAATACTTCTCTTTTGATTGTATTTGATAAATATGAGTCAATTAACACAATTCCTCTCCGCCTCTTGATTTAACAGCAAATTTCAATCGATCAAAATATACCTACAATACTACTGTTTTTGCCTAATCTACAGTAATAGATATGTAAGAGAGCGTGCACTCTGAATTGTTTGTGCATGGAGAGAATATATGTTAAAGGCATTTTAGTCTTAATTGAAAAGGATGGTTTTATTTCGATTACCGTAAGTTTGACAGATCTACTAAAACTAACTGTGTTGAGGTATAATATTAAAAATGACGACTTTTTGAACGACTCGTCGTTAGAATAGTGAGTCTCATTTCGTTTTAACTGGCGGCGGCGGCAGCAATTGAGATTTAATTTCTTCAAAACAAAAACAGCATATCAGAATTGAGTAGAAGAGGAGAGAGAACAACGACGGACGTGAAGGTAACCATCTGACAACTTTCTCTTATTAGAAAGTTATTGCCAACAATGTCATTTCACTCCATCAGCAATGCTTTATGACCGTTCAAAATACTTCTCTTTTGATTGTATTTGATAAATATGAGTCAATTAACACAATTCCTCTCCGCCTCTTGATTTAACAGCAAATTTCAATCGATCAAAATATACCTACAATACTACTGTTTTTGCCTAATCTACAGTAATAGATATGTAAGAGAGCGTGCACTCTGAATTGTTTGTGCATGGAGAGAATATATGTTAAAGGCATTTTAGTCTTAATTGAAAAGGATGGTTTTATTTCGATTACCGTAAGTTTGACAGATCTACTAAACTAACTGTGTTGAGGTATAATATTAAAAAATGACGACTTTTTGAACGACTCGTCGTTAGAATAGTGAGTCTCATTTCGTTTTAACTGGCGGCGGCGGCAGCAATTGAGATTTAATTTCTTCAAAACAAAAACAGCATATCAGAATTGAGTAGAAGAGGAGAGAGAACAACGACGGACGTGAAGGTAACCATCTGACAACTTTCTCTTATTAGAAAGTTATTGCCAACAATGTCATTTCACTCCATCAGCAATGCTTTATGACCGTTCAAAATACTTCTCTTTTGATTGTATTTGATAAATATGAGTCAATTAACACAATTCCTCTCCGCCTCTTGATTTAACAGCAAATTTCAATCGATCAAAATATACCTACAATACTACTGTTTTTGCCTAATCTACAGTAATAGATATGTAAGAGAGCGTGCACTCTGAATTGTTTGTGCATGGAGAGAATATATGTTAAAGGCATTTTAGTCTTAATTGAAAAGGATGGTTTTATTTCGATTACCGTAAGTTTGACAGATCTACTAAACTAACTGTGTTGAGGTATAATATTAAAAATGACGACTTTTTTGAACGACTCGTCGTTAGAATAGTGAGTCTCATTTCGTTTTAACTGGCGGCGGCGGCAGCAATTGAGATTTAATTTCTTCAAAACAAAAACAGCATATCAGAATTGAGTAGAAGAGGAGAGAGAACAACGACGGACGTGAAGGTAACCATCTGACAACTTTCTCTTATTAGAAAGTTATTGCCAACAATGTCATTTCACTCCATCAGCAATGCTTTATGACCGTTCAAAATACTTCTCTTTTGATTGTATTTGATAAATATGAGTCAATTAACACAATTCCTCTCCGCCTCTTGATTTAACAGCAAATTTCAATCGATCAAAATATACCTACAATACTACTGTTTTTGCCTAATCTACAGTAATAGATATGTAAGAGAGCGTGCACTCTGAATTGTTTGTGCATGGAGAGAATATATGTTAAAGGCATTTTAGTCTTAATTGAAAAGGATGGTTTGATTTCGATTACCGTAAGTTTGACAGATCTACTAAACTAACTGTGTTGAGGTATAATATTAAAAATGACGACTTTTTGAACGACCGTCGTTAGAATAGTGAGTCTCATTTCGTTTTAACTGGCGGCGGCGGCAGCAATTGAGATTTAATTTCTTCAAAACAAAAACAGCATATCAGAATTGAGTAGAAGAGGAGAGAGAACAACGACGGACGTGAAGGTAACCATCTGACAACTTTCTCTTATTAGAAAGTTATTGCCAACAATGTCATTTCACTCCATCAGCAATGCTTTATGACCGTTCAAAATACTTCTCTTTTGATTGTATTTGATAAATATGAGTCAATTAACACAATTCCTCTCCGCCTCTTGATTTAACAGCAAATTTCAATCGATCAAAATATACCTACAATACTACTGTTTTTGCCTAATCTACAGTAATAGATATGTAAGAGAGCGTGCACTCTGAATTGTTTGTGCATGGAGAGAATATATGTTAAAGGCATTTTAGTCTTAATTGAAAAGGATGGTTTGATTTCGATTACCGTAAGTTTGACAGATCTACTAAACTAACTGTGTTGAGGTATAATATTAAAAATGACGACTTTTTGAACGACTCGTCGTTAGAATAGTGAGTCTCATTTCGTTTTAACTGGCGGCGGCGGCAGCAATTGAGATTTAATTTCTTCAAAACAAAAACAGCATATCAGAATTGAGTAGAAGAGGAGAGAGAACAACGACGGACGTGAAGGTAACCATCTGACAACTTTCTCTTATTAGAAAGTTATTGCCAACAATGTCATTTCACTCCATCAGCAATGCTTTATGACCGTTCAAAATACTTCTCTTTTGATTGTATTTGATAAATATGAGTCAATTAACACAATTCCTCTCCGCCTCTTGATTTAACAGCAAATTTCAATCGATCAAAATATACCTACAATACTACTGTTTTTGCCTAATCTACAGTAATAGATATGTAAGAGAGCGTGCACTCTGAATTGTTTGTGCATGGAGAGAATATATGTTAAAGGCATTTTAGTCTTAATTGAAAAGGATGGTTTTATTTCGATTACCGTAAGTTTGACAGATCTACTAAACTAACTGTGTTGAGGTATAATATTAAAAATGACGACTTTTTGAACGACTCGTCGTTAGAATAGTGAGTCTCATTTCGTTTTAACTGGCGGCGGCGGCAGCAATTGAGATTTAATTTCTTCAAAACAAAAACAGCATATCAGAATTGAGTAGAAGAGGAGAGAGAACAACGACGGACGTGAAGGTAACCATCTGACAACTTTCTCTTATTAGAAAGTTATTGCCAACAATGTCATTTCACTCCATCAGCAATGCTTTATGACCGTTCAAAATACTTCTCTTTTGATTGTATTTGATAAATATGAGTCAATTAACACAATTCCTCTCCGCCTCTTGATTTAACAGCAAATTTCAATCGATCAAAATATACCTACAATACTACTGTTTTTGCCTAATCTACAGTAATAGATATGTAAGAGAGCGTGCACTCTGAATTGTTTGTGCATGGAGAGAATATATGTTAAAGGCATTTTAGTCTTAATTGAAAAGGATGGTTTGATTTCGATTACCGTAAGTTTGACAGATCTACTAAACTAACTGTGTTGAGGTATAATATTAAAAATGACGACTTTTTGAACGACTCGTCGTTAGAATAGTGAGTCTCATTTCGTTTTAACTGGCGGCGGCGGCAGCAATTGAGATTTAATTTCTTCAAAACAAAAACAGCATATCAGAATTGAGTAGAAGAGGAGAGAGAACAACGACGGACGTGAAGGTAACCATCTGACAACTTTCTCTTATTAGAAAGTTATTGCCAACAATGTCATTTCACTCCATCAGCAATGCTTTATGACCGTTCAAAATACTTCTCTTTTGATTGTATTTGATAAATATGAGTCAATTAACACAATTCCTCTCCGCCTCTTGATTTAACAGCAAATTTCAATCGATCAAAATATACCTACAATACTACTGTTTTTGCCTAATCTACAGTAATAGATATGTAAGAGAGCGTGCACTCTGAATTGTTTGTGCATGGAGAGAATATATGTTAAAGGCATTTTAGTCTTAATTGAAAAGGATGGTTTTATTTCGATTACCGTAAGTTTGACAGATCTACTAAACTAACTGTGTTGAGGTATAATATTAAAAATGACGACTTTTTGAACGACTCGTCGTTAGAATAGTGAATCTCATTTCGTTTTAACTGGCGGCGGCGGCAGCAATTGAGATTTAATTTCTTCAAAACAAAAACAGCATATCAGAATTGAGTAGAAGAGGAGAGAGAACAACGACGGACGTGAAGGTAACCATCTGACAACTTTCTCTTATTAGAAAGTTATTGCCAACAATGTCATTTCACTCCATCAGCAATGCTTTATGACCGTTCAAAATACTTCTCTTTTGATTGTATTTGATAAATATGAGTCAATTAACACAATTCCTCTCCGCCTCTTGATTTAACAGCAAATTTCAATCGATCAAAATATACCTACAATACTACTGTTTTTGCCTAATCTACAGTAATAGATATGTAAGAGAGCGTGCACTCTGAATTGTTTGTGCATGGAGAGAATATATGTTAAAGGCATTTTAGTCTTAATTGAAAAGGATGGTTTGATTTCGATTACCGTAAGTTTGACAGATCTACTAAACTAACTGTGTTGAGGTATAATATTAAAAATGACGACTTTTTGAACGACTCGTCGTTAGAATAGTGAGTCTCATTTCGTTTTAACTGGCGGCGGCGGCAGCAATTGAGATTTAATTTCTTCAAAACAAAAACAGCATATCAGAATTGAGTAGAAGAGGAGAGAGAACAACGACGGACGTGAAGGTAACCATCTGACAACTTTCTCTTATTAGAAAGTTATTGCCAACAATGTCATTTCACTCCATCAGCAATGCTTTATGACCGTTCAAAATACTTCTCTTTTGATTGTATTTGATAAATATGAGTCAATTAACACAATTCCTCTCCGCCTCTTGATTTAACAGCAAATTTCAATCGATCAAAATATACCTACAATACTACTGTTTTTGCCTAATCTACAGTAATAGATATGTAAGAGAGCGTGCACTCTGAATTGTTTGTGCATGGAGAGAATATATGTTAAAGGCATTTTAGTCTTAATTGAAAAGGATGGTTTTATTTCGATTACCGTAAGTTTGACAGATCTACTAAACTAACTGTGTTGAGGTATAATATTAAAAATGACGACTTTTTGAACGACTCGTCGTTAGAATAGTGAGTCTCATTTCGTTTTAACTGGCGGCGGCGGCAGCAATTGAGATTTAATTTCTTCAAAACAAAAACAGCATATCAGAATTGAGTAGAAGAGGAGAGAGAACAACGACGGACGTGAAGGTAACCATCTGACAACTTTCTCTTATTAGAAAGTTATTGCCAACAATGTCATTTCACTCCATCAGCAATGCTTTATGACCGTTCAAAATACTTCTCTTTTGATTGTATTTGATAAATATGAGTCAATTAACACAATTCCTCTCCGCCTCTTGATTTAACAGCAAATTTCAATCGATCAAAATATACCTCCAATACTACTGTTTTTGCCTAATCTACAGTAATAGATATGTAAGAGAGCGTGCACTCTGAATTGTTTGTGCATGGAGAGAATATATGTTAAAGGCATTTTAGTCTTAATTGAAAAGGATGGTTTTATTTCGATTACCGTAAGTTTGACAGATCTACTAAACTAACTGTGTTGAGGTATAATATTAAAAATGACGACTTTTTGAACGACTCGTCGTTAGAATAGTGAGTCTCATTTCGTTTTAACTGGCGGCGGCGGCAGCAATTGAGATTTAATTTCTTCAAAACAAAAACAGCATATCAGAATTGAGTAGAAGAGGAGAGAGAACAACGACGGACGTGAAGGTAACCATCTGACAACTTTCTCTTATTAGAAAGTTATTGCCAACAATGTCATTTCACTCCATCAGCAATGCTTTATGACCGTTCAAAATACTTCTCTTTTGATTGTATTTGATAAATATGAGTCAATTAACACAATTCCTCTCCGCCTCTTGATTTAACAGCAAATTTCAATCGATCAAAATATACCTACAATACTACTGTTTTTGCCTAATCTACAGTAATAGATATGTAAGAGAGCGTGCACTCTGAATTGTTTGTGCATGGAGAGAATATATGTTAAAGGCATTTTAGTCTTAATTGAAAAGGATGGTTTTATTTCGATTACCGTAAGTTTGACAGATCTACTAAACTAACTGTGTTGAGGTATAATATTAAAAATGACGACTTTTTGAACGACTCGTCGTTAGAATAGTGAGTCTCATTTCGTTTTAACTGGCGGCGGCGGCAGCAATTGAGATTTAATTTCTTCAAAACAAAAACAGCATATCAGAATTGAGTAGAAGAGGAGAGAGAACAACGACGGACGTGAAGGTAACCATCTGACAACTTTCTCTTATTAGAAAGTTATTGCCAACAATGTCATTTCACTCCATCAGCAATGCTTTATGACCGTTCAAAATACTTCTCTTTTGATTGTATTTGATAAATATGAGTCAATTAACACAATTCCTCTCCGCCTCTTGATTTAACAGCAAATTTCAATCGATCAAAATATACCTACAATACTACTGTTTTTGCCTAATCTACAGTAATAGATATGTAAGAGAGCGTGCACTCTGAATTGTTTGTGCATGGAGAGAATATATGTTAAAGGCATTTTAGTCTTAATTGAAAAGGATGGTTTTTTATTTCGATTACCGTAAGTTTGACAGATCTACTAAACTAACTGTGTTGAGGTATAATATTAAAAATGACGACTTTTTGAACGACTCGTCGTTAGAATAGTGAGTCTCATTTCGTTTTAACTGGCGGCGGCGGCAGCAATTGAGATTTAATTTCTTCAAAACAAAAACAGCATATCAGAATTGAGTAGAAGAGGAGAGAGAACAACGACGGACGTGAAGGTAACCATCTGACAACTTTCTCTTATTAGAAAGTTATTGCCAACAATGTCATTTCACTCCATCAGCAATGCTTTATGACCGTTCAAAATACTTCTCTTTTGATTGTATTTGATAAATATGAGTCAATTAACACAATTCCTCTCCGCCTCTTGATTTAACAGCAAATTTCAATCGATCAAAATATACCTACAATACTACTGTTTTTGCCTAATCTACAGTAATAGATATGTAAGAGAGCGTGCACTCTGAATTGTTTGTGCATGGAGAGAATATATGTTAAAGGCATTTTAGTCTTAATTGAAAAGGATGGTTTGATTTCGATTACCGTAAGTTTGACAGATCTACTAAACTAACTGTGTTGAGGTATAATATTAAAAATGACGACTTTTTGAACGACTCGTCGTTAGAATAGTGAGTCTCATTTCGTTTTAACTGCGGCGGCGGCAGCAATTGAGATTTAATTTCTTCAAAACAAAAACAGCATATCAGAATTGAGTAGAAGAGGAGAGAGAACAACGACGGACGTGAAGGTAACCATCTGACAACTTTCTCTTATTAGAAAGTTATTGCCAACAATGTCATTTCACTCCATCAGCAATGCTTTATGACCGTTTCAAAATACTTCTCTTTTGATTGTATTTGATAAATATGAGTCAATTAACACAATTCCTCTCCGCCTCTTGATTTAACAGCAAATTTCAATCGATCAAAATATACCTACAATACTACTGTTTTTGCCTAATCTACAGTAATAGATATGTAAGAGAGCGTGCACTCTGAATTGTTTGTGCATGGAGAGAATATATGTTAAAGGCATTTTAGTCTTAATTGAAAAGGATGGTTTTATTTCGATTACCGTAAGTTTGACAGATCTACTAAACTAACTGTGTTGAGGTATAATATTAAAAATGACGACTTTTTGAACGACTCGTCGTTAGAATAGTGAGTCTCATTTCGTTTTAAACTGGCGGCGGCGGCAGCAATTGAGATTTAATTTCTTCAAAACAAAAACAGCATATCAGAATTGAGTAGAAGAGGAGAGAGAACAACGACGGACGTGAAGGTAACCATCTGACAACTTTCTCTTATTAGAAAGTTATTGCCAACAATGTCATTTCACTCCATCAGCAATGCTTTATGACCGTTCAAAATACTTCTCTTTTGATTGTATTTGATAAATATGAGTCAATTAACACAATTCCTCTCCGCCTCTTGATTTAACAGCAAATTTCAATCGATCAAAATATACCTACAATACTACTGTTTTTGCCTAATCTACAGTAATAGATATGTAAGAGAGCGTGCACTCTGAATTGTTTGTGCATGGAGAGAATATATGTTAAAGGCATTTTAGTCTTAATTGAAAAGGATGGTTTTATTTCGATTACCGTAAGTTTGACAGATCTACTAAACTAACTGTGTTGAGGTATAATATTAAAAATGACGACTTTTTGAACGACTCGTCGTTAGAATAGTGAGTCTCATTTCGTTTTAACTGGCGGCGGCGGCAGCAATTGAGATTTAATTTCTTCAAAACAAAAACAGCATATCAGAATTGAGTAGAAGAGGAGAGAGAACAACGACGGACGTGAAGGTAACCATCTGACAACTTTCTCTTATTAGAAAGTTATTGCCAACAATGTCATTTCACTCCATCAGCAATGCTTTATGACCGTTCAAAATACTTCTCTTTTGATTGTATTTGATAAATATGAGTCAATTAACACAATTCCTCTCCGCCTCTTGATTTAACAGCAAATTTCAATCGATCAAAATATACCTACAATACTACTGTTTTTGCCTAATCTACAGTAATAGATATGTAAGAGAGCGTGCACTCTGAATTGTTTGTGCATGGAGAGAATATATGTTAAAGGCATTTTAGTCTTAATTGAAAAGGATGGTTTTGATTTCGATTACCGTAAGTTTGACAGATCTACTAAACTAACTGTGTTGAGGTATAATATTAAAAATGACGACTTTTTGAACGACTCGTCGTTAGAATAGTGAGTCTCATTTCGTTTTAACTGGCGGCGGCGGCAGCAATTGAGATTTAATTTCTTCAAAACAAAAACAGCATATCAGAATTGAGTAGAAGAGGAGAGAGAACAACGACGGACGTGAAGGTAACCATCTGACAACTTTCTCTTATTAGAAAGTTATTGCCAACAATGTCATTTCACTCCATCAGCAATGCTTTATGACCGTTCAAAATACTTCTCTTTTGATTGTATTTGATAAATATGAGTCAATTAACACAATTCCTCTCCGCCTCTTGATTTAACAGCAAATTTCAATCGATCAAAATATACCTACAATACTACTGTTTTTGCCTAATCTACAGTAATAGATATGTAAGAGAGCGTGCACTCTGAATTGTTTGTGCATGGAGAGAATATATGTTAAAGGCATTTTAGTCTTAATTGAAAAGGATGGTTTTATTTCGATTACCGTAAGTTTGACAGATCTACTAAACTAACTGTGTTGAGGTATAATATTAAAAATGACGACTTTTTGAACGACTCGTCGTTAGAATAGTGAGTCTCATTTCGTTTTAACTGGCGGCGGCGGCAGCAATTGAGATTTAATTTCTTCAAAACAAAAACAGCATATCAGAATTGAGTAGAAGAGGAGAGAGAACAACGACGGACGTGAAGGTAACCATCTGACAACTTTCTCTTATTAGAAAGTTATTGCCAACAATGTCATTTCACTCCATCAGCAATGCTTTATGACCGTTCAAAATACTTCTCTTTTGATTGTATTTGATAAATATGAGTCAATTAACACAATTCCTCTCCGCCTCTTGATTTAACAGCAAATTTCAATCGATCAAAATATACCTACAATACTACTGTTTTTGCCTAATCTACAGTAATAGATATGTAAGAGAGCGTGCACTCTGAATTGTTTGTGCATGGAGAGAATATATGTTAAAGGCATTTTAGTCTTAATTGAAAAGGATGGTTTTATTTCGATTACCGTAAGTTTGACAGATCTACTAAACTAACTGTGTTGAGGTATAATATTAAAAATGACGACTTTTTGAACGACTCGTCGTTAGAATAGTGAGTCTCATTTCGTTTTAACTGGCGGCGGCGGCAGCAATTGAGATTTAATTTCTTCAAAACAAAAACAGCATATCAGAATTGAGTAGAAGAGGAGAGAGAACAACGACGGACGTGAAGGTAACCATCTGACAACTTTCTCTTATTAGAAAGTTATTGCCAACAATGTCATTTCACTCCATCAGCAATGCTTTATGACCGTTCAAAATACTTCTCTTTTGATTGTATTTGATAAATATGAGTCAATTAACACAATTCCTCTCCGCCTCTTGATTTAACAGCAAATTTCAATCGATCAAAATATACCTACAATACTACTGTTTTTGCCTAATCTACAGTAATAGATATGTAAGAGAGCGTGCACTCTGAATTGTTTGTGCATGGAGAGAATATATGTTAAAGGCATTTTAGTCTTAATTGAAAAGGATGGTTTGATTTCGATTACCGTAAGTTTGACAGATCTACTAAACTAACTGTGTTGAGGTATAATATTAAAAATGACGACTTTTTGAACGACTCGTCGTTAGAATAGTGAGTCTCATTTCGTTTTAACTGGCGGCGGCGGCAGCAATTGAGATTTAATTTCTTCAAAACAAAAACAGCATATCAGAATTGAGTAGAAGAGGAGAGAGAACAACGACGGACGTGAAGGTAACCATCTGACAACTTTCTCTTATTAGAAAGTTATTGCCAACAATGTCATTTCACTCCATCAGCAATGCTTTATGACCGTTCAAAATACTTCTCTTTTGATTGTATTTGATAAATATGAGTCAATTAACACAATTCCTCTCCGCCTCTTGATTTAACAGCAAATTTCAATCGATCAAAATATACCTACAATACTACTGTTTTTGCCTAATCTACAGTAATAGATATGTAAGAGAGCGTGCACTCTGAATTGTTTGTGCATGGAGAGAATATATGTTAAAGGCATTTTAGTCTTAATTGAAAAGGATGGTTTTATTTCGATTACCGTAAGTTTGACAGATCTACTAAACTAACTGTGTTGAGGTATAATATTAAAAATGACGACTTTTTGAACGACTCGTCGTTAGAATAGTGAGTCTCATTTCGTTTTAACTGGCGGCGGCGGCAGCAATTGAGATTTAATTTCTTCAAAACAAAAACAGCATATCAGAATTGAGTAGAAGAGGAGAGAGAACAACGACGGACGTGAAGGTAACCATCTGACAACTTTCTCTTATTAGAAAGTTATTGCCAACAATGTCATTTCACTCCATCAGCAATGCTTTATGACCGTTCAAAATACTTCTCTTTTGATTGTATTTGATAAATATGAGTCAATTAACACAATTCCTCTCCGCCTCTTGATTTAACAGCAAATTTCAATCGATCAAAATATACCTACAATACTACTGTTTTTGCCTAATCTACAGTAATAGATATGTAAGAGAGCGTGCACTCTGAATTGTTTGTGCATGGAGAGAATATATGTTAAAGGCATTTTAGTCTTAATTGAAAAGGATGGTTTGATTTCGATTACCGTAAGTTTGACAGATCTACTAAACTAACTGTGTTGAGGTATAATATTAAAAATGACGACTTTTTGAACGACTCGTCGTTAGAATAGTGAGTCTCATTTCGTTTTAACTGGCGGCGGCGGTAGCAATTGAGATTTAATTTCTTCAAAACAAAAACAGCATATCAGAATTGAGTAGAAGAGGAGAGAGAACAACGACGGACGTGAAGGTAACCATCTGACAACTTTCTCTTATTAGAAAGTTATTGCCAACAATGTCATTTCACTCCATCAGCAATGCTTTATGACCGTTCAAAATACTTCTCTTTTGATTGTATTTGATAAATATGAGTCAATTAACACAATTCCTCTCCGCCTCTTGATTTAACAGCAAATTTCAATCGATCAAAATATACCTACAATACTACTGTTTTTGCCTAATCTACAGTAATAGATATGTAAGAGAGCGTGCACTCTGAATTGTTTGTGCATGGAGAGAATATATGTTAAAGGCATTTTAGTCTTAATTGAAAAGGATGGTTTGATTTCGATTACCGTAAGTTTGACAGATCTACTAAACTAACTGTGTTGAGGTATAATATTAAAAATGACGACTTTTTGAACGACTCGTCGTTAGAATAGTGAGTCTCATTTCGTTTTAACTGGCGGCGGCGGCAGCAATTGAGATTTAATTTCTTCAAAACAAAAACAGCATATCAGAATTGAGTAGAAGAGGAGAGAGAACAACGACGGACGTGAAGGTAACCATCTGACAACTTTCTCTTATTAGAAAGTTATTGCCAACAATGTCATTTCACTCCATCAGCAATGCTTTATGACCGTTCAAAATACTTCTCTTTTGATTGTATTTGATAAATATGAGTCAATTAACACAATTCCTCTCCGCCTCTTGATTTAACAGCAAATTTCAATCGATCAAAATATACCTACAATACTACTGTTTTTGCCTAATCTACAGTAATAGATATGTAAGAGAGCGTGCACTCTGAATTGTTTGTGCATGGAGAGAATATATGTTAAAGGCATTTTAGTCTTAATTGAAAAGGATGGTTTTATTTCGATTACCGTAAGTTTGACAGATCTACTAAACTAACTGTGTTGAGGTATAATATTAAAAATGACGACTTTTTGAACGACTCGTCGTTAGAATAGTGAGTCTCATTTCGTTTTAAACTGGCGGCGGCGGCAGCAATTGAGATTTAATTTCTTCAAAACAAAAACAGCATATCAGAATTGAGTAGAAGAGGAGAGAGAACAACGACGGACGTGAAGGTAACCATCTGACAACTTTCTCTTATTAGAAAGTTATTGCCAACAATGTCATTTCACTCCATCAGCAATGCTTTATGACCGTTCAAAATACTTCTCTTTTGATTGTATTTGATAAATATGAGTCAATTAACACAATTCCTCTCCGCCTCTTGATTTAACAGCAAATTTCAATCGATCAAAATATACCTACAATACTACTGTTTTTGCCTAATCTACAGTAATAGATATGTAAGAGAGCGTGCACTCTGAATTGTTTGTGCATGGAGAGAATATATGTTAAAGGCATTTTAGTCTTAATTGAAAAGGATGGTTTTATTTCGATTACCGTAAGTTTGACAGATCTACTAAACTAACTGTGTTGAGGTATAATATTAAAAATGACGACTTTTTGAACGACTCGTCGTTAGAATAGTGAGTCTCATTTCGTTTTAACTGGCGGCGGCGGCAGCAATTGAGATTTAATTTCTTCAAAACAAAAACAGCATATCAGAATTGAGTAGAAGAGGAGAGAGAACAACGACGGACGTGAAGGTAACCATCTGACAACTTTCTCTTATTAGAAAGTTATTGCCAACAATGTCATTTCACTCCATCAGCAATGCTTTATGACCGTTCAAAATACTTCTCTTTTGATTGTATTTGATAAATATGAGTCAATTAACACAATTCCTCTCCGCCTCTTGATTTAACAGCAAATTTCAATCGATCAAAATATACCTACAATACTACTGTTTTTGCCTAATCTACAGTAATAGATATGTAAGAGAGCGTGCACTCTGAATTGTTTGTGCATGGAGAGAATATATGTTAAAGGCATTTTAGTCTTAATTGAAAAGGATGGTTTTATTTCGATTACCGTAAGTTTGACAGATCTACTAAACTAACTGTGTTGAGGTATAATATTAAAAATGACGACTTTTTGAACGACTCGTCGTTAGAATAGTGAGTCTCATTTCGTTTTAACTGGCGGCGGCGGCAGCAATTGAGATTTAATTTCTTCAAAACAAAAACAGCATATCAGAATTGAGTAGAAGAGGAGAGAGAACAACGACGGACGTGAAGGTAACCATCTGACAACTTTCTCTTATTAGAAAGTTATTGCCAACAATGTCATTTCACTCCATCAGCAATGCTTTATGACCGTTCAAAATACTTCTCTTTTGATTGTATTTGATAAATATGAGTCAATTAACACAATTCCTCTCCGCCTCTTGATTTAACAGCAAATTTCAATCGATCAAAATATACCTACAATACTACTGTTTTTGCCTAATCTACAGTAATAGATATGTAAGAGAGCGTGCACTCTGAATTGTTTGTGCATGGAGAGAATATATGTTAAAGGCATTTTAGTCTTAATTGAAAAGGATGGTTTTATTTCGATTACCGTAAGTTTGACAGATCTACTAAACTAACTGTGATTCTTGTGATTTACACCAGTTCCGCGTCATTACACGACTTAGAGCGGACAAAAGTCCTCGTGTTGTCATTTTGACTGTTATTTTGACTTGAAATATATGAATCGGTTTTTTGCACTTCCTTTTCTATATGAAGTAAAATTCCCTGATGCGTCTCATCTCCATGGTCAGTTTCAAGCCTCTTGACCTTGAGTGAATCTTACTTACCAAAAAAATCAAAATCGTCTTTAATGTTTTTCTCGCCTCGTGCAAGTTTACACAATATTTGCAGTTAATTTGCTCTATCTTCGCATGCACTACTGCACTACTTACGTGCAGTGTGCAGGTTACAAAAAAACTTCAGGTCTTATTATGTGTCTGTCAAATTCTCTCTGTGAATGCCAAAACATTTGTCCGGATATACGCATTTGTTACACAATTGTATGTAGAAATATTATTTATTCATCAACATACTTTAAATACGTGTAAATTAAATCTCATTAATAATTAATTGTAAATTAACTCTCATATAATAAAGGCCTTGGCATGACCAGTAAAAAAATGGGAAAAGTTCTTAAGATGTGATGTGGTAAACACGTGGCCTTTCAGTCAACTATGTTCAACACAACTATTTTCATGGCTGACTGATAACCACACTTACTTCAGGAAACTTAAAAGTTTGTGATAAAAAAACTTGAACTATTTAAGTTCTCTGAAGATAGCTTCGTGACGAAGTCAGAAATCAATTGGATTTTTGTTGTAAAATAATACAGGTTAATCATATTCCCGCTACTTTTGAATTGCCATTCAGATGGTATTTAATAAGTAGGCGTGGGAGTACTAGTACATTTGGCGTCAACAGTTGACCACATGCCCAAACAAGCAATTCAATGTAACAGAAAATTTCATTTATTAAGCGTGTGTATTAAAGAATCTAATCTTGAATATCCGAGATCTCGGCACCGTAATCTCGAGATCTCGAACGCTTAAAAAATGGTCGAGGTCTCGAGATTGAATTTACTAAGTGCAAGAATAAAAGTACGAACTAATGTAATCAGATTTTCGTCAGCAATCATGCCACACGACTTCTATGGAGAGATCCAATGACGTATTGTCATGCTTGGCATTTATGATGAGTGATCTACATGTGTAGTCGAATCGCTAAGCTCCTGAATGCTCCGGAATCCACCGTTAGGTCCTTCCTGTACGTTGTACTGATGCCCGATGGTCGCTTGAGTGTTTGAAAAAAGAAAAACAGTCGATTCTCCGAATTGCGTGTCGCCCAAAACCAAGAACGTCGAGGTGGTGCTGGCGGCAATGGGAAATCCGATCTTTTGCATTGAGTGGTTCTGTGAATGGTGAAAAGTATCGTAAGGTCTTGACCGTCGGCGCTATTCCATATGGGTTAAGTGCTATCAGTCCGTGATTTATCCAACAAGATGATGATGCTCGTCTTCATCGCTGCTGCCTATATTTGAGACATTTTTACAGCAAAACATTGACTATACTCACATGGGGTGGCCGAGTAGGAGGCCTAATCTCAATTCCAGTGAATATGAATGGGATGAGCTCGGTCGACGTGCATTCGAAGTCCTGCTAATATGAAATCTGTGCTGCAAGATGAGTAGAGCAAAATTATCAAGGAATCTATTCGTCGGATCATTCTATCCATGCGCTCCCACTGTACGTAGTAAGTATCATGGCAGCTCAAGGCGGTGCTATGAGGTACTGAAGAATTTGATTTTGATTTTGATTTTGTACAAAAATTTTTGCAAATTCGCAAATATATCATACATTCTTGCATTGTACTTCGTGTCGATTAGACTGAAATTGATTTACAATTCCGCAGTTATTTATTTGCACATGATTGCTTTTGGGCTTTGCAACCAATTCACTGTATTATGGGAACTATGACGAGTATATTTGTCCACAATCGACCAGCTTCACCACTTAATGCTACATGTGGCAACTCATAGAAACAGTGAAAACTTTCTTTTTTGGGATGCAAAGACTTTTGATGGACAGTGCATTTAAAGTCAAAGCGAATAAACATTTGAACGAAAATATTTAAACTATTTAATTTGTAAAATATTTTTTAAAATAATTCAAAAAAAAGATTTTTAAATTAAACAATCATTGCAAGAATGGATGTTGAAAATCAATAGGTAAATGCAAAATTTGCTTGCACTGATTTATTCTAAACATTCACTTTACATTGATTGGTAGCAATTCAATATCTGTCGGACAGAATATGACTGCATCTTAGGCAACGAATGATAGCGAGTAATTGTTGATGTTGGATGACCTTAATAAATAAAAACTTTAATGAAATCTGATCGAGATGAAAAATTGTAGAGCACGTTTAACGTGTAAATTAACACGGAAAATTTTCTCACTGTTTCTGAGCGCGAAACTTCTAACTTTCGCATCGTTTACTTTGTTGCCAATGTTTCATGGCAAATTCGATGCGACTTCTGTGTTCAGGCATTTTCTGACAAGGTTCCCCTCTGAACATTTTCGTTTTTAATTCTCCACTGTGTCAATTTTGATAGAAAAGAAAAAATACATTTATTGTAAATTTCTGAAATAAAAACATTCATGAAATTTTTCATGCAGAGTGAGATTGACTTCAACATTTACATTAACATTTTACAGAACATGGAAAATATAAAAGCTGCCGCACGACGTTTATGGCGTTTTATCATGGAATAATTGATCATCATAGAATAATTGATCACCCAACAATCGGACAGTATCCATCACTCGCATAATCTGATGTAACTCGACACTGTTCCGCGTTCATGTTGCTACAGGTAGTTCTGCGGAAAATGATGATAAACGAGCTCTTCAGGCTTCGTTCCCTTCCATTAGAACAAGAAATGAAAACGACTATACAATTCACAAGAAACAAACTTTTCGAGATTATCACAAGGGAGTACCGTTATCATGCCGAACGGTACACATACTGTTACAATATGCTCGACTACGTCGCACAGTTGCGTAACTGTGAGTTCTGTGCTCACTGTTGTGATCTCGGAAGAAGCAACGTCGCACCAAATAAATGAGATCCTCCTGGAAAATAAAGCGATGGAACTCAATCTATTTTGAAAGGATTGAATTAACTTTATCTCAGTTCAGATGAATTTACTAAATTCAACAACTAAGTCAATCTCCATCTTGACATTGTCGATCTTATATAGGCCATGTGTCAAGCTCATTATTTTGTCTTGCAAGTATCGCATTTCTTCGAAGGTGGCTGCTA
Source organism: Prostheceraeus crozeri (assembly GCA_907163375.1). Classification (NCBI taxonomy): domain Eukaryota; kingdom Metazoa; phylum Platyhelminthes; order Polycladida; family Euryleptidae; genus Prostheceraeus; species Prostheceraeus crozeri. The sequence continues at coordinate 507,151 of CAJQUW010005432.1, read as the reverse complement.
TTTCAGGGTGGTTACTATTTGAAGACGCCTGTTGTTTGAGGGTAGCTAATATTCGATGGCATCTAATACTCAAGGGTGCTATTCGAAGCGGCTTATATTCGAAGCAATACGGTCATCGTCATTATCAATAACATGATACAGCCAGTTTTTCGGTTAAGCGAGGTTCATGATTGGGGAGCACAAAAATACATTTACAATGTCGAATTTAATTTCCTTCTCGCATAAGATTGTCAGATAGCTAAATTGTTTCTTAAATTAGTTAGGTAAATAGTCTTCATTATTGAAATCTGCATTGTGCTAGTAACTGGCAAAAGAAATAATGATATTTGACCAGTATTAGAAGCTTAGCCATACTCTGATCTTAGAAGCTTAGTCTCTACCTGCATTGCATATTCATTAGAAAATTCTCATTTGCTTCCAGGATTGGCATTCTGAAAATTTATGAAATCAAAGACAACTCTCGTTCAATGGGGCTATTTCCATGCATGCGGTAGTCACTTTTTGAATTTTTATCATTAGAGTGATATCAAAGCTTGTGATAAAACTATGGCTATAGACATACTCTCAGTACCGCGAAAAAGTAGCGTTAGTAACTGTACCGACTCGAATGTTCTATAAAGTAGGACACAAGTTAAACATGTATAATGACCGATATTTGTTACAGGTTCCTGGTTACTGCACAGGTTTGCAGGAATAAGGATCATTGTATTTTTTTAAAGGCATGCGCATGCACTCAATTCTGATGGCAATGGGCTTATCAACAGTAACTAGACCTATATACCTAACAACCTTTTGGGATGTGTCAGCACTTGTAGGAAAGCATAATTTAATCTTCAGATATTCTTTGCAGATAGTGTTACCACTTGAATTGCAACATTCGTTTTTCCTGGTCTCTATAGGAAGTGAACTGCAGCGTGACAGCCTCCTGTAAAGAAACTGCAAACGGAATCACATTGTACATTTGTGCACTTGACACAATGACGTAATTGTCTAGAGTTTCTCTTGAAATGAAGTAAGAATAAGAGACCTAAGCACAGCCACAGAGTTTTCTTGCACACGGCAAGTCGGTGCATACCCTTGCTGATCTTCTTCTTGTTCCTTCGGTCTGTTGGTTTCTAAAACTTGCCATCAATAAACAGAGATCAAGCTTGTGTGTAATCATCTTGAGAAATGTCGCATCAGTTTGATTTTTAAATAATGTAGTGCTGTCCACTAACATCACATCTTTCCCTCATCCACATCCTCAATTTGTCGACATCAATTTGATCGAAGATTGTTGTAGAAATCCATTGGCATGATGAGTGAATTCGTATCATGAACTGATCATCAAGGAATTTTAATGTTGTACCTACATAGCAATGCTGATTTCCAATGAGTTTTAATAATGAAAGCAGCACAATTGACTTGTAACAAAAAATATACAATGAAATATATAAATAATAACAAGAAATATGTACAAAGTAGACGGTACTGAAAAGAGTCACATTCAAGTATGTGTCGAGCGATAGAACTTTGAGGTGTTGTTCTAGATCGCGGTCTTGTCTTTCTATCCTCAAATCACCTACGAACAATTAGAGAACATGTTCCTAGGTGGTTTGAGGATAGAAAGACAAGACCGAATCTAGAACAGCACCTCAAAGTTCTATCGCTCTACACATACTTGAATGTGACTCTTTTCAGTACCGTCTACTTTGTACATATTTTTCTATTTTATCATCTTGTAAATATCGTTTTTCTTTGCCTGTATTGGAAGCACTGTACATAGCTGCGAGGCGACCTGTTTTATGTGTACATAAGAGTTTCTTTATTCATTGACTTTACCTTGGCACTGATTGGCTGGTGTCACTGGCGGCAGGTATCATTGAATGTTTCTCAGCCATCTCTTTACATGTTTACACTTGGCCGTCCACCCTTCACAAGAGGCCACCAAAGCGCTCGGGTATTAGACACATGAAGGAATTTTAAGGCAATGAGTGAACATACATAGGAAATTGATGCCATCACTTAAGTGATAATTGAAGCATCATGTCAGCAATCACTTTATTGAAACAGGAAAGTGAGCAATCAATTCATTGAAATTAGAAACTGAGCAATCAATTAAGTGAAATTAAATTATTTTTCGATAATCCCTGTTATCCATTGCTTGCTATGCAGTACATATCACACAACTATTGCTGAAAATCATGCCCATCATAGTCCTGAATTTTTGGGTCGCCACGAAGCAGCGGTGCATTTTTTTGAAAAAAAGCTTCATCATCCTCATGATATCAATCCAATATATGCGCCTGGGTGTCTGTATAAATGTACATGCACCGAAATGCTGTTCTCCGATTTCTATGAGCCGTCGAACCATAATATAGGAATTAAGTCATGATTTTTGGGACATTAAATGTAGAAATCCGAGGACTCGTTTAGCCTGGTCAAAAAGTGCGGCTAAATTCCTATTTGAACCCGACGATCTGACTGTGAAATAAATCCATAGAACTCAGTCATTAATAGCAAGTCCAAGCTATCTAATACAGGCAAATACATGTACCTACATTTACGAGGATGTCTGTCAATCTTTGTTCCAACCATAGAACCATTGTTATAATTCACGTACATTGAATTGTTTTAGAAATCTCTATTCTATAACATTAAATTGTACGGACATCAGACGAGTCTTATAGTTTAATGTCCGGAAATATCATGGGTATACCACTAAAGGAGGAGGATTTAAAATAATCTCAACTTCTCATAGTTCGACGGCTCATAGAAATCGGACAACAGGATTTCGGTGAATGTACATTTAGAGCAGAAGTCGGGTTCAAATAGGAATTTAGCCACGATTTTTAACCAAGCTAAACGCGTCCTGAGATTTCTATTTTTAATGTCTCAAAAATCATGGCTTAATTCCTGTAGTCTAGACACTGAAACCAACGTTTGTCAATGAAATACTCCGCAATGGCATTTTCGCAAAATTTCCTCCAGTACTGTAGTCAAGATTTTCCATTTTCTGTAGCTCTGAGAGTTTTGAATATCTTGTCTCCGAAATCTTGAAAATGTTTTGGAAATTTAATCATATGCAATATTTAGGTTTTAATGTATATCAAACCAACCGCTGTAAGTCATAACTCATTGTTATGCATATCTGCGCAAAAAGCAGTGTTGATTTTACTAATTTTTTTATGTTGCCTAGACCATAAATTACAATCACGAGTATTCTTATGACAGGTACCTTGAAGTTCGAAAACAATTATTTTAAAGGAAATTGAAGCAAATCTTCTCATTTCAGTGTTTTCCTCTAAGACGCAGTGGCCAGCACATAAAGCAGTATGATGAAATATGCGTCTGTCTCGACCATTGCCGAATGCTGAAGAAATATGCCTAAAATGTATTTCCTTTACTAAAAGCTATTATGATTTACTAAAAGTATTATGATGCACCAACATCTACGGTACAGATCGTGCTGTTCTGTCGAATTCATCGATAGCATAGAATCACTTCGATTTCGATTATTAACATGTAAAGGAATTTCAAGGTAATTACGCGAATGCATTTGTAAATTCTTGGGAAAATTCGATACTTGTTATCAAGTACCGAGGAAAAGCACTTGATAAACTTATAGAAAGACATTTGCTGGTGTAGATGGCCCAGCTAATTTTCAGCAGAAGCCATAAACAGCGCAAAACCATAAATAACCTTCGCAGAACCGAATACAGCATCACAAGTACACTCGTGATCACATAATTAGATTGTTTAAGCGTGCCACTTTCCTAGAAGTGCAAGCTGATTCAAAACGATGGCTCATGCCGGAAATTACTAAGTGGGCAAAAAGAAATTTTCAATGCCTTACAGAGATAGGAAAAATAGTCGAACGTCGCTTACGAATTGCTGTGAATTCCTTCAAAATGCCCCGATCGCCCGATTCCTTCAGATTAGAAGAATTCAGATCATTGCGCAAAAGCTTCCCCGATAATGTTGGTCTTTCCGATCATTATTAAAAAGGTTAGCAGGCGCACGAAAAAACGTTCACAAACTTCTCTGTAGAACTTGATATCGTTTGTGTCTCTTGCTGCTGTGATCCGGTTGATAAAGTCACTGAAACTTCACACATTTGGCGTGTTGAATGTTGAACTGGCTGCTCATTGTTCAATTGCTATGGTATCATGTCGGCAGACTGTACCATTTCAATAACGCTACATGTTCCAATGCTTCCTTTCTTGGCAAACAGAAGTATATGATATGATATGAAGAAACGATATGTCTAATTCTCTGCTCGTGATAGGCGCACAGGCGTTAATAATACCATTTAAAAAATCACGTAAAAGCATTGACTTGAGTCGACTTTGGAGCCTATTCCTAATATGCCTACTACACCAATTTTACAATGCATTCGTGCGAGGTGTGACTAGAAGAATGCTATCCTGCGTCCTTTGTACGATTGCTTTGATGTCATATGCGTGTCAAATGAAGCAGTAAAAGTGATGCACTCATGCAATTAATGAGCTAATGATATAGGCATAGGCCTACAGTGATATAGCCTATTAGTGACATGCGATTGCTAAATAGTGGAATTTTCTACTCACCCGGAATGATTTATTCATGAATCCATAAATAATTGGATTCACAAAACTGTTGGCCATCGCGAACCAATGTGCCACTACATAAAACCATCGGAGGAATGCGTCGGGTACTTTTTGGAAAGTGGTTGTGGCAAAATCAGCCATTAGAAAAAAGAGATGAAGTGGCAACCAGCATATACCGAAGAAAAGAACAATTACCACCAGCATCTTGATTGTCTGCAACGAAAAAATGCAGGTTATGTATAATGTAAATATCATTTCGCCAATATACCCTTTTCAAATATTCCACACTCGATGTGGATTAAGATATTCGATTAAAACTTAAACTGCACTTTTCATCCAATTAACTGCCATCCCTTTATGTTTCAATCACACATCAATCGACAGTGATGAAGCATTCATGTCATTAATATTCGCATAATTTAAGACACAGGGATAAGGAGTCGGAGGATGTCAGAGTCGCCACTTTTCGACATGCAGATTCGGAGCCGCAAAAAATTACCGACTTTATCTCCGGATTGAAGAGACCACTCAAGGAAACATGTTCAAATTTTCCGTTTTGTCAGCAAATTTGCAACATTTCTTCATAAACCATCAAGAGATTGTTGAACCGGAAGGTCAACTAAATTCTCATTCTTGGCTTATTCTTGCTATGATTAAAGGCCATATAATTAATTGACTTATCATTGTTCTTCACTATTCCGCATACTGGTACCTAAAATTTAATCGTCTGCTGTCAACTTGCTATGAAGAAGCCCAATAAAGCCTGTACCGACTCTTCGCTTGCTATTGGTAGGTGTAAGAATACCTATAACGATAGACTGACAACTAAATAAGGTGTAGATTTCAAAAACTTGGGTTTCAAAACTAAACTTGGGTTTTTCAATCTTGAGCCTGGTTATTGGGATTTAAACCTAAGGTTTAGGAAAACTATACCGAACCCAAGTTTTTGCCCAACCTCACATGATTTGTTCTACAGGAGTTTACATATGAAAAGTTAACTGTGGGAGAAGAATTGACTTTCTGATCCCGTGGGACTGAAAAAGGAAAGGAAAGGAAAGGAAGCGTATAATTTGAATGAATATAAATCGAAATAGTACAAAGAATTTCAAGTAAACAAGATACATAATAGTATCAGTCGTGTCAACGTGCATACATCATCTGCAATGTAGAAAAATGCACTGTAAAACTCACAGGCGTATCTAACACAATATTAGCCGTTACTACCGGCATTAAGTAAGTAACATGTCCACGGGAAGAATGACCGCAAGCGTCTTGAAGTCCTGGCCTCTGGCTGATTAAACTGGCCAGATCTAGGCAAGCGTGGGGGAACCAAAGCATGTAGTGGATGATGTTCAGTACATTCACACTTCAGGAGAAAAGAGCAGGCTTTTGACTCACGAACACTAGAGACTTTGCGGAAATGGTTACAATCACATTGTTTTCCGCATATTAAGCGATGCACACGTCTCTGGAATTTCTCAATCTTCTCCTCCGTCCTTTTGGGAAGCCAGGCAAAAAGAGGCGCTGCATACAAAATTAGCGACAACACAATTGACTTGTACACCATAATGAGTCTTTCTTTGGACATAAGCGGTTTCAAAGTTCGGATAACATATAGCCGTTGTGATGAAAATCGGAGAACCTTCGAAAAGTGACTGTTCCACGTTAATGATGAATTCCAGGTAACTCCCAGAATCTTCAATTCCTCAACAACATCAACATCAGGATACACGTAGGGATATCCGTTTGTGCGCCGAATAACCATTTGCTTTGTCTTCGCCAAATTCAAACGCATGCCGTTCGCGTTAATCCACTCAACGACAAGAGGCAAGGAACCCGAGGAAGTCCTTTGTTTTGATACTGGCTCGATAAGAGTAAGGTCATCGGCATAAACTACCATGGCACCATCAAGCTCTAATGATACAATGGGTCCCATGAATATGGCAAACAGCACCGGACCCAACACAGAGCCCTGTGGAACTCCTGAAGTGCAGGCGATTGTTGGTCCATACATGCCATTTACTTTAAGCCGCTGCGTTCGGCCGTCGAGATAGCTCTTCAACCAAGAAATGAATCCACTGTGAATTTCAGCGTCAAGCAGACGAGTGAGTAGTATGTCATGCCTTGTCATGTCAAAAGCCTTCATCAAGTCAAGACATGTGATGCGAACAGCCAAATTGTCACAGCGGTCAAGGTATCTCGTAACACTGTCGTGCATCATCACTAGAGCGCTGTCTGTAGATCCGTTCTTGCGGAAAGCATGCTGTGATGATCCATACAGCGGCAGAAACTGATCTCTCATGGACTTAAGTACCAGGCGTTCAAGAATCTTGCTCAAGACTGTTGTCAAGGAGATTGGTCGAAAGTCAGATAGAGATGGTGATCGCTTTTTGGGAAGAGGCACAACGTCGGATAGTTTCCAACATGCAGGAAAAACACATTCACTGATGGATCTTTTGAAAATTTGGAACAGAGGAAATGAGAGATAGTCAGCTCCATCACGCAGTAAGCGGTTAGGGATCCCGTCACATCCAATAGCCTTTCTTGCTTTGAGTCTTTTGAGCTCTCTCTTCACATCATCTTCAGTAAACTCGCAAGTCCATGGATCGCAATCCCCCACATCACAATGAGAAACTGGTGTCTGGATGTAATTTTTGCTCAACTCACATTGCAGATTCACAAGAAAGTCATTCACTCCACCGTTCTCGCTGATCAACGCATCAAGACTCCCTGATTGTTTCTTCCCTCTGACCTCATTCACCACTTTCCAGACGTCCTTGCTTGATTTCGAATTCCTCTGAACCCATATAGCCTTCGCTTTGATTATCTCTTCCTTCACTTTCATTTTGTAGTGGTCGTATAACTTCCATTGTCGAGTCCTGTAGGCAGTCCACCTCATGTTGATAAGATGCTTCAGGACCGGAGTGACCCATGGTTTATCACTTCTCGAAAAAGTAACAAAGGACGTGGGAACATATGACATGGCAGCATACAGAAGAGGATAGAATTCCTCACACATTTGGTCGATTGACTGACAGCTATTAATCACAGAAAAATCGATGTTAGAGAGTACATAGAGAAACTCGTCGACATTTGACTGACGAAAATCCCACACTTTAACGATTGATTTCAACGAAAAATCGCAGTTCTTGCCGTAAAGACAAACAGTGTTGTGGTCAGACGATGATAAAGGTGGACCAACACAAGCTTCATCGCAATAAGAGTCAGACAATTCAGTATTCATCCATATCTGATCTAAATACGCATCATTGCGCGTTGGAGATTTCACGCAATTCCGCAACGAAAATTGTTCAACAAAAAAGAATTTTCAAATTTGTTGAAGTCGCCGCCGATCAAAATGTTCGATTGAGGGTACAACAACAGCTCGGAATCTAAAACTTCAATAAAGAAATCTTCTACTTGAGAATAATCAGCAGCTTTCAGATTTGGCGGAATATAAACGCATACAACGAACAAATTCATGCATGATATTCTCAAAGACAAAAACTCAATTGCATTGGGTTGATCATAGGTGTTGACAGAAGTACAAGAATAACTGTTGCTAACATATATACAAACACCGCCGCCAACCCGTCCTGTACGGTCTGTACGATATAGATTGTAGCCACTCTGACATAAAACACTGTCCGAGACATTGCAATGTAGCCACGATTCCGTGATAAAGATGATGCAAGGCCTGACAGATGAGATGATGACAGATAATTCATCAATCTTAGGAAGCAGTGATCGGGCATTGCATAACATCAATGTAGGAGCACTTCCTTCAAACGTCTTTTTAAAATCATTCACATAAAATTTTTAGTAGGCCTCGTCGTTTGAACTTCGTTTCGACTCATAACTTTGTTTCTATAGATCATTACATCCTCTCCGTTCTTCTTTCTGTCCTGTAATTCCCTTCTTAATCGACCATGTTGCTCCATTTGAAATTTACTTCGATCGGAATTGATGTACACATTGTTATAATTCTCGCAATGTCGTAGCTTTCTAGCATTTCTCAAGAGCGAGGTCTTGATATTCTGATCAGCCAAGGAAACACGCAGAAGTCGAGGTTGATTAAGTCTCGGCTTGCCCAGACGGTGTAAGTTCTTGATATCCTCATCTTTTGTGGAAGGATCTAGCTTAGTTGCCACCTCAAGCACCTTTGCGCGGTCATAATCCTTTCGCTCTTCCACTGAGCCATCGGTTTCTGGGATACCAGCCACAATAATGTTGTTCATGCGGTACATGCGCTCATCAATCTCTTCTGTCATGAAGTTTAAGCACCCCGTACCAAAACTCTCCAGACTCTTCTTTATGTTGTCGATCTCATGTTCATGCCTCGACACAGTTGTTGTGACTTTATTTAATTTGTCTTCTATAGTCTGCACTTGCGAACGCACACCTTCAAGAACATCAGACAATCTTCTGACTTCACTTTTAAAAGTGTTGATCAACTCATCTTTGCAGGCATTCAAAAGTCCTTCAACATCCGACAAGGATATACCCGAAGCGGCCGGAACACTCCTTGAGCGAGTGCCACGAGCAGTAGCGTTTTCATTGGTCATTGCAACACATTAAAAAAATCAGAATCAGCCAGGAATCGAACTCAGGAAAACGCAGGCACCAGTGAACAGTTCAATGACCTTAACCAACTGACCACGATCACAACGCTTAACTCCGCACGGCCAAGACGACCAGAATCGGCGAAATCACAAAAATGACCTTGAATGACCACCACGTAGAGAACTGGTCACGCTGATCTGCGCATGCGCAGTAGGTCACAAACTCACTCAAAATGTTTGAGCAGCTATATCTCGGATTCTAAAGGACCAATTGAGTAACGAATAGTACCAATCGACGCAGTAGATGACGAGGAAGAAGAGGATATCAGATTCTAACACTTGAGATATCACAACGACGAAATATATGACGAATACACCGATGTCATCAGACACTGCATATGACACAACCAGCCAGCTTCGGGATGAACATGAAAAGTTCATTTTCCCCGGTGGTTTACATAGGAGAGACACCTTTCAATTCTCATACAAAGTGAAAAATGGCTTGTCTAAATATAGCAGGAAAATGAAGTTTCATGTAAAAACATGTCCAAAAATATATTTTTCGCTTAAAATCTAGATAAGGCCCGTGTCCCGTGTCTATATTGTGCAAATGTAGGCTTGACAAATACGGTCCGATGCATTTACAAGTAGTGTTGTGAGTATATTTCACAGATGCCAAAATGTTTCCTTTGAAAACTAAACTGATAGACAAAGGCATTTATGATTCATGCCTGCTAGGGATGAAATAAAGAAATGTCAAATGACTACAAGAATCGGGAAAATCCTCGAAATATTTGAAAGTCACATTTTCATTGAAATATTTAGTCGCAAACAGCATACAAGAAATATTACAGTTGGTATACAACCAAGTTGCATCAATACACTTGGAAGCTACTTAAAAAATGGGAGAGTGAACATCAGAACCTGTGAAGATGAAAAATTGAGGTACTTATGAAGACTGTAGGTGATAATATACATTATAGCTGCCAATAACTCAATTATAATCCCATAAGTTCGTGGATGCGCATCTCTTCGGACCTAATAAACTGACCATTTAGAATAACAGACCCTTGTATTGTGCGAATATCTTGGTACCTGCATAGTGACTCTTCGGACCTAGGAATGCGAAACATTTTGCCTAACATTATGCCATTTGAATCGTGCTGACCTCGTCATTCTCTTAATAATGTGTTCGCGGCGCTGACCATAAACTTCAACTCGAACTGTAAAACTGAGGAAACGACTGCAGGAATTTGAGGATAAATGTGTGAAATCGACTTCGATTAGTACTCAAACGAATCATATCGTAGAAATGTGTTTTTCACAAACATTTCATGTTGTAATCAAATTTGGTCTCCTCATCGAAAATCTGGAACTTGATTTCAGAAATTCCCATAGTCGTTGTGGTTCATCTAATTAATCTCCTAAATCATATTATTTTCAGACATCATTGGCAATTATGTTCCCGTGGAGACGAGACTCCACTCAATTTAACTTATTTACTCTGATTCACATGAAGTGCATGATGTTACACTTTTTCACCATCAGTTGTTGATAAGGAAATACTCATGAAAATCTTTAAATATCCAAAATTCCTCTTCAAGATAAAGTAACGGCTGTTGAAGATTTTGTACAGAGGTCTTCACAAGAGGGCTATTAATGAAAAGTCCTTTTTCTTCAGAGCGATTAACTAAAGGCACCAGCTAGGCACTTTTGAAACACATTTAATGCAAATTTTCAGGGTGCAGATGAAGGCACGAAAGATGACCTATTGAGCTAACAAATACCTCTCACATAATTAGAAGCTACAATGTGATACACATAGACGATTTTAGGAGCAGTGGATTAGCCTGGAGTTGCTAAAGTACTAAAACACTTAATCTGCACGCCGTGTTCAACACATCTGCTGTTTTCATCTGCACGTGAAATAGCATTTTCTGACAGGCGCAACTTCAAGCACAAATTGTTGTATTTCAAGCGTGAGTTCAGATGTACATTCTTCCATAACAGATACAACAAAACTAGTTTAGAGTTGTTGGGTGTTAATATATGTGCATTTGATATGATGACATGATTTCTATGAATACTATCTTACTTGTACCCCTTTGTCGTGAGTTGTGTGTGATCACATCGACTGCCGTCTTTGTGTTAACATTATTCTCGGATCTCTTAACACTAACTACGAATGAGGTCAAAATGATCTCAGATCGAGTTTAACATCAGATTTCATGTGAACTAGGCTTATCCAAAAATTGATATTTCACGACTTTTAAGTATTTTTGGTCTATTCAATCTTAGACGGGATAGCTCAGAAATCGATGCACACATTCATTCACAGTCAAATCCACCTGTTACCCTAGAACTAGGGAGTGAGGACATTTTGACCTCTCCTGTAAGAGAACATTTTCTCACAGTAAAATTGCCCTTCTTATGAGATGTGCATAACAGCCTGATGCATGCTATTGATAGATAGTTTGCTAAAGATTCCATTGCTTGCGACTTTCTGTTCTACAATGCCATGAAGGACAAGGGGACATTGCTGAATGGGAAGAGCAGTCATTTTACAACTTAATTGTAGCAACTTTTATTTGGTTGTCTATGGTTGGAAGCAGATATCTGACGTCGCAAACAGTGCAATTGCGACTGTCTGTTGATATTGTTGAAAAGACAAATAACTTTGAAAGCTTTCATCTCTTTTTTGACTTTTTCATTGATGTTTTTATGCATCGCAGCATTGCCTTTCACAAAGTTAGTGATTTTCAATGCTAATTGTCAAAATGCTCAAGCTTATGATTCATTTTTCATTCATGCGCTATGAAACGTCAGCGACATTCTGCAGAAAGCGCGAAAAATTTACTCATGCAACTGAATGACAGTGTTTAGAAATGCGAATCCAAATGGTGAAGGCAATGAGTGTGATTCCTCATCATCTGTCGAAAAGATTGACGGAGGCGGTTGAACGTAAATCCGGAAAGTAGCTGTGGTGTTAAGCTAGCATGTAGTACCTACGGTAGGCCATTGTGACGATGCTTTGCCCACTGATGGAGTCCAGATTTTCACAATTCGCACTGATCAAGTAGTGTGGCACAACAAGTTATCGAGTAGTGGATATTTGCCATCGCATTATATCTTTCGTGCGAATGAGGGAATTACCGAAGAATCGATCTGCAGTAGAGGGGTCCAAGCAATCTTGCATCTTGATAGACAAAAGAATGCTTCGATTCATCATGTGGAAGTGGAGCGTTTGTTCGGCAACACCGATTAGATGTTGACTTTTGATGAATTAGAAAACCTGTTTGAATTAGTGCTCTGAAGAATTGCTTTTGATGGTGAGATTCTGAGAAGGTAACTTTGGTCTATCAACTTTGAAATACAAGAGACAGCCCGATTTCAGTCAAGAGGCAGACCACTCCTTTGAGTTTATGAAGGTGATGAAGCGAAACTTAGAAACAACTTTGCACTACAACACAGCACACAGCAAACTCGATGTTGCTTGCATACATATGTACATGTAGAATAGATGGCACGGTTGTATACAGTGCCGTATTTAGGCTGCTGTACGTGCTGTAATCGCATCACGTGAAAAATTAGAGTTATCAAAAAAATTATTCAATCATGTCTCAAGTGATTATAGTTTTACTCCTCTTTCGGAAAATGAAATTTGTGTAATGTCTCTTCGATTAAGATGCATTTTGAAGGCTTGCTGCGATCTCTCTGCCATCTCACGCACCGCAGCTAGACATCTCATTCCTGAGTTCTCATTGGATGATAGGATCGGCAATAGATTCTTAGCTTGAGCGCGGTATTGGTGAGAAAAACAATGTGAACTGCGCTTGGGAAAATTATTAGCCGATTGAAGCAATCATTTTTTCATCTGATGTTCTCCGTATTCGGTTAAGTGTAAATGTGTGCATTGAGCTTTCTATGAACTCTGAGTCAGACCATGGTTAGGCATTGGAGCATTTAGATCGCAGAATGTGATTGTGAATGCAAATTTTGTAAAGGACAACTCTTTATGTCTTCGGAAAACACGCAGATGCAACAATCGTTTGCTTGCATCATATAAAATATTGTCAATCAATCGTTCATATTTCTGCCATTTATTAGTATGCCTATTCGATACTAGCATCACTTTTACATTTTACAAATGTAGCCTACATCAGTTGGATGCACCATTCTGAAATATAAGATACATTTGTTAATGGACAGCATCTGCATGTAGTAGTTTTATCATAAATAATATCATTCAGGCAAAGTCTGGGATCATTTTCTTTAACAAGACTTAAACAAGGACGTACACCAGTTCGGTTTGAACTTGCAACCATTGAGATTATCTCTTGAGTCCAATATACCGTTTGCCGGAGAAAATTCACAAGTCACGTAGAAACTGTATTGTTGTGAAATATCACTGTAAATCGCTGGATACAAAAATTACATACAAGTATATACCAAATTCACATGCAACTTGAAACTAACATCTGATACGAGATTCTGGTATGTCTACAGAGATCTGGTATGTTTTTCATACCACATCTCACTTACTTTAGTATGTGATTGGTATGTAGTGATACGAGCTACTCGAACTGTGATTGGCTGTTTTACACTGAAATACGAATTGTTGGTATGCTTTATATACGAGACCCGATGTAAATTCATCCTTATTCGTATGCCTCTGGTATGAAGAGCTTAAGTCACATAGCAAAAAATATATATACAAGGTGTTTCAAAAGTAGGCTAACAGTAGAAATTGGCCTTGAAAAGCTATGTCTTAATGCTATAGATTAATAAGCTATGTCATAATAATCTTTTTCACGATGCCACAGATAGCTAATATGCCTTGTATTCGTAAGGGGCAAAAATTCAATACTCTTTGACATCGCGTAAATCATATTAAAATATCTCATGATCTCCAGTGTTTTCATGCCTACATATTTCACTACAACCCAATTTGAATCTATACCGATCATGAGAAGTCGAATAACTATCCAACATCTATCAAAAAAAAATTATTAGGAAACCATGTAAACAAGATAGTAGTTGTTTCAGTGTTACTGCGGAGAAGGAAGAACAGCTGACATTCGAATGTCCTCCGCGCCCCTCAGCCTGGTGCACGAAGACGCTGTCGTCAACACAAGACAGGGAGGCGAAGAAGGAAGAACAGCTGACATCCAAATGTCCTTCACCTTTGTTAATTCCAGCCTCCTCTTAGACCATCGTCAGAAGCTTCTGACGATGGCCTAGAGGAGGCTGAAATTAATAAAGGTATTAACATTAAAACAACTACCATTTTGTTTGCTTGGTTTCCTAACAAAAAAATGAACAAATGAATAACCAAGGCCTATTCAACATATCAAAAAATTAATCAACTTAAAGTTGCAAAAATTCACGAACGCAAATGCTCAAAATGTCCACCATGGACATCGGCACATTCTTGTAGTCTTTCGGCCACACTGTGGCACACAGTTCTGCATAAGTTCCTGTCATCACTGATCTCTTGACAGGCATCTGTGATGTAGGAGCGGAGTTGAGAAAGTGTGTGAGGTTTTCGTCCGTACACTTTCTCCTTTACAACGCCCCAAAAGAAAAAGTCCATCGGAGTTAGATCGGGAGAGCGAGGAGGCCAAAGGATGCTACCACATCTCCCGATCCACTTTCCTGGAAAAGTGTCATTCAGATAGCTTCTGACACTCACTGCAAAATGCGCTGGTGCACCATCCTGCTGAAAGTACAGCTCATTGAAGTTGTTCAATGACTGCATCTCAGGAATCGCAAAGGATTGGAGCATTTGAACGTACACCTCAGCCGTCACAGTTCTTTCAAAAAATACTGGCCCAATCACACCGTTGCTTGACATACCGGCCCAGACGGTTAAGCCAGGCTGGTTCAGCTCATTTGTTGATACCATGTGCGGATTTTCAGGGAACCAGTAGACACAGTTATGTCTATTTACGTGACCTGATAGTTTGAAACTGGCTTCGTCAGACCAAACTATCTTGTCAAGCAAATCTGGGTTCTCCCGAATTTCCGACAACATGAGCACAGCAAACTGCAAGCGTCGTTCAGCATCATCCGGTAGAAGGTGCTGCAACAGTCTGGGTCGGTATGGTTTCAACTCAACTTTCCTCATCAGTCTCCAAGTAGAGCTTAGAGAAATGTCCAACTCCAATGAGGCTCTTCTTGTTGACTTCTTCGGACTTTGAACAAATGTTTGGGCCACTAGCTCCTCGTTTGATGTTATTGAAACTGATCGAGGGCGTCCTGACTTCGGTGCATTCTCTACCGAACCGGTCTTTTCAAATTTATCTCGAATGAGATAAATAGCAAATCTTGATGGAGGATTGCTGTGAAAGGCATCTCTCCATTCCATTCGCACCTTTTCAGCATTCTTGTTTTTCCAAAAGGATTTCAAAATCCATTTTCTCTGATCATCTTTTAGATGACCTGACATGACAGAAGCAGCAAATTCAAAAAAGCTTCAAGCTTGTTTAATTCACTTCAAGTCAAACTAACAGTGTTTGATTCAAATCAAATTAATTGAACATATCCATGTACGTAATGTCAGATTGGTGCTATATCTTGTCCATGATAGATTTCAAAATTCCTTTGCCAATGGAATGCTACTGCATAGACTTCTAAATGATAGTAGCAATTACTTCGAAGTCTATGGCTCATGTTGGACTGATCATGGATATCCATCGACTGATTCAGGTGTAAATCGCCAATAGAACGGTCAACATAGATTTCCTAGGGCAAAATCAACTTAGCCTACTTTTGAAACACCTTGTATATAACATACTACTGTCAAATAACATTTTTCGGTAATACTAGTCGTGAATATATTTTGATTGATAGAGTAATAGTTACCTAGATTAGATTCATTGTGAATTTTAAGCTTGTCGTCGTTGCTACTTGTCTAGCAGCTTTAATAGGACGTTTCGTTAGCTCAACCTTATGAACCAAGTTGATTATCATCTATTCATCAAACGATATCGTTCGTGCAACCATGCTGACTTATATATCTCAAACATAACTATTTTTGCGTTCTTGAATTATAATGTGTTTTTATTTCGGATTGATAATATGCTTAATTTCAAAATTACATAATGCATAATTGTTGATGGTTGAAATCTTATTGATTATTCATGAAATGCATTAGACTTACGTGTATTAAAAAATCGAATTCAGTATTGAAAGCATGACTCTTGAATGTCATTATCTCACTACTTACAAAACAGTAGTAACATTAGTGTGATCTTTATTGACAAAAGGCCTTAAATCAACATACTTTGGACATGATTTATGCTTTCTTTTAACATTGTGCTGGTATGGCTTAAGTATGTAAAGCATACCACATTTGAAATAGCATACGAAAAGCCTACAAATATATACCAAGAGAATACAGAAATATATCAAAAAATATCTTGGAATGCATCCTTCGTATGTGATTGGTATTGAGCGATTTACAGTGACATCTGATAGCTGAAACACACTTTCACTACAAATCATACCGATACCACTCACCAAAGAACTATCTAGGTTACATAGCACATGACACGAGTAAATTGACCTTCACCATGTAAATAGAAATGAATGTTTGCTACTACTGTAAAGAAAAATAAGTAAAATAATTTAATTATATGATAACAAACTGTTATGGAAAAATGAAGATCGAATCACGATCTCAACACGCCCCTTTGATTTGATCTGCCATTTCTGAGAAAATCATACGATCAAGGGATTTGAATAACACATCTGCTCGATTTGAGTCTGAAGAGATATGGCTCACTGTTATATCACCTGAGTTAATGTGTTCAGGGATGAAATGATGGCGCATATCGGTGTGCTTTGTTCTCTGATGTTGGTTGGAATTTTTCGTTAATCTTGATTATCCCGATTTCAATATATATTCCCGTGCTTCTAGTGTTAAGCAAAACTCATGTATAAATTGCGTGCATAAAATTCTTGAAAGGATATAATTTTCGCGTTTCTCGAATTCTGCTATTCCTAAACAAGTTCAAGGACTGAACCATAGAGTATATAGCTGGCAGAGTGTGGACAAAAGAAAGTATCTGTATACAGTGAATATTTTTATATCAAACGATTCAGGTTTTTTTGTAGAGATTATGTTTCTGTGGTCCAAAGCATTATGAGCAGTTTTTAAAAAGCTAACTTCTTGCAAATTATTCTTGCAGTCATATACTACCGACGCGAAGCCATTATGTATACATATATGTAAGTGCTATGAAACTTGTTAGCTATCAAAAAACTGAGCATCTGCTAACAGGTATCTTAATAAAGCGGTAATTGAACTGATAATCAAGGAAGTTCCATGAACTACGTTGTAGTGCAAGTCTTCATCGAAAAGCTGAGATCTTATTGTGATTCTTGGCTGAGATTTCAAGTTTTTAATTCAATTTTCAGCGGCATAATTTTATGATTCACTATATTTTTGTTTTATTTCTTGAATCTGAATAATATTATACGTGGACCCATATTTACATCTATTAACGTTGATTATGACAGCTTTCTCTTTCAGCGGCCGGTAATTTGTGACATGATCATGCTCAAGAAAATACTCTTATTAAAAAGGCGGAGCATTAGAGTGATAGTAACTCATCAAATTGCTAATAACAAACTATGTCACCTCTTCAAGGTTGACATGATGCCGAATATTTGTAAAACACTGCCTCTGTATTGCTGTCATGATCAGTCAAATCCGTGTAAATCTCTCGAAAACTGTAAATGTTTGCTTATCTCACATGTGGTACTGGGTCTCAAATCGAGTTCATCTAATAATTTGAAACTGTATGCAAAATGGGGATTTAATTAATATTGAGATGCTACTCTACCTAATATACTTGCTCTAAGGACTGAACTTTGGTACATTTCATTTATATATTTAATTGAATCTTGTCAAAGTCTCAAAAACGACGCGAAAACTAGCCGATTATAGGGTTCATTTATAAAGCAATTTTATTCATAATCTGTAAATTAGATTAAATTTAGCACTAATTGAATTGTAATTAATTCATGCAAAGAGCTGCTGCTACCCATCAGTCTACAGATGAAAGTACGCAATCCTGTGTGTCTTCATTCCCGAGTATAGATCCTTATTCTTCTTTTTCTCATAAAAGTATTGTAAACATAAACGTTTCTTTGCATACAAGCACGTCACGCACAGATTGATAGAAGTTGGTCGGTTGCGCGCTACATGCGAATAAACTATCGTAACCTGTTCAAACCTGTCACTCAAAAGTCATTACTTCGAAAGATATTGCCAGATTCTGTCAAGTCCCAATATTTCTTGCAATAACAAGACATTTGAAATAATTTCGTAGACGACACTTCATATTCGTGTAGCAAAGTAAATTGACATCAAAATTGTGATACATGTCAATTCGTTACCTCGGACTAGGTCGCATCGTGAAGTAGGGAGGGCACTATTGCAATGACATATCTTTTGAGAAAAAAACTAAAAATCCAATTTTTTCATGCTTTTCTTTGAGCAACCGCTTTAAAATATTCTTTATTTTCATACTTTTTCTGTAGTAAGACAAATTCAAATCTGCGATCAAATTTAACAATGACAGATCAAATATAATAAAAGAATCATAGTGTCATACAGATCTTATTGAATTGATATGCTACGAAGAATGCAATTAACTTCACATTTGAACATCAACCATTAATTGAATGTCATACTGGTGAATGTCCGCAACATACAAGATGTGAAAACGATTAATTTACTCATGCCTAAGAATAGAATAAGAATTGATAACATATATGAATGATCAGGAATTTTTGAGTACCCCACTTTTCTTAGGTCAATATCTGAAGCCGAAAAATATTTGAATGTGAGAACAACTTGATAATCCATGTGCATAAATTATCAAATCAAATTTACATCAAAATGTTCTGCTTTAATAAACACGCTGGCAAATACCGCTGCAAATGTCTAAAGTAGCTGCCACATTCCTCTGGGGTGATGACCGACACACTCTGCTCCGCAAGTTGACATAAAGTGGCTTCTCTCTCCTGAGGAGCTTGATCATGAAGCTGATCTGTTACTTCCGCTAAACCTCGCTTTACGGAGGCCTTCCACTGAGAGAAGCAGTTCTCCACAATATTCAACATGGGTGAGTACGGTGGAAGCCACTCGAGTGTGACTGTCTGCGGAAGACTGACATCACCAGCACTTCGATGAGCAGGCGCGTTGTCGAAAATAAGGACTTTCTCCACTCCATCGTCGGGAAAATGCTCTACCACGTCTCGCTGAAATTCTTTGAACCGTTCGCCATTCATTCCTCCACTGATCAGATCATGGTGAATTAGACCGTTAGTAGCACTAACAGCAAGTGTCATAGTGAAATTCCGTCCTCTTGTACCACCAACTACTCGTACAGCTCGCTCGCCCACCCGTGCGCGTCCTCTGGTTCTCCTCGTCCACAGATTGATGCCGGCTTCATCTATGAAGGTGAGCTCTTTGTTCATCAGCTGCATGATCCATTCTGCAAATTCTTTACGTCTTTGCTTTGCCACCTCCGAATTTCGTTGACCAGGCGCATCCTTTAATTTCTTCATTACGATTAGCTCCTCATACAGCATGTTCGAAAGCGTTGATCTTCCGATCGGCGCGTGTGTCGGAAGAGCTACGCGTAATTCAGAGTTTATCTGATCCAGAGTGAAGTCTGGATGTTGCTCCACAATGGCTACTGCGGCCTCCCTCAGAGCAGGTGTCACACGAGTCCGTTGCGGACGAGCTCCGCCTCGAGGAAAGGCGACGATGCCTTAATTGTCATTGGCTCTTCGAATGACGGCGTACGCTGTGGACCTCTTGATCCCAAGTTGGCGGGCGAGTGCAACATAATCCTCGCCATGACTATGAGCGTCTACCAAGCGCTGCTTGTCAATGACGGAAATTCTTTGATATCGCATCATTGATAGCATCCGATGATAACAACATATATTTGGTCTGTATCTGCCACTTATAAAGAGACTAGTTTGATATTTGTTCTACCTATGGTGCACAATAGAACGATAGAGAATGAATAGAATTCAACACTTGATCTGACAGATTATATTTGATCTACCAACAATTAGATTTGCAATCGATGCGCTGCATTGAATCTACATTTGGTCTGACATGCTACAAAGTGATTGTCTAGTGTTACATTTGGTTTGACAGGGTGTTATATTTGATCGGGAAAACCTATATATTCTTCATAAAATGCTTCCGATAGATGGTTTTCTTCACAAAATCAACTTCTTCAAGCAAAGCATACTTCATTTGATGAAAGAATTACTTATTGTGTGTCAAAAACCACTAAGTGTCATGCAGGAAAACCTTATATTCTGCATATCATGCTCGTCTGCATTTCTCGATCCTAGAATGAGTTTGCAAATACATTTTTTGCAATTTTCAACATCCAATGGGACATTTAGAGAAGCATCTCCTATAACTCAAATGCAGTTTCTTGCACTTGAAAACTTTATTGTAACGAAACGAATAAGAGATAGATGTGACACGGATTTGATGATGTATCGAATGTCATCCTCTGAATTGTTGAATGTTAGCGTCTTTGCAATTGAAAATGAAAATGATACATTCGCTGACTTTATGCCCATCACAATAGCGGTAACATTGTGCCAGTTAATCTCGCAAACTATAGGAATGATTAACTGAACATTCGGCTTGTAGCAAAATATTCTTCCCATAGATAAAAGTCATGATAATCGTGACATTGATTGGTATATGACAAAACATGTTTGTGACATTGACAATGACAAGATACACGCATGTGCGGTATTTATTGACATAGCACACTTGATGCACTCGAACACAAACGAACATAACAAAATATGTGCTATGTATTCACATAATTGACACAACTCAGAGTTAGTGGTCTATGTTTTGCATTTAGACAACTCATTATCGAACTGGGAAAGAAAAAATATGATCACGAAGTGCTTTGCTTTAATATTATATACGCATAGCTGGGAAGGTCGCTTTCGGTATATGTCAGGAATTTAATAAGTTAGGATTCACGAGCTCAGCACCCAAAGCCTGAAGTTTCATCGAAAGTCATGAGTATTGTTTAAAAAGGACTATTTTGAAAAATTTGAAGCAATAAAACTTTGCATTTTTTGTATCCCATCATAATTTACAAGTCTTTTTCAACATTATCAAGCTATTAAATGAATCGAAAGCTTCATACCCTTTTAATGAGTAAAATAGAGCACTTACAATATCGATAATATGTCATTCGCAAGTTCACTTTGTCGTCTGCTTATGTGATGCTACTAAGATTTGCTTACATGTCATGGAAGTATTCTAAGCATTCGCATCCACCTCTCCAGCAATTTATGTCGCATGCATGTAAAAATGTTCCGAAAACTAATCATCCGAACATCCAATTAAAAGAAGCAATGTTTTAAAACCTTAAACGAAATCCAAGTAATTGATTGGTAGCATTCATATGATATAGGTTTATTGTTAGGTGTTTGAAGCTTTTTTTCAAAGCGAACGTGGATGGCTGAGGTAGAGATATTTTTGATCGTACTAGTCGATGGTTAAAGAGTTATACAAATGTGGGCAGATGGAAGAATACATTTAAGGAATTTAGATATACTTTTAATAATATCAGTCAATAACATCGAAAAGAGAAACAGTCACTAGAACTTTAATTCTTAGGAATGAGCAATTGATGTGCATCGAACTACACTCTAAAAAAAATCGGTGCTCCCAAAAACCAAATTTGGTTTTTCAGCTTGTCCACAGAGGGGAACCGATTTCGGTTTTCCGGAAAACCAAAAAAATTTGGTTTTCCAGACATCCAAATCAAGTTGGTTGTCCAGAAAACCAAAACATGACTGAAAAACCAAAAATGGTTTCTCAACTCAAAACGGCATACTTCATTGAAGAACCCAATTCGGTTTTTCAGGAAATCTAAATTGGTTGCCCGTATTTCATTACTCTACCTTATTGGGAACCTAGTTTGGTTTTTCAGAAAATCTAGTTTGGTTTCCCATCTTTTCCATTATACGATTGAACCCAATTCGGTTATTCAAAAACCTAGCTACATTGATTTTCTATCCCAGTCTAGTATACCGCGCGTACATTAAGAGTATAATTCGTCTATCAAATAATATTGATAACAGTTTTCAATAAACATTCATATAATACATTTGCTGAATTGTATTAGCTTTCTCATGTAATCGTACATCTTTATCCGTTTTAGTTATCCCAATGGCTGATGAAAATTACGCGTACACGTATTTACTGAGACATTACACCATTCAATTTGCATTTCAAATTTTTAAGAAACATTTAAGCTTATAGCTTTGACCTACACATAAGGTTAGTAGTTACGCATTATGAGTGAATGCAAAAGTCATTTCTAAGCAATATCGACAGCATTATTTTTTTAACAGAATGGTAGAATACAATCATTCTCTTTGATGATAAAAAAAAACATTAAGGCAATTTACAATAGGGTGCAGCTCAAAACAAATTTAGGAAATGGGATAATTTTGCAGTTGCAGGGGACAATTTGGTTGGGCGAATGACGAAATTTTCAAGAAGGCTTAAGAGATTGTTTAGTTTTTTGGGGTAGCAAATGTCAAAAAGAAAGTAAGCGGCCACTATCAACGATACGCCGCTGGATAGGTCTGGCACATTACTGATAACCATGCCATCCACGTACAGCTTTAGCTGCTGAGGCATGGGAGGAGATCCCAGTATCGAAATAGTCGGTGTCGGGTTTGTCGGTATCTGAAAGATGTAAAAATAATGTTACGGTAAGAGTAATCTACCAGTACAGTACATGGTATTGATGTCAAATGCGGAATATTGATTTTGCACATGCACCTACTTGTATAAAAACGAAGATGTTGCTTTCATATAAGAGTATATGAAAGTCGCTTGATTTTATAATAAAAGATTTCCTGATGTATTGTGTTATGATTGGGAAACGCCTGCTCTATTACTGTTTAGCGATTGTTGTATAGGAATAGTGTTGTATATTGAATTAGTTGTCTTTAAATGATATTCTACAAGTTCTGATTGAAAGGGTGTGTGAACATACGATTATCACCCAGTTATCTCCCGAATTAATATCGTTGATATAAGGTCCAAAAACGTATGGTCTGCACATTTATAATCGCATGTGTCAGTTTATCTTACCTTATTGAAAACGAACATGAGATCCACTGACTCATTAAATATGAGTGGAAGCATTACCAATCTGATGTTTCGTTTCATATCTGAAAAAAATGATTCACTGTTAGTACGAGCTAGTATTCTGATAGAAAGATCTACATACACATGAGTAAACGTCAAATGGAGTCCGTGAATGAAATATCCAAGTGCTGAATTGAATAATATATATTGATCATGAACTTAAGCATATATATGCACAACCATGAACCTCAAAATAATGGTAATGATGATCTGACTTTATAAATAATTATCTCATCAAACATTGCTAGGATATAATGGTTGACATTTGATAATATTTTTGGTTGACATTTGATAATTTTGAAATATTGAAGTTAAAAATTCATCGTGACTTGCGCGACAAAGATTTTTACGGACTCCTCTCCTACTTATCTTTAACGTCACTGTAACCTCAGAAGGCGTAGGACAACGAAGGCCAGTCAAGTTTTTAAGAATTTAATTTCCAGTCCGTAAAATCCTTCATTGAGAGAATCCTAAAAACGACTGAAATTAGTACGAGCACGAGTACGAGGAGGTTCATTTCATGAACTCACAATTGAATTATTATGAAGTATAATCCTATTTCAATTTTTCCATTATTGATAACATTAAAAAAGTAAAACACTGACCTTCAGTTTGTTCGATATCTGAGGGAATCTTGCTCATATATTCCTCAAACTGACGCTGTAAAGGTCTCTTCAGTTCAATCAATTCCACCACTTTATGCTGCACCTTCTGTAGTATCAATGAAACTTTTGCGTCGATATCTACGCCGGTTATTGACTTAGCAGCAGCGAGAAACTGTAAAAAATAATACGGGAAATATACATCCAACATCATTGAAATGATAGAACAGAGCATAACATAAAACTTAATCTTATTTTAAGATTTCTCATATACAGAATGTTTACATAACATGCACATTCATTTTGATATGTGTACATTTACTTGAGCATGAATTGTTCATTGTCTGATTTAATTCTACACTTAGTCACTATCATTCTAAGAAATTTCCTAAATATACTGTCAAATTAGTCTAACTCTTTTGTATTCAAAGCAGATAATGATATAGTAATTCGAAAATTACTATTGATTTATTTCATACTTATTTACTCTAATTAAATGGTTTCTCATTAGCTCTTATTACTCTAATCCCATGATATTAAATCATTTGATTTTAAATTATCATAATACATGTCTGTACACGACATACTACACCATGTTATAACACTAACTTTATATAATCTCCAGCGATCTGGTATCATATTCTGTTTTGGTGATAACGTGGAACGTATCGAATACAGGTACCAAAATGTGTGTGCGCTGTATGCTTACCACTGTAGGAAACTGCAAAGAAGGAAACATCTCCAGTACCATTCCTGTTTTCTGCGTGTGTGAAACATTTTTCACTGCGTTTATGCAGAGCTCTATGTTATTACACAGAAAACTTTTATCCGGTCGCAACTTAGTGCATTCATCCTTCATTTCCTGTATTAGGTCAGTCAGCACGTCTTGGTCCATTGTATCCTAGAATGAAGAAAAACAGGCAAATCGCTTTAATAATATACCAATATCTACAGTGTACGACGTAAATGGGTGTGCGGCCAGAATTAACTTGACCTCATTTTATTTGCCTACAGGTCTATGGATATGCATGTAGGCCTAGAGAAGTACTTGGTCAATGGAACTATATGAAGCTCATTTGAGTAATGAGAGACCTACTTTAAGAATAAATAGATTTAGAAATTAGTTTAGATTGTCAAAAAGAATGAGTTTATAGTGACTACAGTCGTGAGATTACTTACCTGAGATGTTCTGTGGCACTCTCTATTCGCGTGATCTGATGGCTCTAAAGATTTGCTGAGATGATATGCATTGGATTTTCTGCCACTGTTTGCTCTCGCATACTTCTCCTTGAATAATTTCACTTGTTCCAAATCCACCAGCGGTCTTCTTTCTCTTTTAAACTTCGATTTTATTGTCCCAACAAGGTACTCCTGCATGAAGATAATATATCATTAGGCATACATTAGGCCAACAAATATCAATTAATCAAAACCGAATACTGAATTGATAACGCTAGACAATCAAAATATTCTTAACAACTTCACAGGTTATCCAACCAGATCTGTTAAATAACACAAGACAGAACTTTGATAGAAATATTACTTATTATTAAATTGTATAATATTACATATATTATATATTATCATATTATATCAGATTATAAACCAATGATATATTATCAACATGGAATGCCCAATAATACCTGTGACTCTTAAATGATTATCATATTTGACTCTTCAGACTGACCGTTAAGGTACTACATGTATATCAGTTATTCAAGATATCCATCGCAAAGTACTATACTGTTTTGATCGAATTTATTTTGAAATAAATATGAGAAAGTCCAAAACCTAAGGTAACACGCTTATCAGATACATACAAGTTTACATTGATGTTATTAATGCTCCGGAACGATAACGACCGATTGACAATGTATATTCAGAAAATTACCAAACTTAACTCTTAACTTACAATCATTTGCTATCATTTGCATGATAGGCATAGTAACAATTCAACAAGAATGCGATTTAGTGCCACTATCTGCAGTACTATAGAACTTACGACCAATGTTTAGTTTTCAAAATCAGACAGATAGCAGTCACTGCTAAATTCTGAGCGTCATAGCGAGCTGATATGAGCGAAAGGCCGTTGCGTAGCTCTAGCTCAAAAAATACGCGACTCATCTTTCTGTCTTTTCATCCAACGAAAACCATTGAATTACAGTCATAAGTCCGAAAAAGCTAGGTTTAAGTCAGCTAATAATTACAGACTGCAGAACAATATCACGCTTTTTAAAAATTGATCCTGGAGACAAAGACTGAAAAGATAGTTATGCAGAGCTATCAGCTACTGTAGATGTATGTGGTCTAAAACAACTTACAAGTGTATTATACTTAGGCCAAAATATCAATTAATTACAATTTAAATAACTATATCAAACTATGATGTCATTATAACATCGTTGATAAAGCAGGAGAAGAAAATTGGCGTAAGTTTGCCTGCTTTATCTTCATTGTTGCGAATGAAGAATCAAAACGGCAACAATCGTTTAATAAAATTTAAAAAACGAATTGGTTAGTTAATAATTGTAGTCGTTCGACAGCGTCGGCGACGGTTTCCAGTTATATACTCGCTATCATCCAACAAACGAATTTCCGAAATAATCCTGTTAACTCAGAAGTTAGTCCGTTATCAGCGATATACTAGTAAAAACAGAATGTGAACGATCAGTTCTTACTCAGATATCCAGTAGGCAAGGGAGCTTATCAAGAAACAATCATGAACAATTTTCAACACATTTGAAGTATTTGGCATGAATTTGTCTGAATTCTTGAAAGACTTAACATTTTTTGGGAATAGAATGTGGAATACAGTGATAAAAATTTGAGCAATAGTAACCATCTGGCAACCCAGGGAATAATCATAACTAGATAATATGCATACGGGCTATAAATAAATTTAGCTAAAAATGGCTTCAAGCAAAACTGCACAGATTTGTTTGATAAAATGTTTACCATTATCTCGACCTATAAAAACCGTCTTAACTGTCATATCATGCTGCTATACCAATTCAAATATAACTAGAATTAATTAGTTGTACGGCCATAAACCCCACGTTGATTTGGCCGGTTTCAGAGATCAGCTCATTGGTATCAAGCAAAATTGTATGATTTACATTCTTGTGCATTTACAAACGTATGACCTTAGATCTTATATTCAACACGTAATCAACATAAAATTGATTAGAATCGTACGTTAATGAGATGATCTACCTACAAGTTTGTAAGCCACCGGTATAAATAAGGTATCTAAGAATGTAAGCATATACTGTATCTAAGTTATCATGGTCTACTTGATGGAATGTCTACTAACATGGAATGCCCAATGATACCTGTAACTCTTTAATGATTATCACATTTGACTCGCTAGACAGACCTTAATTACATGTACAGTCTGCGACATTTTATTAGGACCACCCATATTTTTTTAGTTTTTTACAACTAGCTACTTGTTGATGTCATATTATCTTTCACCCTTGTCAATACATTAAATAGGCATGAATGCCAACAGTATACCACAACATAGCTATCTACTGATTAATAACACAGACACCAGACACTCAAACATAAAAATTGACCGCGACATATTATTAGGACCACCTTCGACATTTAGATAAGAAGTTTTCCTTTGGACATGACAACGCTGCGTTTTTGTTTTGTAATTGGCAACCCAAATATCTTATGTAAATCTTATTCAGCCGATGCTTCATGATAGCGCATTAATGTTCTGAATGGTTTACATCGGAGATGGTCCTTCCAACAAAGTGGCGCTGATGTCATCAAAATGTCGCTTCACAATACTGACAGTGTGGCAGGGAGCTCCCTCTTGCATAAGCAGTCCGTTGTGTTCCGGAAACCAGCAGTCACGAACTATGGAATCACCCTTCTCTGAAGCACTTGTGAGGATGAAGTCGAATCGAGCTAATAGAGCACTCACAAACATGAAGCCTACCAGTTTCCTCGCAAGAAAACAGGCCTACAGCATGACCTTTGCTTGGTGTTTGACGGGCTGAAACGCAGGAAAGTGATCCACGTGACTGCCACATTCGCTGACGAGTAGTCTGGTGACTCTCAAGGCTCGGCTCTACGCAGAATGCCACCATTCACCAGTCATTGACGCTCCAATTGACATGGCGAGTGGCAAAATTAAGCCTATTAGATCTTCATGCATGGGGTAAGTTACGACACTTTCCGTGACCGCAATCCCGCTGGCAATCATTTTATGCATCCCTCGTTGAACAGTGTGTGCCGCTTCGTTGATGTAACGCTTCTACCATGGTCTTCGTAGCTGGGACGACGTTATTAGCCACCCTTTTCAAACAGTAGGCCTGCGCTCTTGGAATCGGCCATCTTGTGTCGTAGATTTTCATCATGCTCCACAACGTCATCGTCGGTTTGCTGCATAAGGATTTCCAGAAGTCATATTCCGTTGAACAAGTAGTGCCGAATACTTTGAAACATAACAACGAGTAGCGATTTCACGCTGAGAAAACTCTTCGCGAGACAAAGCTTCCATCTACGAGCCACTTATGCTTGTTGTTAGATCCGTTTTTACTCATGAGTAAGATTTAGACTTTCCACGTTAGACCTAAACATAAATCGTATTGGTAGATATCCATGTTATCTCAATAGTTCAGATATCTGGTCTCGATGATGCAAAGCAAATCAATGATCGATTTGATAATGAATATTAATATCTTTATTGTTGACAGACAACAGTGTGCGTGCGCAGGCGACGACACATACCACACATTAATGATAGTTTCTCACATGCGGCTTTCTCACAGCAAGCCGACAATGCACAAATAAGGCAACCAGAACACACAATTTGTATTGCTAAGAAATCGACATATAAGTAAGTAACTGATAATAGATCTTTATCTAGCGTTGTCATGTCTAAAAGAAAGCTTCTTATCTAAATGTCGAAGGTGGTCCTAATAATATGTCGCGGTCAATTTTTATGTTTGATTGTCTGGTGTCTGTGTTATTAATCAGTAGATGGCTATGTTGTGGTATATTGTTGGCATACATGCCTATTTAATGTATTGACAAGGGTGAAAGATAATATGACATCAACAAGTAGCTAGTTGTAAAAAACTAAAAAAATATGGGTGGTCCTAATAAAATGTCGCAGACTGTATATCAGTTATTCAAAATATCTATACAAAATACTGTATTGTTTTGATCGCATCTATTTTGAAATAAATATGAGAAAGTCCAAAACTTAAGATAACACGCTCCGGAACGATAACGACTGATTTACAATATAAATTCAGAAAATTTCCAAACTTAACTCTTAACTTTCAAAATTTCAAAAATTGCTAACATATAACAACATCTAATTTATTATTCTGATGATAGAATCATTCCGTAAATCTAGGCTAATCTTTGGTAACTCTTCACAAGAATTCAGTGAATCTCAAAATGATGCACCACTGATAACAAGCAATTTGATTAAATTGTTAATTTTGATATGATGAAATTTTCTATGTAAAAGTATTGAAATAATAAAGTATACTCTTCTGTAAAATAATTTTATGTCTGTACGACGATAAGAAGATAGAAACACTGTAATAATCCGCAAATGTACACGACAACACTTTCAGCGGAGACCAGCTGTGAATGAAATAAAAGTGAAAATGAAACTTACCTCTCGCACGGCATGGGGAATACGACGTCATTTCATTGTAGATCCTGGAACAATCTTCACTGATAGAAACTAGTGATTGAGTTGCAACGTATTTAGAACTTTGTAAGTAATTGAAATAGTTTGTACATTTTTTGATGTAAAAACTAATTTCAATTGTTGTTTTCTTCAAATTCAAAACGGATGACGTCATTCCTCCCCAACTGAACTGGGAAATATTTCCCTCAAAGTTCAAGGGTCAGGGAAGAAGAAGTTCAGCAGGCCACATGTGTTTCTCAATGCGAGCGGCGAGTGATGTTATTTCCCAGTCTGAATATATGCCATGATGTTTCCGCACAGCATGTTGTCCACATGATTCATTCATGATTCTTATCCAAGGATATGTGGAGTTCAATCAGTGCTTATAATCGCTGTTACTCTCGCCGAACTTAGTATTTCACCTGTGCGGTGCCATTAGATGATGTAATGTTCTTTTCTTTCCTCGAGTTCTTATCTCATTCTCATCCGTTTCTTACTCCTGTGGGTTTCCAACTTGTTTAATTTATAGAATGAAATAATATGAAGTAGCAAGTATTAACACTAGACAGTGTCCAACAGCTTCTGATGCTGTCTGTTATTATTATTGTCTATTATTGCCGTATTTTCCACACAGAAGCCCACGGACTTTTACTTGGCACTACCTAAATCACAATTTAAGTTATTAATTTAATACAATTTTATTTCATCAATTAATGTATGCAATTGAAATACAATTTGCCCAATTAGGCTAACCCCAATTATCTACATAGTATACAAACTTGTGTATCGTTGGTTAAAATTCTATTTGAGGAAAATTAAGCTAATATCCTACAACAAAACGTGAACCAGTCATGAAATCTATTGAAATTTAATGTAAAATCTTAATTATAGAACAATAAATGAACAAGTCATTCGATACACTAGATCATTGAGATGTTTCAGAACATGATAATCAACACATAATTTAGTGACAACAATATAATAAGACACTGATCATTTTTCAGATCAGTGCGTTTTGAAATTAGTAAAATCACTCTTGCTGCATTCTAGCTTTTATGGGAAGAATTGTCAGTTTTGGACGTTTAGAAAACCAAATCGGTTTTCCAGAAAACCAATTGGCTTCCTTAAAAACTAATTTGGTTTTCCAGAAAACCAATTGACTTCCTTAAAAACCAATTTGGTTTTGTAGAAAACCAATTGACTTTCCCAAAAACCAATTTGGTTTTCCAGAAAACCTTTTGGTTTTCCAGAAATCCACCTGGTTTTCCAGAAATCCACCTGGTTTTCTGGAAAACCAATTGAAAACCAATTTTTTTTAGAGTGTATGTACCAGCACAAATTATTAATACCCGCCTGCGAAATTAGGCTTTTAAGAAGTACATCGCTATCGATTTATCAAAGTTATGTTGAGTCAGGAAGTCTGTAACTTGAATTTGATTTCTACATTTGGTTCATTGATTTCAACTAATTTGATGTTTGAAGATGTGATATAATAGATTACAGAGACCGGCAACACAGCCACAACTTTTTGTATCCATCTCTATTACCTTTTTAATTGACATTATATGTACAACAAATAATGAAAAGTGAAGCACAGTGATTGGAATAATATATAAGAAAATGAATGAAAACACCGTACTTTCAAATAGCATGATCGCTTTCTGAAATTCATTTCTTTCTTAAGGTACATAACATAGACACATTGAACTGCAAAAAACATTTGATTATACGTACATGCATAGAAAACTGACAGCAAAGAAATATGTATTCAATAGTGAGATTCTATAAGATATCGCGGAATAAGAATCAATAGAAATATAAATGTTAAAAATTTAGACATACATACAATTAAGATTATGCAGAATATTGAGAGTAGGGTGGAAAATGTTTATAAAGAATTTTTCTTTTTTCTTTCGCGTATTTACCTGTATATCACTATCAAAACTCTGATAAAAGGGAAATTTGAAGAAACGGCATTTACCACAAAATTCAATGTGTTCACTTAATTGTATTTATCTGTGTATTGGATGACCTATTTGTTACTTGTGAACCCAAATGTATATTTATATATATATAACTCGTGCGTAATCATGCGTA
This sequence comes from Prostheceraeus crozeri, assembly GCA_907163375.1. Taxonomy (NCBI): domain Eukaryota; kingdom Metazoa; phylum Platyhelminthes; order Polycladida; family Euryleptidae; genus Prostheceraeus; species Prostheceraeus crozeri. The sequence continues at coordinate 475,418 of CAJQUW010005432.1, read as the reverse complement.
TATGCATATACATGCATATAGGCATCAATTCATTGATCCTCAAGTGAAATTGAGACAATGACTTCAATCACTTTGTGCACTATACATGGAACAATTTTGACAAATTATGTAAATTTTCGTTTTTTTGGCTAATGGGCTTCTGTTCGAAAAGCCAAATTCTCACAATTACGGAAGAACAAATCTCTCATTATTCATTTCACTGCGATAAGCCTACGCAATTCTCGGTGGGATTATGAGTCCACTTTTCGACCATTGTCTATAGACTTTGTAAATATACAAATGCTTGCTGGGATGGAAATGAAATATTTGTCCTGACATTAATCGCTAGCCATTGTCGCAGCATTGTCGAGTTTCTCTTTAATTTTTTTAGTGGATGAAGGTAGACACCTGCTGTGGGTGACCACAAAAACATGTTGATTGAGTTTATCTTATTCCTCGGCCGCTTTGATGAATATTTTTTATTCATGTATCACGTATTTACAATCAAAATGAAAATTTGTTCCATAGCCCCGATAATGAACAGCAATTATAGAGAAAGAGGATTCTGTAGAAGAAGAAGAGGAAGAAGTAGACGAGGAGAGGTGAAGAAGAGGAAGAAGAAGAGGAGGGAGAGAGAAAGGTGTGAAGTAAAAATGGTCTTCATGCAGAAAGGTCTCCAAATAGTCTTTTCAAAAATGTCCAAGGGTTACACAAGGGTCCAGAAAATAAAATTTTAATAACATTAACTATCTCGTCAACATATAAAACCTGGGTTTCTGTTAAAGTTTTGGTCGAAGACTCAATGGCTTCTGACAGTTTGAAAGTAGGCCTATTTCGGTCTACTTTCACGAACTATCACAGGCCATAGACTTTCTAGCTAAAATTTTAACAGAAACTTAGGCTTTATATGTTGTTGAAAACGTTTCTGTCATTGATTAGCGTCTCTGTCAAAATTTTACTTTGGACAGTTTTAAAAAGACCATTTTGCAAGGAGACCATTTGACTTAGAACCGAGAGAAAGGGTGTGTGTGTGTGTGTGGTTAATTCGGCAGAGATGTTGTGTGCCTATAGATCTTGAGTAACTTGATAGTCATTCATTTTGATACGTTAAATGCATCACATTAAAACATTTTCAGCAATTGCTAGTTATTTGATAACGGATCCTTGGAAAAATCAACTATCAATCTTTTATTATAAATAATTTAGGCATTCTTATAGGAATACTTATACATAGAAATACTTATTAGGAAATTTCCAATTTAAGCCTAATATGCGTTGCGTGAAAGATTTTATTGAAACCGTTAGTATCCAGTCTCAATATTATGGTTCAATCAGATAATATTTCAATGTTATAAATGTCTTGCTTGGGTAGGTAGATCAGTTCTCGCGTAGTTGTGAAGTTGTCTACAGGATACATGGCGCCCATTGTTGCCTGTCGACACTGATACCGCACTGCAGAAGTGAAGTCATGATTGATGCAATCTTTCTGTTAACATGTTGATTATATAACGCTAACCTGCTTTCGCATGCAATTTGCCTTCACGTAACATTTGCCATGTCTTCCACCTAAATAATTGCGTCTACAAAGGCATGAGCGTCCAAGCCAAAAAGAAGTTCTCAATAATATTTCGCAGTATCACAATCATCAAAAGAAAAGTAATTTAGGAAATAAAAAAGGTCATTTATTGTACGAATTATATTCTAGGGTATGGCAATTCCAGCAGACATAGAAACCGATATGGAGGCTAGGAAGAGTTATGAGAATTGCATTTATAAGTAAAATAGCCAAGTAGCAATAGCATATGCTAGTAGAATCAGACAGTTCATCGAGACTGTACATCTTTCTGTAGACTTTAGTTCTGTAGAACAGACTTCTGTACAGCCTTTGATTTGATAAATAATTTATTGAATCATGTTTTTCCAATCGACAGTTGCATCATCTTTTAGACTAGCAATGAATGATATTCGATTATTCATTCAATATGATTTACGAATGCGCCGACATGCATTGAACGGAGTGAATGAATTAGCTGCATGATGCAGATGTATAATTTGAATTAGGACCAATGACAAGTAGAACATGAAGGAGATAAAACACATGGGATCGAAAGTTTTACACCGCAATACATGTGTCTGAGTATTTTAGGTGTAGCCTACACATTGTGTAATATCTTGTGTAGGCAATTATCGATTAGATTAGCGCATCGTAGGCAAAAAGCCAATTCAGAAAATTAAATATTTCGAGGGGAAAAACAGAAAATGACTGAAATAAAAACCAAATATCATTGCACAGTGCACACAGTCATATAAGTTATCGAGCATTCGCGGTATCTTGATAAGGGAACCATCATTCATGTCGATGCTTGTCATCAAAAATGTGTTAAATGTGTTAAGCAACAGGCATTGAATTCAGTGGATCTAGTAAAATATGGAGGCGCTTTCTTAACTTTAAATGTTCGAGACGCTTATGGATACGCGGCAAGCAATAGTTTCGGGATTCGAGGATCGGTTCAAAAGTTAACCGAAACCTATGGCCAGAAATGTACGTCTCTAGCTACTGGTGTTCGTGCACCTATTATTATTGATGATAAAATAGATAAATCTCCCATCATTAAAGAATATGGCTGACAAAGATACAATTTGCAAGTTCAAATCTAAACACGAGTATTTTTTCAGAATGTCAAAATAAAAATGCACCTACAAATGCATGTCTATAGATGCTCTAAAATACAGTACAAATGCTCGAAAATACATCAATTTCAAGCACACCTAAATTGCAAAATTGATTCATTTCAAGACTAAATATTTCAAAAACGAAGGAAATTAATTGACGAAAAATCCAGACATTCCAGGAATTTTGAAGTGAATTTCTTTCACGTGATGAAACATTTGCTTCATCGATGACATGAATCGAAAGATTAAATTGTGAACACATGAGTGACTGTGATATTAACCTTAAATATCATGATCTAGGCAACCTATAGTCGGGCAGAATTTCCTCGTGAAAATGTGCCAAAAATTGCATGTAAGCCACTTTCATATTCATAGTATGTGCAACTCGGCAGTTTCCCGTTCTGCGCACTTACCAACACTTGTGAAGAAGTAAGACTTCATAATTTTTGAGAAGTTGACAACCTACCCTCGAATCGGGTCTTGGTACTTGTGCAATAAATTACGTTGAGCCCGTCCTAGTCGGTGCATATTCCTTTCTATTCCTGAATTACGAACATGAATTATACATGTACATGTAAATGCGTTCTTCACAAAAGTCAAAAATACGAATAGAAGTATGAACACATTTTTCAGAAAATCAAAAATAGAAATTGACATTTAAAAATTATTAAAATGTATTATAATTGGGGCCTATAAAGGCCTGAATGAGATTTTGTGACAATTCTGGTGGGGAACCATCTCACGATGCTGGTAATCGTAGTGTTATCTGTTAAATAAACTGAAAATTAAGCGATCGATTATAATTCATCCTGTCATGTTGTGCAGCGGAATTGATTAGGACAATTAGGTGAAGCCAGGTTTCCTCCACAACTTTTTGCCTCTTTTATTATTCCTTTGGTTCAATTTATGGTTTTGAATAAGGGTCCTGAAAATAGTACCGGGTACGCCTGCACCAGGTTCCTTTCTCTTCTTATAGTTCATCCTTAATAACCATATCTTGTTATTATATTGTTTGCGATGATGCTCCCTACCCGTTCTTGACAATCATTATAGACTACATGGAAATAATCATGAATCATATGAATATAAATGGAATAGCTGTGCTATATTATTTTGAGCTAGTTATTATATTTCATAAATATGTCTCCAATAGCATACAGGGGCACTACTGCAGTTTAGTGCACCCTCTTTTACCCCTACTGCAGTTTAGTGCACCCTAAAATGCATGTGAGAACAACATGATTTAATCAGCAGAATGAATGCCGTTCGTTCTTCCCTATAGTTATAAATGAGTGTCTTTGTGTCTTCGTGTGTCTTCGTCTTCGTCTTCGCACATTACACCGAGCGCGCGCTTCGGTGTAATGTGCGTAGTCATCGTTTGCGGGAGAATGCGCCGTTGTTTTAGGGTGCACTAAACTGCAGTAGTGCCGCATACAGGCCTATGTGTTATCGAAAGCAGCTAAATCTGATCGAACATCCTCATCAGCTCGAGGGCTAATTCGAGGAATAGGGAAAAATTTAATCAAATTTTAGCAATCAGTCCTTGACTTCCTATGAGAAATAGTCATTTCATAGCTTTAGTGTAGGCTATATGAGCTATATGAATTAGAAAGTCGAAAGTGACATTTCGCTTATCATAAGATGTATCGATTTTTAAAGAAATTTCCTGAACCCGAATACATAAAATCCTATATGACAAAATTTTGTATTGATTTGTAAATCAGGTGGTAGTTTATGTCTATAACATTTGCATATTTGCTTGCTTGATGCCATCGTCAAAGTTATTAGAATATTCATTCATCGCATGGACACAATTTTCGCCACAAGCGAAGTGAGCTCTCTTGCTGCTAGTAATCTAATTATTCCGCTATCCTTTACAAAGTAATTAATTCGAAACTAACTAATTAATTTAGCGTTTTTTCATAGTTTTGATACCTAATTTCATGCGTTGTTGCAAGATTAAAATTGAAAAGATTGACAAACGTCAATTTGATTAAAGTGAGAGCAAGAGTCGCTAGCCGTCATCATAGCAATGAGCAACGTACAATTTCTGCTCGGTTATTCACGATCAAGAAAATAATTAAATGATGTTAAATTGCATGACTTCAAGACCATAGTCATAGGTTGAAAAAGATAGAAGAAGTAAAAGAGACAGATGGAGAGAAAGACTCTCATTTTGTGCCTGCATTTTCTTCATGAAAGCATTGTCACCTAAGCTTTTAACCTATACGTACCATGTATAGCCCTACATCTTTCCAAGAAGGGTCTGCAAATAATATAACACTTTGAATTCTGAGAGAGATACTGTTAACTGAATCATCTCTCTGATATTATTTGCTAGGTCTATGCATTTGTACAAAACACCTCCCGTAGAAAAAATCATATAAAGAAGCACACACATTCGAATTCACGCATCAATCAAATCCTATTTGGAAACTCTTAACATGCCAGCATACGAAATATCGCAATCTTAATTTTAAGAGTTTGCATTCAAAGTGTTAAAAAATCGATATGGCGAAGTATGAGGGTTGAGATTATTGATTTCATTTCATTTTGCTGTTTGTTTTTTAAAACTTGACTTGACTTTAACACCGTGAAATTTAAGGTTCTGCAGATGTCTTTTAAATAAATTTAAAAAAGGACTATGAGGTCAATTACGGGTTTAAATCACTGCTGTTGTAAATGATAACGCATGAACCAGACAGAATCCACAGTACAAGACTCAACATAAAGGCTAAATTTGAATGGGACATTTTCCAAAAAGAAATGTTTAAAGAGTATTTTCAGCTCATGTAGCTATCTTGTTTTCAAGTAGCTTCCAAATTAGTTTAGTTTACTGACTACAACCACATACTCATTAATTACAGAGGTGAATAAAATAACGGCCATCTCAGACTTCGAATACCCAGCTGTTGTTTGAACTCCTGCATTCATGTACTATACGATATGGATTGGTATTGTCGTCCTGGAGCACAGTTGTTGGCACCACCATAATCCCGATGCATATGCGGGAAAGTATATCTTTCTAGGATGTAAGTGGAAGTTGAGACTGAGACATTTCCGTGGAGGAAGACCAAGTCTGTTTTCCCATTAGGGGAAATACAGGCGTACACATGTAATGATGGCGCTTGACTCTGTGCTGGTTGGACATGTTGACTTAGGCATTCTTCCTGTGGACCGGCAAAACTCGCATGCGGCCATCAGCACGAAATAAGTGGAAGCGGCCTTCGTTCGTAAAAATGATGTGTCGCCATTGCTGCAATCGCCAATATACTCTCTGCATGGCTCACCGCTCCCTATTTAAGGTCTATTCACTTGTCCAGAATTTTCGTTCAGAACCTTAACAAACCTATGGGGCTGTTCCCGCAGAGACGCGTGGGACCATGCATTCAAGCAATTTCGGAAAAGAGTTCTGAAATGGCACGCGGGTTGCTTTACGAGAAAAGAAAATCCATTCCGCGCCAAAACGCCTCGCGGCTTGCTCTACTCCCGCACTGCAACCTGACACCACAGGTTGCCAGATGTTCGTGCAGAGAAATGACTGACTTTCGACATAGCTATATGACAATTCTGACCTTCTGTGAAGACAATTTGACCAAATGAACATCAAAATCCCTTATCAGAGCACTTTCATACTTTGGCAACCATGAAATGGACTTCATGAATGCATTTGGAGATTAATGGTATTTCATTCACTGCAAAACGAACATCGGAAACGAAGATGAGAAAGTTTTTATTGTTTTCGACTTATCGGATAATCTTCAATAGAGTGATACTCCCGATTACTATAGAATAGACGATGCAAGTTAATAAATGTCGTTTTGTGAGCCAACTTATGGCAAAGTTAATCCGTGGGTCAATGCCTTGTTGTCAAATTGTGTCAATGCCTATGAATGAAAATGTGTAAATGATATGTGTGTCCTTAAAACACTATTCTATACAAATATGAAATATCAAATTATTAGTTTTCGCAAAATTGTGCATTTTATAGCAATGGTCATATCCTACCGATTAATTTGCAATGTCAGTCATTGAAAAGTATGCATTACTTCATTTGCAATTGGAAAAAATAACTTGTCGGTCTCTTTCATCTGTCTTTAATTGTTCGCCACTCCTTCAAGCATTACGATAAAGTCATCAAAACGCTGCATATCGTTGCTTTGATGCAGATCGTAGAATTCTTATCTAATTTAGCTGAAACACACTTCATTTAAAAGGAAATTTCGCGAAGAAGATGATGGTGGTGTCTATTTTCCAATCAGTGGCAATTTATTCTCCTCAAAATTCTCGTTTGTATCGTTCAGTGAATGACAACAGCCGATTAGTTTATAATTGTGTTAACAGCTTGATAAATGATTGCAGTGAAATATCTGATCCGATATTCCCTCAATCATGCGAAGACCATAACTTACAGATTTTGATACTCAAGAGATAATTTCTGTAGATTCGGATTTACTTAGCGAAAATTAACAAGACGGAATGCTTTTTTATCACCATGTCATACTGACCTCAGTAATCTTCTCAGACTGACCATCATTTCTAGATCGTTGGTCCACCAAAACTCATCGGATATTGCTCTAAAATAGACTGCCCCTTCAACACTTCAATTATTGATCAACTAACTATTCTCGTCAGATGTCACACATTGTTCACGCTCATAAATGTAATGTAAAATGCATAAATTTGTATTTCCTGGAGAATGTGTCGTTTAGATATCAATTTCAAGTCTACTCATAATGCTTGAAATGTTTCATTTGATTTCAAGAAAATTCTGAAAGCTGACTACGTCATTTGACTACCTCTGGAAAATGTCATGTAATGTTGTCTTGTTTTGGCTCATTCGAATGCATGTAACATTAAGAATATGAATATGTTAATTATTTAGCAATAAGAAGTGTCCATCATGGTATGGTATCTGTAGTTGCATATTTCGTTATTGCATGACATTTCACTCTCCAGACCCTCGCCATGCTACTCGGTGAGAACAGGCATTTTTGCTGGACGCACCGCGTGCGGTGTGAATGGATCTTTAGAATGTGCATAGGTCCCTACTTAGAAAGGTAGTAGAAACATAGAGTAGGTATATTAGGTAGAGAGGTAACTCCACATCTATTAAATCCCCAATGTGTATACACTTTCGATATTATTAAATGAACTCAAGGGAGATACAGGTGATATTGTCATCAAATGTGTGATATGCATATTTTTGCAGCTTTGCAGAAATTACAACGGAATTGACTGGTCATGATAGTAATGCAGAAGGAATGATGGTATTTCACAGGTTCTCATGACAGCCTTAGAGATTTAATGTTTGTTGAATGAGAAATTCGATGGGTTCCTATTACTTTCATGCCCAACCTCAAGGGTATTTTCTTAAGCGTGATCGTATCATAGGCAACCTGCCACTGGCAGAGCAAAATCACAGAATCAAAGACAATGACTTCATTTAACTTTGAAAGATGTAAATGGGCCCACATCACTATTTAGATTCAAGAATTGAAACATGAATTTAGTGATCGAATAATAAAATCATGCCGGTGAAAATTGAATTAAAAGCTTGAAATTTCAACCAAGAAAGCACGAATTATATCGCGACTTTTTCATGAAGTTTCATTATAATACAATTCATGAAATTCCCTTGATAATCAGCTTGATTTCCGCTTAGTTAGGATGCTCATTAGTAAATATTCATTCCTTTTGATATCCAAGTTGCTTCATACTACTTATATAGGAGAGTCATCTCGGTAGTATATAACTTTGCAAATTTTGACTTTTTTCAAAAGTGCTCAAATGATTTTTTTTGATCACAGGAACATAATCTCCGCAAAAAACTGAATCTTTTGATATAAAAATCTTCACTGTATACAGATACTTTTTTGAGTCGACACTCTACCTACATATCCCTACTCTATGAGTAGAAACGTATCTGATAGATAGAAATCACATAATAAAGTACTTATATAGCATAAAAGCTCACAGACAAATTATTTCAAGGAGGCGCAGCAATCTGATCATCGTCACAATTCAATCTTTTGATCGTATTCAAACAGAAACGAATGACGATGCTGATATTTACACACCAATCTGTCTAATTCTGTCTCTATCATCTTTTGCAGTGGAGGTCAAATTCTTTTGAGGTTAGTAAAATACGAAGCTGATATTTTATGCTTTCTTCTATCGAAAGCAAAAATTGCAGAAAAGCAGATAACGTTTAGAATCAACAAATCATGTTTATTGATAAAACTTCGTCTGAAATAAAAGAAAATAGATAGAGCTCTTCCTCAGTTCCCATTGTCACAGTCAAAATAACCCCTTTGAGACTTGGTTGGCGACATCAAATAAAGTCGCGTCACTGAAAGTGAGCCTTATCAACAAACTGAAACGTTAATTCTGGTTAAATTATCTTTTCGAAGCCCTTGAGATTAAACTGAAAACAAAAAGAAATGGCTTTTGACGATGACACTGTCTGCTTATTGTTTAGGAACGATATATCGCCTTAATTGTTCCGCCACCTGATTTTGAGCGCATCTCACGTGTGCCTTCAATGGCTAAATGAACAATCAACAACTAAAACTGCGTTTGTATGAATAAGTTCAACTCAGTGCTATAAACCAGATATATGTGCGACAGTTGCCAACAGGAAGTTTCTCATTGTGAAACTTAATGGTAGAGCTCGATCCATGACTTGCACTATAAAGCACATCGAGACTCTAGCGCTATTTACCCAGACTGATTCGTTCTGATTCATTCCTATAGATTATTGCTCAAAATTACATGAAAAGCATCAAGCGACTTAATTTTTCTTTCCAGTCCTTGCCTTTATTTACTGAAACTCGAATATATTGGTGCTCAGGCCACAGAGATAAATTGGGTATTTGGGTGCCTTACCAGTGTCTCTCCACTTATCACAGGATTAAAACTTAACAAAAGTGGTCTCTTAGCGGAGCATTTTGCACGCCGCTGGAAAAATTTGATAGTTCTGAAGAAACTATTTCGGAAACAAAATGAAGACTGTCATTTCACTTCATATTTTACCAGATCGACATGCAAGACTATAAAAAATCTATTTTCAATTTATTAGATATACTAAGTATTCTAATACTAGCTGCTATAAGCTATTTCGGAGTTGGGAAAATACGAGGTGGTGAAATACTAGCTATTACTAGCATAAATGATAGTTGTCACGTTTTTCTTTCAGTCAACATTAGTTTCAGACGAACGAAATAGCACTCGTGCTCCCGCTGCTCAGCTCTCATTGTTAACATTTCTACGTGATTGAAGCGAGCATAACATTCTTGATCGTTGCTATCGATTGATGACTGCACAATCTATTAGCGAAGATATTCAATTTCAATCGTGATGGCAGGTATTTCCGTTTTTAAGGAGACAGTCCGTTTATCGCGCCCATGAGATGGTATGATTATCAATGAGCTTTATTAATGCTCAAAAACGTCTTTGAATCCTTGAAAACGTCTCCTCTTTCCACTCGTGATCAAAAGCAGCTGACCGAAAATTTTGAGAAAACGAATGAATTTATCATTGGTGACTCAGAGGCAGCATACGCAGCATATCTTATCGATCCACACTTCTTGGGTCGTTGTATGTCCTCTGATGAAATAACTCAAGCCTAAGGTCTTCTTGTGTCCTTGGCTGGTGCAGTGAACACAGATATCATCACAGAACTGGCAGCATTTCGAACAAAGACCGATGGTTTGCAATATTTATTTATGTGGACAGGTGTCTGAAATGAAGATGAAATGATCGAGACAGTGATTGAGCGCAGGACAAACTTCCTCCATTTCGTTGGTGGCAGGCGTTCCACTCAAAATCCGCAATGTTTGACGTAGCAACGCAATTACTTTCTATGTTCCCAATATCTGCTTCGGTGGAACGTTCCTTCAGGCTTCAAGGATTTTTCCACACCAAAAAACGTAATCGAATGAACCATTCCACTGTCAAAAACCTGATGAATATAACCATTAACTCCAAATTTGAAGCAGGAATGATAAGCGAAGATTTCGAATGGGCCCTGACTTTGACGAAGACCCTGAAACTTTCCTTAGTGATGATGATGTTGTTTTACTATAGAGTGTTATGTTTAGCTAGAAAGATAGACTATCGAATAATTTTGATTAAATAGATGCTTGATGAAAAGTGAAAACACTATCTAGATGATTATAGTTGAAATTTGAAAGTCAAAATAATTGTTTTCAATTTTTTTTCATTTTTTATGAGAAATTTCAACTTGAAAAATATTCCGAATATTTTTCATGAAAAATGCCAACTATTATAATTATAATAATTTAATGTAATCTATCTACAGCTATCAGCAATTGATTGCTATTGCATATCATGGGCGATCTTTTAAGGTTGGAAAAAAGTCGAAATGGCAATTTTCAGCATCTGATTACCACCTATTAAATGCCTCAAACTTTGACTGAGAAGCAATTTTCGAACTCTATAGTCATGACTATTGACTAAAAAATGTTTCCCTTACTGTTATTCTTATCAAAGCGAACTATTTACTTGATTTGAAAAGGAACGAATGCACCTTTCATCCAAGCACTGATTGAGTATAGATATATGATTATCGCATGATTCTAACATTAAGCGATAATCTACTTGTGAAGTCTACCTTGTAGTCGTATTTAATACATAAGCTACTTTTATACAATACATTGTTTTGAAATAACATTCTTGATTCATTTTCCGAAATTATCAATTAAAAGTATCATATTTTGTTAATACTATGCACATCTGAATTCCAATGCATCCAAATCCCTAATTGTTATGGCAAGGAGTTGATGTGCCATTTTTCGGGTAATGGATGCAGTACAGTCATTTTTCCTTAAAAAATTGCCCTTCTTGTGCTTACTGTGAGATGAGCGATCTTACAGTTTCTTATCCCGGCCAGCTGACTAAGTTTGCATCGTATGCACATGTAAGGGAATCCATTCCTCAGTTAGGTTTCAGTCATCTTTATTCTCTCAAAATCTTCGAAAGATGTTATCTTTATCAGTGCACTAGAGACGAATAGACGGAGTTGTCATTGTGCAAGCAAATTAGCTCAGACATCATTTGCAAATAACTAAACTGTTTGTGGATAATTATCTCAATGGAGATCGCTCTTTCCTATAATCTGACAATGTAATCTCCAGCAAAAAGGCAACTAACCAGTGGTGTGATAACGACGCGAATTCGTGCTTGGTGCTAAATCGCGATTTTTTTAGTCTGGCTCGAAAAATTTTGGGCCCGTGGCGCGAAAATTCACAAATCTTATTTTAAGAATATTTCAAGAATTTTTAAAGGAGCTGAAGGATGATATTCAAAATGGCAATAATGACTTTTACGTGTTTTTCCTCCACCTGTCGAAACACGCTGGTCACAAATTTTGCCCGTTGTTGAACAGGTATCACAACTGTATCAGCTTCTCGTTCAGTATCTCTCTGAAATGAAGGAACATGGGAACAATTTTGTGTCTATCAAGTAAAATTTATGCGATCCAAAAGTGCATTTTTTCTTGTTGTTCCTTGCCGAAGTATTGCAGCTCCTGCATGAGCTTGAGTTATTGTTTCAACGTAGCGGTTGTCAAGTCCATCTTCTGTTTTCTGAAACAACATCTGTTTAAACGCTGACGTCTTCGTTATTTTGATTCAGATAAAATCTCATTAAAAGTGTGGAAAGTGAATGTTGATAATGAGTAAACTTGGTTGCCTCCGTTTCAAAGTGCTATGGGGGAAGAGCGAGACCAGTATTTGCAGATATGAATCCAGATGAAATGGTGATATGTATGCATTCAGTCAAAGTTTTTCTCAAGGTTGCACTAGAAAGGTTGATACAGTATACTTGCCGCTGAAAACGAAGTTCTTCGGTCATGTCAAATGATCAATCCACAACTCCAGAAGGATTCACATTTCGAAAGTTGGATATGAAAGCTGGCACGGCACCCACCTAAAGTAGTATCTGAAAATTCGCTTGTCGTTGAGGTGAGGCTGCGCCAAGCGGAAACGTCGTCTTAGATATCAGATTTGGCGGAGTATTGGGAAAACGTTGATAAAAGTGGGAAACCGCCATTGTTGATGCGTATTGTAAAAGCCACTCTCGTTCTCCCTCTCGGAAATGCTGAAGTTGAACGGGTATTCTGCACCTTCAACAACGCGGTCACGAAACTTTCTTGTGGCAAAGACAGTCAAAACATTAGTAGTGACGAAGTCATGCTCTCAGGCGAAAGGTTGGACTGCTAGCAAACTTGTCCATATTTCGTGTATTTATTGATCTTTTAACAGTGCCTGTGCGACTTATCGACGACGACTACAGGAGTAAATGGCTGCTTCTGAAAACCAGAAACGACTTCAGCTAGAGAAACAGCTCTTTGTGGAGGTGGAAGCGGAAACAAAAGCCAGTAAGAAGATCGGTAATCTTTCTTCTGGGATAGAGAGGAAGGAAGAAGATGTAAAGAAGAAGATACTTAGTGCAGCAAGTTGCCGAGGGAATGTTACAAGAGGCAATTTTTGAAAAAAACTGAAAGAAAATTGAAAGAAAATAAGAAAAAGGAAATCGAAGAACTTCGCCGTCAAAAGGAAAATATCATCGGGAAGAGAAGCAAACGGAAAGGGCAGTGCCGCATGTCATAAAACGGAAGGTAATAGAACTGGCCACAGTCACGGGCCTACCCACGAGTGTTAATAATGAACACTTCCGCATCTGATTAAGCTACATGAAGTACATGTATACGTCTTCAAATGTATCATAGCATAATCATGCGACCGTTCAATATTGCTTTGTCGGAGTCATAGAAATAGATTGTTGTTTATCTGAAGTTGACTAGAATGGAAATTGACTCAAGGTCGCGGCGCATGCGAGGGAACTAAGTTGGGGCATGAACCACCAATGAAAAGCTTAGAATTGCATATGGGACTGATTCTAACCCAATGATTCAGCCGTTGACAAGTGTATCTGGTGAAAATGGGTGCGATTTGTGTGCCACTATTATGCATTGCACGAAGTTTCATTTCCGTTCTAGAGGTTTTATTGTTATTCAAAATCTGTGGTTGGAGTCGTGAAGCTTTTTCATTGTCCAATGTTCGTGTGCATGTACCGTTACAACGACCATCAGTCTCATGAATGAGACGTGCAGTCTGGTCATCGAAAAGCTCGAGCTAAAATTAATAGACTAAAATTGATATTCAATGGGTGGAGTTCTCCGGAAAAAAGAATATGCATGATTATCAAACCTGAAAGTATATTTTCATTTTATTTCAGATTTGGTGTTTTCTATTGCATAGTACACATATATATATCCGAAATTGAGCGGAATCGAAGACAAAGTGCCATATGCCATTGGGTGAATCGTCGTGGATCCATTTACATGTGCATGCATGTATTTAACTTAAAGCCTATACAACTGAACTTCATATTGGCAATCGGTAGGATAGTGGTCAAAAGATTAAAAATCTGATGAGTAAGCCGAATTATGCAATTCTCTATACGTTTTAAGAAATATTTCTTGTGTCTTAGAACCACGTGTATGATAAACGGATTGTAGCAGCATGATTGCTTTTTATGATTATCAAGAACCATTACATTAGCAGATATTTCCACGTTTTTGTGAACTGGTCTTTGTTATACTTGAATCAATTTTTCATCCTTTTAGAGTCCATTAAAAATTTTATGCCATATTATATAGATGCAATGCGTCTTTATTGATTCATAAAAATCTCTGTAAGTATTGTGCTTATATTTGTGTCTAAATTCTTATCTGACCATAATTTCAAATAAAAGCCATTGTAATTATTTATCAGATCCATTGTACTTCATCATCGCCGTAGAATGAAGTTCAAACATTCATTCTTTATTTCTAATGTATGAGCATACTGGTTCACGCGGTCCTAAAATGTCATGAAATGTATTCTGTCCTGGGATGTCCCGAATTGTCGAAGAATTTCGTGAAAAATAGTGATGTTACGGAATTTCTCATTTCAATCCACTTTCTTCAATTAAGTCGCACCATGCATGCGACATTCTACCGACTCAAGATTTTTTCTGGTCAAAATAATTGGTTCTGCAGTTTCGAATAATTATATGTATCAAAATTGTATGTGATTTCAATCGTCATCTGAAAAAATACATTTTGCCAGCACTGTCGAACAATATAGGCTTACATATTTTACCAAAGAATAAGTTGGGAGCATGTGATGGAAATAGAGATAATCAGACAAATATCAAGAAAAATTGCTGCCGGGCTGCATCTCACTCCATTTTCCCATGGGAAATTTATCCTATGCAAAATCTTTTAATAGTTCAGTCATTTCAAGTTGAAGACATTGACTAATATCTTGATTCTTATCGAAACCTAAACCAGAAAAATCTAGGCATCATTGCAAGCCAGGCAAGATTGACGGAACTTTTGACTTTGCCATAATATATGATATTGAAAAAAATTCCCTGTTAACTTAATAGTATGGAAGATTGATTTTTTCAGTCCTTCGGTTTATTTACTTTTCAGAGCTTCTGATATTTATTAACTCTAGCTCGTGGTGAAAATGTTAGTTCAGAAAAGAGCACGTGTTCAATCTGCTGTATGGCCAACTTACTGTGTAGATAACATGAAGAAGCTCTAAACTGCAACTTTGATTTTATTGACCAATATTCCGGTTTTTCAACCAGCATCAGGGTCAGATAGCATCACAAAGAAGGTAAAATGAACTGGAGAGGAAATTTTAAGATTCAAGAGTGGAATTCACAGAGGAATCAACATAATTTAGGCCTATATTATGATATGATATACTATTGGAAGCCGAAATATTAGTCAATGAAATGAAAGTGGTAGCTTAGAACTTATTTATATTTTCCCTCATAATTTGATACAATGCTGCTAAAAAAATTCAATATCTTATAATCACTTCCCTAAGTTTTCTACAATATCGGCAAATATGCACCTCAGATTAACAATCATTTTACGACGCTAGATTCCGTACATTTCTGTTGAAATTCAAATGTGATTTCATTGTTTTACTCCTAGTTGACAACTAGAAAGAAGTGCGTGTCAATAGCATTGCAAATAGTCTCTGAAGAAAGAATGAAATCAATTAATTCACATGCACGAGAGTCTTTGAGATATTCAAATAAATCTTGATGCAACGTGTAGTTTTCACAGTTGGATCGCAGCAGTATTGCTTATTTTTTCTTTGTCGTACATTTTCATCACTGAGATAGTTCACTTATCAAATATATAATTAATTGTAATTGTGTCTACGCTTGATTAATTTTTGATATTGGCATATCACATTGGAGCGATTGATTTAATTATAATAATTATTATTCATATCTCTTTTCAGTTGCTATCAATGAAGCAGACAGAATCATACTTGGCTTTTGGCGCGTGGCATGTATTGTGAGGAATGAAGTATGATTGCACGATTCCTTACTGTATAACTGTCTGAAAATTCAATGTACGAGTGACTGGTGACCTCATCGCGACCACGGAAAAATCACAAAAGGCCCCTTTTACTTTTTCATGTGCCTTTTCCGGAGTTCTGGTTGTAGCGATTTTGACTTCCGTCCAGCATTCAAGAGAGCGCTGATGAGAATTTACTGGCAAGCTGAGAATCTCTTGAATGATGTATAGCGCGTTAGTGCTCTGCATTGTTGTCAGGACAATCGTTTGAAGTTTGACCAATTTGAGGCATTCACCCTTGTGGTTTTTTCTTATTAACTGAGTTATTGATATTTTATTTTGTTTCAAATTTGTAGTAGGTCTATGCATGTTACTTCAACACTACATTTCTGCATTGAGACAGCTGTACAATTCATGTTAACTCGAAGATTGCTTGTATACATGTATACATTATGTATTCCATTTATTTTTGTTGCGACTAGCTGCTCCTCAATTAGTAAAACTGATATTTTTCTTGGATTTGTGGTGACCTTAGTATATGGTGTCAATTTTATCTACTCATATTCATGCCTGCTCAAGTGTTTTTGTGACAGCCACTTTGATGGACACTACTAAACAGGTTGATGATAATTACATGCGTCAATAAATTTGAGTTTGTTTTATACAACATGTCGCGTTCAATTCATTGCAATTTTGTTTATCGACTGTCCGTAGCTTTAGTGTGTATTTTGCAGCTTTAAGTATTCAGTATATATTCATTAATCGACATGTTACAATGCAATCAGGAAAAAGGGGGATACACATTAACGTAGCTTATAAGAATAGCTAATATACTAGTTTAGAAGAAATAATAGCTCGTATTTCACTATATCCTTGATCAGGAGTGTAAATAATTAGTCATTTGATAGCTAATTTGCAAGCTATGATTTAAGGTGTGAAAGAGCTTGCATTTTACTAGCTTTGATAGGAAAGTCGTGATAAGGTTGTGAATTGCTAGCTTTTCATGAGCTAAATTGCGAGCTTGGAAGCTAGTAAAAAACATCGAGACATTTGCTTTAATATTAAATAGCTCGTGAAACTAAATATAAGCTAGCATATTTTTAACAGCTGGAGGATGTGCTATCAGATAGGTTTATAGGAACAAATTTATGCACCTTTTATTTTAGGGATTTTGGAAAACTTCGTGGATCCTATGGAAATTCGCAATTCAAAAACGCGCTACGTGAAACAGTATTCATTGGGGATTAATCGCTAGAGTGAACATGTGGATTTCTAATTGTCGTTCTCTGATTTCGACGATAAAAAATGTCAGTTCGAAAGATGATAGTAAAGTTTTGTATGTGCTGATGAGAGTAATGGGCAAAAGACCGTTCCAGGACACCATAAAATTCAAAAAAATAGTATCTTTAAAAACGACATAAATTCATGAATTTGAACCCTTTTTCAGGTTTTTAAGACCTAAATTCATGAATTTAGTCAATTCAAAAAGTACAATTTTTTCAAAAAATGGTATTTTTAAAAACGACATAAATTCATGAATTTGAACCCTTTTTCAGGTTATGAAGACCTAAATTCATAAATTTGGGCGTTTTTAAAAATACCCAATTTTTCAAATTTTTCAAAATCTCAAAATTTGAGAATTCCAATTTTTACTCCCAAAATCATGACCGTTCCAGGACACCGAAAAAATCAGAAAAGTTAAGAAACTCAAAATTTGTGATTATGACATTTTACCTTGAAAATCATGACCGTTCCAGGACACCGAAAATCATAAAAGTTGAGAATTTGAAATTCATGAATTTTATCCATCTTTCAGGTTTTTAAAATATCAGATAACTAAAATGATGTGTCTAAAAATGTTTCTTTAAAAATGGAAGATGAAAAAACAAAAGAACCATCAGCCCCTTTATATCCGATATTGGAACAAATGGATAAAGCAAAACACAAATATAGAACGGCGTTCTCTTCTTTCCATTCTTCTTTACTTTCATAAATTACTTACATTCACTTTAAAAGTATAGTCTGAAAATACACTTGCAAAGTGAGAACGTTGTTCTCAACTTTAAATTCTTCAGCAGAACAAGGTTGAAATAAATTACTTACATTCACTTTAAAAGTATAGTCTGAAAATACACTTGCAAAGTGAGAACGTTGTTCTCAACTTTAAATTCTTCAGCAGAACAAGGTTGAAATAAATTACTTACATTCACTTTAAAAGTATAGTCTGAAAATACACTAACGACGTTCTCTGAAGTCTGAAAATACAGTTACAAAACTTCATAAATTTAACTCGTCTATTTCTTGAGTTACACTAGCTCTTTTTCCCCAACTTTCATCAGAAGATTCCAACAGTCTTTTTTCTTTTTCATTTGTGAGAAAGTCCTCAATTTGGTTCAAGTGCTTTTTAACAAAATGAATACTCAATGTTGAAGTATTGAGTTTCGGGAATTCGAGAGATAGTCTATACAACTTGATTAAGAAACTAACATACGTTCTAGAAAAATAGATTTGGTGTTCATCATTCAAACATTTAATGAACTTTACAAATGAACACTTGATTAATGTTTTCAACTTACACAATACCTTACCTTGATTAATATATGAAATTAACAATCTTTGGTTACCTCTCTTTTCTGTCAAAATTAGTTTTTTTCAACGAATCTATACAGGTAGGAATAGAAAATTAGTCCACTTTCTCCAGATAAAATTCCTCCAACTCTGTATCCACAAATGAATTTGAAATAAGGTCTTTCACTTCCTTTTCTTTGTTTTTGTCAACAGTTGCTTTCTTCTTTTTCAAATTTTCTTCAATAAAGTTTACAGCCAAATCTTTAAACAGTGCTTGCTGGTCAGGAACTATTAGAGGTAAAATTGAATCGCAGAAGATTACAAATGCTCGTTCTAGAGGTGTTGATGACATATTCCAGGATGAAGACATGAAGTGATTGCAGACAAAGTCAGTCTCGTAGAACGCTCACAGAATGAATGCACGCAGTAAGAATGAAATTGTAATACGTGGAATAATGGCAGCAGCTGTTTCTGAGAGAGAGAGAGAATCTTTATGACCTTTGCCCCCAGCGAAGCGTCTAAAGTATACCCGCATTTATGGCGCTATTGTCTGCCGCAAGCCGCAGCTGCTACCACTTCAATGTTCAACGTCAAAGCAAGTCAAGCGAAACAAACTAAGATTAGCGACTTCTTCTGCAAAAACTAATTAAAATGTGCATTAAGATGCATGTCTTCCCAAAAAGGATATTTTTCGTGGAATGAAGAGTAGTTTTTTATCCTCATAACATGTACGATTGCATCGGTATTGGGCAGTAGAGGTATACTGGAGTATACAACAAATTCAATTGCTTATCTACGATTCATACTGGCAAACAATTCCTTTGTTCTCTCTCCCTCTTCGTCTCATCCTCTCCCAGAGCTTTTGGTCTGACTGAGTTCTTAGAAAATATACGGTAGACAAACAACTACGAAATTCTATTTAAATCGAAATTCAGAAGATTGTATTCAAAATATTTATTCAAAATATTTCTTTAAAAATGGAAGAAACAAAAGTGGATGAAACCGCAAGAATATATCCTTCGTTATCATATGAACGTAGTTCTACTTTAATGGACATTGAAAAAATGAACAAAGAAAAACACAAAGATAGAGTTAGGTATATGAAAGATAAGGAATCTCAATTACTATTAAGATTAGAGCATTATAAAAAATTAAGAAAGAGATGGACTAATGTTAAGAATGTAACACAAGGAATTGGCATATTCTTAACAATAAGTTTAGGCGCTCTCACTATTGTTATATCTCCTGGTGTTTTAGTAATTCCAGTAGTTGCTACTGCTTTAACAGGTACGGGTGTTTTTGCAACTTCACTTGTTACAATGTTAGATAAATCTTTTATAACTAAGAAACGAAAATCATTAAAAACTAAACATTTACATATTAAAGAAGTTTATGACAAATTGCATTACTACTTTCAAAGAGTATGTGATGATAATATTATTACGTTAGATGAGATTGAAAAATTTGATCAAATAGCTAATGAAGTAAATCAAATATCATTTCATTTAAAGTCAGAAAAAGTTGATGATAAGAATAAACAGGATGGCAAAATTTCGAGTGATGGTAAAATTTCTAATGAAGAAAATGACAAAATTTTTTTAGAAGAGCTAAAAACTTTGAGCGAAAATTTAAGCAAAACTTTACTAAACAAAACTTAAAACGAGAAAACTTTAAACGAAAAGATGTCAGACAACAAAGCAATAAAAAAATAATTTGTTCAGTAAAATGTTTTTGCTGTATTCCAATGTTACCACAAAATTCAAATATTAAATTTTAAAAATGGATAAAATTAGAGCTGATAATTTTAAAAGAATAAAACAATTAGAAGAATTAATAAAACAAAGAAATATTATGAAAGAAAATCATCTTCAACATAGAATGATAAAAGCTGGTATTCAATCTGATATGTTTGAAAAAATGCAGCAAAACGAACAATTAAAACCTATTTTGAAAAAACTATGAAACCATTTAAACTCTTGAAAAAGAACTTACAAATAATGATAAACAAATTGATATAACAGATCCAGAGCACAAAACTATATTAGATGACTATGGATTACTAGAATCAAACATTAATAAGAAATTACCAAAATCTATGCAATTTGAACATTCTATTTCATTTATCGATGGAAAAACAATACCTAGATTTTATCTCGGTCAAAAAGAAATATTTCCACGACCTTTTCGAGGTTTGATTTTTTCACCAGATAAATCTCCTTTTAATTTAGATAGAAATTTTGTTGATCTTTTAAGAGGAGCAGATTTAAAAAATTATGCTGTAGATGATCTTATAAAATGTAAAGCTATGTTAGATAGAGTTGGTGCAGTAAAATCTCTTAGACGTTATAAACAATTAGAAAATTTATTATCAACGGGAGTTAAAGTAGGAAAATGATTTAAAACTGAAACGATTGTATTCTTACCAGATGATCCACAAGAATTACTAAATAGATTAAATATTTTAATATCTGCAATAAAAGAAGGACATAATTCTAGTTTCAATGAAATTCATGCTATATTGAAAAGACTGTTAGAAAAGAAGATTCTAAATGAAGAGGATTATAAAAGTATAACCGGACATCTCTGATGTCTTTAAGGGCTTCGCCCGTACCTGAAATATGTTGTTTCTAATTTTTATCTATGATTCTTTTATCTACGATTTTTTGTCTATGATTTTTATCTATGATTTTTATCTATGATTTTTATCTATAATATTTATTCAAAATTTTAACTAAAAAATGTGTTCAGCAGATTTAGACAAAATTAATAATCATTTAGAAAATCTAACAGAGATTTTGGGTTCATCAAAATTTAGTACGACGTTAAAAATTATAAATACTTCTTCATCACACACTTGTAATTTAGAACCCATTCTACATTTGGAACAAAATAAAAATTATCAAATTGCATTGACTAGTTTCTCTACATTTAACACTATTCAAAACGTTATCAAAGATGTGAATGATCAATTTAGATATTCTACTGATGAAGGCAAAACATGGAAAATACAAACTTTTCTTCCTGGTTCTTACGAAGTTGAATCAATATCAAATGAAATTAAGAGAAATTTAGGTATACCATTTAAAGATAAGAAACAATTACATTTTGCAGTTGAACCGGCAGTTAATAAATTTTCTCTTACTTTAGACGAAAATCATCAAGTTGATTTTAATCATGATAGATCAAGCTAAGCTTTAATAATTTATAAAATCAAGGTCACATAGTCAAGGTTATTATTCAGTGAAAAGATAAATAAAATAAAAAATATAAATTGTGATTGTTGTGACTTTGTTTGACATATATAAAAAGATATAAATATCAAAAATTTAAATATTTAAAAATCATTTTTTCAGCTTTTTACTGTACCCATTGGTTAAAGATTAAATTAAATTCCACAAACATTAATTATATTTCCCTATTAAAAGAAAAAAAAACAACAACAACATGAGATGAACTGATGAAAAAAAAAGGACAAGAAATCAATTTTGGAGGTGGAGAGATTATGATAGATCTTTTGGTTCGGGAGGTATAAACTCCCACGCGAAGCTAGAGAAGTTTAATTTTCTTCTTCTTCTTTTAAAATAATAATAAAATTTTTTTATTAAAAAATGAGTGAAGTACTACCATTAAATAAAAAAAACTTAAATTTAATCATCATCCAAATTTATCTAATAAAGTTTTGTCAGTTATTTGTGGAAGATCAGGATGTGGAAAAACATATCTATTGTTTAAAATTTTAACGACTCCAAATTTTTTGGATTATAACAATCTTATAATTTATACAACAACAGCAGAACAACCCGTCCATCAATTTTTAAAATATGGATTTGAAAATAATCTTAAAAAAACAGCAATTGCTTCATTATTCAAAGAATATGAAAAATCTGAAGATGAAGAAGAAATAAGTTCGTGGTGTGAAGAAGCAGCAAAAAATAATCAGTTAGTAGAATCTAATAGAAATAAGCATATAAAGATACAATTAATAGATGATAGTGGTAATATGCAAGATCCTAGTAAACTAGATAAAACAATGAAACATTGTGTAATTTTTGATGATTGTGTTAATGATAGAAATCAGTCAATTCAGAGAAATTATTTCACAAGAGGTAGACATAATAACTGTAGTGTTTTTTATTTAACACAAAGTATGTATTCATTAGACGGAAGTGTTATTAGAAAGAATGCAAATATATTTATACTATTTGAAATAAATGCAAGAAACTTAAGTGATTTGTTAAGAGATTTATGTGTAAGAAATAAAGATGAATTTAAACAATCGTGTAAGAATGCTTGGTCAAAAGATTATGGATTTATCACAATTAATATTGATAAAAAAATTCATGATAGAGTTATAGAAGATTTGTTTGCCGAGTGATAAAAAATTTTTATACTGAGCAATAAATAATAAAATTTTTATTCTAGAATGATTTAAATAATAAAAATTTTTTTTCTAGACTGATTTAAATAATAAAATTTTTTTTCTAGACGGATTTAAATAATAATAAATAAACTTTAAAAATGTGAAGTAGTTATTCCATCAGGTAAAATTTTTCTTTTATCATCAAATGGATCTAATGCTAATTTATGTTCTTCTTTTAAATACATTTTATTTTTCTTTGAATTAAGTCTATAATTACATGCTGTTTTTATTTCATTATTAAATAATGCGTATTTATAATCTTGAAATGTTATTTGATTAGCCACTGATGCCTTTGAAATTCCTTTTAATGTTTTATGTGTTTTAATATTATTAGTTGTATCATAACAATTACATTTAGATTTTAAAAATATAGCTTCTGTTATGAAATGTTCATTTCCTTCTAATTCATCTTTTACTTTACATAAATCAGAAGGATGAATGATATCTTTTATTTTATCAATTTCTTTAACAAGTGTAGAATTATACGGTATTGTTAATTCTAAGTAAACGGAATCCGTATCTGTAAAGTGTAATTTATAGTTTTTGCCATAAGCAGGTGCTAAATAATCATATATAAATTTATACATAAATAGTTTAGCTAATTCTAATATAATGAATCCAATAAAATTAAACTTATCATGTTTTACGCTAATTCGACGTAAGTGTACAGCACATAGTTCATCACTGAATCTAGTAGTTCTTTTATATGTAGGTTTCCTTGTTAAATTTTGAAACCTATCTTTATCATAAACTATTTCAATATTTTGTCTATTACGCACATTTTCTAAAGTCTTACCATAAAATGCATTATTTTTTAATTTGAAGAACACGTTTCCAAAATCATCTTTATTTCTTTTAGATATTTTACGTTTTTCAATATTGAACTCTATATAATTTTTTAACCATTTAGATTTTTGATAAAATAGTTTTCGATGCATTTTGGTGAGAATCAATCCATGTTCTAAATACCAATCTAGCATTCTTTCTTCAACAACATACTTTCCTTTATTACTTTGTGTTAACATAAGTTTTTTTGTTGGTCTGTATTTCTTAGGAATTATAGATTTTTGATAATCTGAAAGATCTTCTATATTGGGTATTTTGTTTTCGGGACAGAAAGGAAAATATTTTGTTTTATCTTTTATTTCATCAGGGTATACTAAATCAACTTCATATATATAACCATGATTATAATTTCCATCATATGTTTTTTGATAATCAAGAATATTACACCATTCCATCTCACCTGTTGGTAATTCTTGTATCATGCAAGAAGAATATAAGCTATTAAAATCATAATATAACAAATAGTTTTCTCTCATGATTTCATCAACTGCTGCTTGACTATCTTCATTTGATATAAGTCCTTCTATATTTTGATTAAACAATTTTATAAACTGATCGCTTTCTTCTGGAGATAAAGGTTTCATTATTCCATAATCATCAGGATTTACTTTTTTATTGTAACACTGTACATAACGATTACCTAAAACTGATGAAACTCCACCTCTAATTCCAGATTCAAAAAATAATAATTTATCATATGTATTCTCTTTATAATGTTTAAGTTTAACACCAGTATGTTTTAATCCTGCTAACCATGTTAAACCTGGTGTAGAATAACAATAACATGGATCTATTCCGTAATATTCTAAACACATATCACGAAAGTTTTCAAAAAGATCAGCTAGTATTAATACATCTATGTGTAGATATTTCATTGTATAATCATACATTGTTTTACAATTTAACTCTCTCCAATTTTTTTCAGCTTCTGCATAGTCTTCTTTAGATAATTGTGATTGTTTTAATGTTGATTTAAATTTATTTATTGGAGGAAGTTGTTTTTCTTCCATAATTTTATTCACAGAATTAAAATCTCCAGTTATGTACTCATACGGAAATATTCCTTTCAAAGGTTTTAAATTATATTTATTTAATATTTTACATTGTTCAGATTTCAAAGTTTTTCCCATAACATCTAATGAATAGGGAGTAAAAAATCTAAATGCATCTAAAATTCTAATACAACCTTATTGCATTGAAAAATATTCTTCTTCTGTTTTTTATAGTACATTTATTTGTTGTTGTCGTAATTTTTCAGATGAAAATAAATCTTTCATTATTAAACGGAAATCATATTTAGAGGAAATCAATATAGAGGAACAAAGTTATATTTAAATTTATTAGCATTACGATTACAAGAATTATGTGCTGCACCTCTATATAATCCATTTAGATGATCATGATCTTTTACTTTGACGGCAGAGCCGTCGCTTCGCTTATCAAGATATCTACCTTTGCCATTTTTATAATTTTTTGTAAATTCTTTTCCACGGTAATAACAATTTGTTTCATTAACAAAATTAATTTTTTCTTCATCCGTTAATGGAAGCATTGGTATATTTGTTTCAAGCAATTGTGAAAAACGACATTGTAATTCTTCTACTTTCTTTGTAAACATTTCTGAACTATCTTCACCATAGTATTGATAATATTCTGATTTAAATAATTCAGGATAATTTGAGTGAATATACATTCCCCAACATAATGGTTTTTGTTCAAATAAATATTTTTCTTTACTTTGTTCAGAATTATCATTTTCAGAATTATCATTTCCAGAATCGGGCGAAGCCCTGGAAGACATCTCCCATGTCCCGTGCTTTTGTGTCATATTAACATTATATGCTTCAAAATCACAATAAATAGTAAAGGATACTTTATTTTTCAAATAATGTTTATTATATTCTAAATAATCATCTTTAGGAAAAGTATTTTCAACTGCTTCATTTTGTTGGCAATTCTCCAAATGTCTATTCATTTCTTCTTTAGTTCTAAAGCTCGTCATACATTGGAGACAAGGATAATTAGCATTATCTGAAGTTTTTGTAAATATAGAAACATCTTTACACAACATAAAATGACCCTGATAATATAATATATTCGCTTGTGCTGGTTGTTTTGTTTGTTTTAATTTTTCAAATTTATCTCTTTATATTTCATGTGTTTCATCAATTTCTTTTGTAAGATTAAATGTATTTCGATGAAAATTTTGATTTAATATTTGTAGCTGTTGTTCATATTCTTTATCATATTGTTCTTTATATTGTTGTTGACATTTTTTAAAGATTCATTTATTTTTTGATTGGTTTCATTTTCTTCATTATTTAATTCTTTATTGTCTTCATTTAATTTTTGAATCGTTTCTATCTTATTTTGATATTTATGGCCATATTCTTGTACTAATATTTTTGTTTGTTGTTGATAATCTGTTTTACATTTTTGTAAACTTTTATTTAAATTTCCTAATTTTTGTTGATATTCTAAAGATAAAGATGAATATTTGTAATTATCATCATCATTACGTCCTTTATAATTATTATGATTAATCATTATTGGTGATAGTGTTTTAACAATTTCAAATTTTTCAGTACATATTATATTTCTTAGGTAAAAAATATTACGATGAAAATAATTTCCTCTATCATTATATACTATTTCTGATTGACATAAATTTTTATTATTCAAATAAAATTTTTTTGAATCTGAGTAAAGTGGAGTAATTTTAGCAATAGAAACATAATTCACATTTAATTCAAAAACATCTACTTCTATTAAATTTTTATTCTTTTTATGAAACTTTATTAACCTATTATAATCATATGGAAATTCATCTAAACCATCCGAAAGATCAAATTCCTTTATGTATTCTTCTTTATTATAATGACTTAGTCTTTCTTTGTGATATTCTGCAGGATGTAAATGTGCTATAATACTCGACAGAAAACAATAATCATCTTCATTTTTTATGTTGATTATTTGTGGTGAACTGAAAGGTAAAGGAAAATAACTACCACCAGTATTATTTTTATATTTATCAATTACTATTTTCTTAGATAGTATTTTAACAAATCTCCAACCAGATTCACGTAACTGGGCTTCAATTATACAATTTTCTAATTTAAGTATCATCGATTCAAATATGGGTTGTATATCATTTACATTATGAATTTCTTGTGAATTTGTAAAATGTCCTTGTATTATTTCTTCAGGAATTCCATCAGGTCCATTTTTTGTATAAAGTACTTCTACATTCATATAACATTTAAAAGATTTCTTAAATATTTTGAAAAAGTTGGATAGAATATCAGAAAAAGTTTTATCGGTTTCATTATGTTCAACGGGCGAAGCCCTAGAACCTTCGGTTCGCACAGACTGATCAAATAAATATTTTATATCTGTTACCGCTTCATCGGTTCGTTCAGCTTCATCAAATTCATCAGTATCGCTAAATAAATATCTTCCATCTGGTACGGGCCAAGCCCTAGAACCTTCGGTTTGTATGGTCTCATCTTCACTATTGAAAACTTTTTTATATTCCGAATGTGAATAATCATCAAACATTTTTTTAACTTTTATATCAGTAGGTAATGTTTCTAGATAGTTTTTATAACTATTTAATTCTAATATATTTCCTTCATCAACTCGATCTACATTTTGTAAATGCAATTTACTATTTAAATGAGATTGATAACTTCTTTTTGTTTGCAACTTTTTTTTACATAATTTACAATAAAACTTGGTATTTTCCATTTTTTTATTTTTTAAAGAAAAAATTGTGTTTTAATTTTAGATATAAACATTCTAATATCAAGGTCTTGAGAGTTATTTTGTTATATATTTCACGTTCTTTAGTTATTTTATTTTCTTTGTCACATTAAGTTTTATCACATTAAGTTTTATCATATAGCGTTTTATCACATTAAGTTTTATCATATAACGTTTTATCAAAAGATAATTTAAATTTATTTTCACTAAATATTGATTCTTCATCATCATAAGTTGATTATTCATCATCATAAATTGATTCTTCATCATCATCATAAATTACACTTTTTGGGATTGGATACCATTCTCTTATTGGAATATCTAACTCTAATAAATTACATTTTTTATCTGATAATAATATAATAGAGAAAAATATTGGTCTTTGATCTCTTTTGGAAAATTTAATAACACCACCATAAT
The DNA here is from genome assembly GCA_907163375.1 of Prostheceraeus crozeri. NCBI lineage: Eukaryota > Metazoa > Platyhelminthes > Polycladida > Euryleptidae > Prostheceraeus > Prostheceraeus crozeri. The sequence goes on along the minus strand of CAJQUW010005432.1, from coordinate 447,354 downwards.
CTGAATCACTTTTAGTTTTTATTAAGGATGATAAAATTTTAAATTGATTAGATGTAAATCCTAATTTAAATTTTGTAGACCCGACACATAGTTGTCTAACAGTATCTTCAACTATACCATCATTATTATTTTCAATTGTGAGAAAATGAAATTTAGATAAATTTTGATTATATGTAGTATTAATATCATGTACATCAGTATGAGATATAAATTTTTCTTCACTTAAATTTTTATAATTACTAATATTTTTATAATCTTTTTTAGCATTTACACCTTTTTCAGATGTTTCAGAATCATCAATTATATTATCATCATCTATATTATTATCATTATTATTATTATAAGATTCTTTAAGATCGGGCAAAGCCCTAGAACCTTCGGTTCGTTTATTATGATTATGATCATGGACATTGTTAATAGTATAAGGTGTAGTCCACGTACAAGGTGTTGTCCACATATAAATTTTCTCTTGTTGAGCTAAGCCATTTATATAAGATTTTAATAAATTAATATTTAAATTTGAATATAAACCTATATATGTATCATCATCATATCTTTGAGGCATATCAGCAGTTTCTTGTTTATAAATGGTGTCTCTATAATATACTTGACATAATAATTCTTCATTATGTTTTTTACTCTCTATGTGAATGTTATATTGATTTTGATCGTCAACAAATAATCTTATTTTTTCTTTTGAAAATTATTTTAATTTTTTAACTAATTCTTTAATATTGACATAATTAATAATTTTAGTTTCTATCCAATCAGTATTACTAATCGGCAAAACTGCTCTAATAAATCCGTAAACATTATTATGTCCTATTATAACCATATTTTCTTTATTTAATTCTACATATGCAACATCATTATATTTACTTGCAATCTCCATAAATTTAATAAATCGATTACCTGGAAATATACAATAATTAGTTTCTATAGAAGGTAAACCTTTAGTCTGTTTTCTAAATATTTCTGCTTGTAATTCAAATAAAATATTATGATCTATACATGGATTATTATTATTATTATTATCAAAACATTTATTTTCAAATCCCGTTGACCTCGTCGAATAAGAAGAACAGGATGATGCGGACGAATATAATTTTCTTAAATTTGCTTTATCCATTTTTTTATTTTTATTAGGAAAAAATTTTTTTCTCATTATATAAAAAAATTACTTTTTTATTGTTAAAAAATGATGTTACCAAATGTTGGTGGAGGTGCATATATCCCGAATAATCGTGAACTAGAAATAGAGATAGAAAATTATATCATGAAAACTGGAGACGTTTTATCTGGTCCATTGCATCTTTCTATTCTTCCGCAACAAAATACAGAGTTAACAAATAAACAATATGTTGATACACAAATCAATGACTTAAAAGAAAAATATATAAACGATGTTTTGGTTCCACTGATGAATGAATTAAAGTTGCTAAAACTTAATGACAAATCATTAAACGAAAAATTATTAAAAATTGATAAAAAGGATAGAGAGCTAGAAGCAGATATAGCAAAACTTTTTAAAAAGATTTCTGAACAATCAAAAATATTAATATTACTTTCTATAAAGTTAAAATCTGCAGTCATTAAAAATAAACATCGGATACAACTATTGAAAAAACAATCAGAAGATGAAATAGAAAAACTACCTGAAAGAATTAAAAAAAATGTAAAGCAGTTACAAACTACATTCCAAAAAAGTGTTGATGAATTGAGTTCTAAAATTACTCAACAAATGAAAAAGATGAATAGAATAATAAATGAAGTAAACTCACTTAATCAAAAAGTTGATAAAATGAAAACTCTTAAAATCATTTTAGAAAATGAATTAAAGAAAAATTTACAAGAAAACTCTAAAGAAAATAAAGAACAATTAGATGCTGTTAAAAGACAATTAGATGTTCTTAAAATTAAGTTAAATGCGCTTAAAGCGGCGTTGAAGATGAATCAGGAGAAAATGCAAGTTAATAGAAAAGAAATTAAAGTACATCACACGCTACTTGACGCAATAGATAAAGTGCAACAATCAATTAATAAAGTTATCTCGAAGTTGTTGTCCATTCACAAACGTAAATCTTGATCGGAGCGAAGCTCCTCGAGGCTTTAGCCGATCGGACCAAAGGTCCTCAGGTTACTAACCTATAGAACCAAAGGTCCTGATGTTATTACCGAATCATACTAGGACTTAGATATATTCCAGAACCATCTTTAGTTTCTTTAATTTCAGTTAAATCATCAACATTGTGGAGAATATTTTGAAGAACTCGTTTTCCTTCATCAACTAATTTTAATTTACTAATAAAATTATCTACTATTCTGTCACCCCTAGCAACTTTCTCTAACTCTCTATTATGACGCTTTTGTTCTCTAATGCTGCTTTCTCTGATTTATTTTTATTTACTGCTTGGACAATACCAGCTGTCCACCTGCAACACTTCCTGCAGCTGCTATGCCACCTATTATTAGGGGAATTAATGGGAGAATCCCGCCATTCTTTTCTTCTTGTAATTGAATATTCTCTATCATTGGTTTACTTATGTAATACTTTTTTTTGTTAATCGTAATAGTTTTAGGGGTATTTTTGTCACCAATATTACGTAATTTTAATTCAAAAATTTTATTATTATTACTTTTCGCTTGCGACATTTTTAATAAAAAAATTTTAAGTTATCAAAAATTTTAATCTATTCTAGTTATGAATAAATTTTAATCTAAGAATTTTTTTAATCTATTCTAGTTATGAATAAATTTTAAGTTACCAAAAATTTTTAGTCTATTCCAGTTACGAAAAATTTTTAAGTTAAGAATTTTTAATCTATTCTAGTTACAAAAAAATTTCATTACTAATTACTAAAAAAAAATTAATCTAAGGATTTAATTAACTTATCGGAGCGAAGCTCCTCGAGGATTCACCCGATCCGAGCCATCTTTCCATTAAGAATTTCAATATAATATTTTACATCTTCTAGCAATAAACCATAAGCCATCAATGAAGTTGTGGAATCTTTTTTTTCAATATTAATTGTTACATCACAACCAGTCTTGATAATATCTTCAGATTGTGCACTTAAATCGAAACAGAAAACAGGATATAAATGTCTCCAATCTCCAGGAGTTAATTGTGGTTCAACTCCAAATTCTATACAAAGATTTCGATAAGAATCATATCCTTCCATAGATTGATTATTGGTATCATCGAATCTTAATGGATCAATTGGATATCGGGTTTGATTTAATGAAACTTGTAAACTTCGAATTGTATTAATATGACAAAGATTGTTGTTCTTATCAAAACTTGGAGAATTATTTCTTTGAAATGTTAGTAATAAATATCTTGGAGTATTCGCAGTTCTAGTAAAATGGCAGTTAAATCTTTGTTCGGAAAAAGTTACTGAAGTAGCAGTACGCTTTAGAAAATTTACTGAAATTGGTTTGTTAGTATTTAATCTTGTTGCAATAGCTGTTTCAATCTCTAAACTAGGAGTAATATGATTAATCCACCATTCAAGTCTATCAATTTTTAAATATGCTTTTTTCCTGTCTTGCCAAAAAAGATTAATTCATTATTTGCTGTGCGATGAATTATTAATTTAAATTTTAATTGATATGATATTTTATCATAATCTAAATATACGAATAATGGACACAATGACCAATTTACTGTCTGTTTACTTTTCTTGTTAAATTCACGTCTTTCTTTATATGCAGTATTATTTGTTTTATTTAAATGTTTTGCAATATTTTCTACATCTTTCGCAATTCCTGCTGCGTCTGTTCCAGCGTAAGTTAAATCATCTATAATTATACCATCATTAGTATCAGGAAACCAACCTTCGATTTCATACTTTTTATTATTTTCACCAATTGTTACAAATCTAAGCATTGTATCAATTACACCTGGAGAATCACTTATTGTTTCTATATTTTGAGTTGCAACATCTAAACGCATTTGTGTAAATAATCTTGGAAGGAAATTATTCTCTAGTGCAATATTATCAGTATCTGGTAATGGTGTTGTAAAATTGGCATCACTATATAAACAATATTCACAGTGTAAAAACGAATCGGATAAATATAAATAACTCTGCTGATTATCAACTTCAAAAATTAAATCACCCCCAGTATTCACTCTACTGGAAGAACCGGGATTCATAGCAATTCTTATATAGTCATTCTTTTTTTGATTATAACTAACTTCTGGTGGTTTATCTAATTCAAATTTATTTTCGATAAGCGAAGACATTTTTATAAAAAATAATTTGTCTTTTTTGTTTTTTCTCACACACAGAAAAAATTTTGCTAAAAAAATTTTACTAAAATATAATTTTAGAATTTTGCTAGACCAGCTCCGCTACAGCTTTGCTGGTTAGACCGAAGGTTGCTGTTAACACCATTACCTCTTATTTCTTCAATTGAACGTTTTATGGCTACGACTGATTTCTCCTTATGTTTACTATCAGACGGAGCTCCGCTCCTCAAGGTTTCCCCCACAGCTATGTTAGCAATTTTGTTTTTTGTTTCATCTGAAAGTTTTTTTAAATTTTTTAGTTCTTCAGAATCATTCCTAAGTTTACGAATAGCTTCTAGTTGTTTTAATTCGTTTTGAGACTTAACAGCATTTGATATTGCACTAGCTGTACTACCTATAGCAGCTGCTCCTTTTGCAGCAGATGTAATCAAATCTTTATTATTTTTAATTAAGTTAACGATACTTCCAATACCAGAAAAGATGCCAGCTCCTTCCGTGTGAACTGTTTCTCTATTATCATAATGATAAACAGGATTCATACGTGGTTCATGAGCAATTCTTTGATTTGAAGCAAAATGTTTAAGATTGTGTTTATAAATTATAGGCATTTTTTGGGAATAAATTTGACTTTTGGGAAAAATATTTACGTTAATATTTACGTTTATGATTGGTTAGTAACCTGAGGACCTTTGGTCCGATCGGCTAAAGCCTCTGAACAAGGTTCTATTCGGTAAAACATTTATTTTATCTTTTAAATGAATTCTACAAATTCCGAAAATTTAATTAAATTAAAAATTGCTAATTTAGATTTATTAAATTATCTATTAAACAAAAATAAAAACTCAAATTGTCAGCATATTGAAGGTGACATACAAAAAGCATTAGAAAACTTTCCTGGATTTATTTGGAGTAAATATTCGAAAGAAAAACATCTTCCTGGTCATTCATATACCGGTCCAGGAACTCGATTAGATATAAGACTAGATGAGAATAATAATCCGAAACCAGGTGAAGAACCAATAAATAGAGTAGATGCCGCAGCTTACAGGCATGATTTAGCTTATCGAAATCATGACCTAAGTTCTCGACATGCAGCTGATAAGAAAATGATACAAGAATTAGATAGTATTCAGAATCCTTCCTTTAGAGAAAGAATTGAAAGAATGTTTGTCAAGAAAGCTTTACAAGCTAAAATATCATTCGACAGCAAAGCCGTCTGAGACAACGCTCGAACTTATGCCTCCGAAATTCATAAAGAATACAGAAGGCCTAAATATTTATTGAAAGTAAAAGTATTTAATAAAGATGATATTTGGAGTGCAGATCTAATTAATATGCCTAATGAAAAAGATTATAAATACGCATTGACCGTTATAGATGTATATACACGATATGCTTGGGTAAAGCCTTAAAAAATTAAAGTGGTCTATCAGTTAAATATGCGTTTGAAGAAATCTTTAAAGAAACTAATAGAAAGCCAAAAAAATTGTTTGTTGATAAAGGGTCGGAATTTTATAACCGAAATGTCCAGCCACTATTTGAAACTGTTTATTCAACTGAAAACGCTGGAAAGGCCGTAGTGATAGAAAGATTCAATCGGACGTTAAAAGGTAAGATCTTCAAGAAATTTACTGAGAGAGGAAATCAGAAATGGTTGAAGATATTACCAGGAGTTGTAGAAGAGTATAACAATAAGATTCATTCTGTTATTGAAGAAACTCCAAAGAATGCTTCTGACGACCCTGATTTAATACGAAAGAAAATATTCGAGAATAATTATTCGAATGAGAGTAATCCGAATTTGCATAAACTTAAGCCGAAATTTAAGATTGGAGATAGAGTTAGTTTATTTAAGTATAAGAATAAATTTGAAAAAGGCTTCATCGGATACTGGACGAAAGAGATATTTGAAGTTTGTAAAATAAATCAAACTTATCCGATTACTTACGAAATCAAAGATTTAGATGATGAAGATATCAGAGGCCGATTTTATCTAAATGAATTACAACGAACTGATTTTTAATTATCATTATCATTATTATTGGAACTAACGTTTCGGGAATGAAATTCCCTTGTTAGGCGTAGCCATAGAATCTACGGTTCGTTCAATTCTAACATAATATCAAGAAATGGTACTCCTTTTTGTAATTTAAATAAAACATAAAGACATAATTGACCACAGTAAGTAGTTCCCGGTTTTTGAATTTGAAATGCATTATAAGTTCCATTGCCAAGTAATTTTTTGACTTCATTTGTAGGTGGAAGTCCATAAGAGTCAAAATAGTAATTATCTCGATTTTTATTAAAGATACCTGCAGACCAATGTACTCCTTTTTCATCTGTTGTGTGAAGATTTGTTATGAAATTTATAGTTATTGTTGGCTTATTTTTGATCAATTGTAATTCGACTCCCATTAGAACATGAAAATTCTTTATTCCTAATTGATTTGCAATTTTCTTTAGATCAAAATTTGTAGTTGTTTGCGTTCCATATAATTTTAAAAACTGATTTATGTTGCTCATTTTATAATAAAAAAATTTCTTAAGGGACCCCTAGAAGTCAGAAGGGACCCCTAGAAGTTAGAAGGGGGGGGTAGTAGAACTACGCTCATATGATATTGAAGGATACATCCCCGCGGTTTCTTCCACTTTTGTTTCTTTCATTTTTAAAGAAACATTTTTAGACACATCATTTTAGTTATCTGATATTTTAATAACCTGAAAAATGGATTTAAAAGACGTTTTTACAAATACCAATTTTTTGATGTTGTGCCCTGGAACGGTCATGATTTTGGGAGTAAAATGTCATAATCACAAATTTGAGTTTCTTAACTTTTATGATTTTTTCGGTGTCCTGGAACGGTCATGATTTTGGGAGTAAAAATTGTAATTCTCAAATTTTGAGATTTTGAAAAATTTGAAAAATTGGGTATTTTTAAAAACGCCCAAATTTATGAATTTAGGTCTTCATAACCTGAAAAAGGGTTCAAATTCATGAATTTATGTCGTTTTTAAAAATACCATTTTTTGAAAAAATGGTACTTTTTGAATGGACTAAATTCATGAATTTAGGTCTTAAAAACCTGAAAAAGGGTTCAAATTCATGAATTTATGTCGTTTTTAAAGATACTATTTTTTTGAATTTTATGGTGTCCTGGAACGGTCTTTTGCCCATTACTGATGAGCGAATGCTTCGCCTTTTAAGTGATTGTTTGTTTATTTAGTTAATAAAGAAGAATAAGCTAACTAATGTGTTTTTAAAGACGCCTACTTCGAACCAGAGTTTCCAAGGGAGGAGCCCTGGATTCAACATACAGACTTTATGGATCATTAGATCTTTATGGAAACGTAGACATGAATAATGCTTTCCAAGTAAAAGTATGTGAGGACTTGTAAATAGTGACCTTCTACGACATGCAGTGTGTAGTACGGCAGCCAGAACGAGTTTCTGCATGGAACGAGGCCGAAAATGAAACTTTCACAGAATTATGTACACTATGCCTATTGCGAATCTGCGTATCTGCCGAGTTCTAGTTAGTTCCTCTTCTTGTCAGACAGGATTAAAGAAAAATACATATTAGTCCAATGGGACGCAGAATGCATTTTTTGGAGAAAGTGAAAAATTTTCTATGTTTTCTCTCAGCAACTGAAGAATATTAAGTCTACAGACATAACTTTCGGCATGAAGTGCTGCGGGTAATTTCCTATCATGATCATGAACATTTATCTATGGAGCTTGACACATTCAGATTTGGAAAGTCTCCTACCGTTGGCAAATGCCAACGTGTTGGCCCACTTCATTATGAACCACATTCTCGCATACATTGTCGATCAGAAGCATGACAATATCACATACACATTACATCCGGCTTACAACTGCGTTGAAATAATTATATACATGAAACTCGGAGTAACAAAATATATATATTTCAAAAGTTCATTGATGGGAACAATTGCAGAATCTGCTCATGAGTCATAATTAACATTCGTCGCAATTGTCGTTTGAGTATAGCCAGCCTGCTGATTTATCGGAAAATATATATTTCATGCTACAATTTGAAATTTGTATTATCTAGCTCAAAGTTTTCTCTCATGTCGATAAAATCGGTTAGTCTTGCTCTTGTTTCATTATAATATAATTAGAGCATTTATTTCAAATAAGTTATGGCATTATTATCCAACTATGGCATCAGCCTCAGTGGAAGTGAAAACCAAAACTTGATGCTTTAAAAAGAAAGTTAGCGGATTATTGAATTTTCTTCTCTGATGGAGGGATTTTGAAAGTTAACAAATTTAGCGAAAAGTTCTACAACTTCGCTAAAAGTGGCAATCACGTTACTGTGCTGTGTTTCCCAAGCATTCATGACATGGAAGAGGCTATTGTTCATCATCCAATCAGTAGATCCAGCATGTGTGTTCAAATCTATTCACCAATTTACTGATCAACATGTAAATTAAAGACATTATCATAGACAACAACATGACTTGCACATGTATTTGGATGTGAATGACATAAAATTGAGCAATGTAATTTTGCAATGTCATGAATAATTACAATCATTATCAAATCTGTTTCCTATCACATTGCAAACATTTCCAAATGACGATCAATTGAATCACACATTCTCGATGTACGAGAGCTATCAAAGTCGAATTCTTTGCTACAAACGGTTTGGAGATATTCCTTTGTAGGGTCATTTTTAGATATATAATATAATTCGAAGTATGGGAGGCATTGATAAGGCTACACTTTGAACAAAATGCTATCGAGGGAGGCTGGCTGTACAGGAGCTTTGGGATATAATTCAGCCCGTGTCATATGAGTTGTTAGCCGAAAAAATCTGGAAGGTCACTATACAGTTGACTCTATATAGGTTATTTAGAGTTGTTTTAGCGATTTATCCTCTTTGGAAGCGCGTAGTAGGCTTACACAATTTTATTTTATTTTTTATCTTGAAGCCAATGAAGTATTGAAGGAGACATCGTTTAAACTGAAGAGAAAAGAAGTTGGAATAATTGCTCCCTTTCCTTTTACATATTGCGAAAATAACAAATTTGGAAAACTTTGATTTAGTAATTGGAGCATCAGGTGTATTATTAAAATGAATTAGGTACTTAGAAATTCGAATGCCAAAATTTAAAAGATTCGAATAGCTTAAAAATCGAGATCAGCTGCCATAACAGTGTTCTCTATCCCTGTGTTTCCGGTCAATCCAAATTTACAGGTGTCGATGTGATGACGAAAACGACACTGATATGATGACAGAAGAAATTGCGGACTGTCGACCTAGCTCTGATTTCAATGAGTTTTATTTTTTCAACTCATTGCAAAGTATATAAAATGTTTCTTTGACTCACGGGTGTTAAGAGTTCTTTGAGCCAAAACCCTTTTATAATATGTGCTATATTTCTTTGTAGTACAGCAATCCGAAAAAATGCATTTTTCGTGTGGAAATGCAAAAATTGGGCGTTTTTGAATTTCAAGTGAATTTTTATGTCAAAAATCCTGTATGAAATTCAAAATAATGAACTTGTTCGGCTAGAGCAGACGATGACCTGTTGAATGGTGTGTCTAACATTGACAATAGACCATATCCTTGCCACAAAAGCGACAGACAAAAACCAACCCCAAAAAAACACTGAAACTTCTGGATTTTATCGTATAGTATATTAATTTATTAAATAGTATATTGGGAATGCACACTGATGTAGTGTGTTCTTGGATGTTAAAAGGACGCGCATGCTTGCATTAACCTGTTTTAGCTGAATTATTCAAATTTTAAGCTATGTACTCGTACATTATGTCACGTATATTCTATCACCTCTCTCAACCTAAAATGGTATCAATAGTAGCAGTCGTTGATTATTTCAAAGGTACACATCCAGCCGATAGATTCGCTTGAACCGCTTGTTTGATTTTGCGTCACCTATCGGAGCTCCAATTTATCACCACTAGAACAGCAATATTAATGATTCAACATCAACACAAGGCAACATTGTTGTCGAGAAATTCTCAAACTATGGAATTTCTCCGATTATCGGTATGTGCGGTAATATCCTCCGATTATCGGTGTATAATAAGTGCCACTGATCCCGGCTACATCGAATTTCTGGGGGTCATATTAAGATTTGATTCATTGCGTATGCAAAATAAACTTGAAATTTATAAATTTTCAACAATGTTCTCTATCACAGTTTGCTAGGCAAGAAACATATGCAAGACTACCCGGTGTATTCTTATCTATAAGAAAGAAAAATAAAGAGAATTAACTGCGTATATAGTAAAAGCTCGTCCCTTGGTATCATTGAAAATAATAACTGTAAGCACTTCTGCGGTATACATGCATGCATCTTAAATGAGCTTGTTTGTAGAAATCCAATCAAAAATCAGACATAAATTGCACATAGCACCCATGACCTTTCTATTAGGGGTTCAAAAAAGAACAACTTCTGAGATCACGATCTGGCCGAATTATAATTAATGTGGAACATTGCCGATTATCTATTTTAATTCGTGACTTTGCAATTAATTGAAATGGTTATCATTCTTTTACTTCTTTCACTTAAACCTGTCAGCGAAGCAGGTGCGTTTTTATAGAAACAACACCAAATTTGACTTGTGCAATTATTGCACACACACACATATACGGTGTATATATATATATATATATATATATATATATATATATATATATATTTAGGCAAGTGTTGTTGTATAAAATATCACAATCGATCTTATTAACTTTTAGATAGTGATGTTCCATTTGTCTATATAGTTTCTTTTCGTGAGTTGTTAAAAAACGCAAAATACACTTTGATAACCATTTTATAATCATGCAACCGGTACTTCGGACTGTTACAACGTCCATCCTCAGGATTACAAAAATCTACTTATACTAAAATTTACAAATGTCCTTAAGATAGTAAATATTTAAAATGAAGCTATGGAAAGTATAGCACAAAATCACTAAAAGGATATCTGAATATGGAAATATAGAAATAGGAAATAGAGATGAGTTGCTTGCTTCCAAAGAAAAACATAGACATAAAAGATATTAAAATGTGTGCACAAAGTGGCTACATGACCATTAGTCGGTGGGTCAAACTTTGATCTTGTTTATTCAGGATCGGTTGATGTTCTTTTATCAGGAGGGCTTCGGCAATTTCCAAGTCTTTTTTGAAGTTATATCTGGCAATTACTTTTGTTTTTGTTTCTATTAGTTTATAGCCTGGTTTGATGTTTTTGTGTGTTAACAAGTGGGATTTGATTGATCCATTTGACATGTGCTGCTGACATCTGTGTGTGAGTGTGTTTGTTGTATAGCCAATGTATGTGACGCTATTACATTCGTCAGACGGACAATGAAATTGGTATACAATATGGTGATTAACTCCTTTGAATGGATTAGTGTTTTGTAATATGTGCTGCAACCATGTCATTTTGTAATAGATTCTGAGTTTGATTTTGTTCGTGTCATTCGTAGGACTCACATTTGTCGTTATTATTTTGTTCAAGCGTTTTTCTTCAACAATTGAACTTGACGTCCACTGGCTTCGGTAGTAAAATATTATTTCACATTCGTCATTGGTCACATTGTTCTGATCTTTTCGTTTGAGAAATGTTCGAAGCATCTTTTCAACTATACTTTGGGGGTACCCATTGTTTGCAAGTATTTGCTTGATTCTGACTATTTCTTGGTGGAATGCAGGCCAACTGGAACAGTGACTGTAAGCTCTGTGGAGATAAGATAGAACTACAGAACGTTTGTATGTTTCTGGTCCAAAGCTCTCATAATTGAAGCACTCACCAGAACTTGTCGCTTTTCTGTAAACCGAGGTTGTCAGTTTAGAACCGTTTCTACCGACAAAAACATCAAGAAAATTCAATCCATCATCTGCCTCGTTTTCATGGGTGAATTTCAAGCAGGAATGCTCCTCAAGCTTTTGTTTAATTTGTTCGATACTAGAATTCTTGTTCAAAATCAGGAAGGAATCGTCGACATACCTCCTGTAAAGAATAACGTCATCAGAGAATTCTGGTATTACTTCGTTTTCCAATGAACTCATGTAAAAATCGGCGTAAAGCGGTCCAAGTGGACTTCCCATTGAGACACCATCGACTTGTTTGAAAAGTGCATTCTTCCACATAAAGGGAGATGACGTCGTGCAAAGAAGAAGAAGATGTCGCAAAGTATTTCTTGGTACCACTGGAGCGAGGTCAGGATTATTGTACGCATAATCAAGGATGAGATCAGTTGTCTCCTTTACTGGAACGTTTGTAAAAAGACTTTCAACGTCGATGGATACAAATTTTGAATCCTCAGGGATTTCAAGATCTTTGCAACAAGCGATGAATTCGTAGGAAGACTTACAAATGTATCTTGAAGGAATATAACTTTGGAGCATTTTCACCAACGATTGTGCAATTCCATGAGTTGCAGTTCCACGAAGTGATATGATGGGACGGAGGGGAGGATCAGTGGCATTTTTATGAATCTTTGGAAGTCCATACACATATCCTGGTCTGAAATAACCAACCAATTTTTCGCAATTATACTTTGTAGTCAAGACATGATGTTTCTTCAATGTCGAATTGATTTCCTTTTTTATATGTGGGGTAGTATCTTCGTTAATACGTTGGAATTTAGATGTATCACTTAAGATATCGTCTATCTTTTTCTCATAGTCTTTTTTATTCAGAATAATGAATCCACCTCCCTTATCTGCTTTAGAGATGTGAATGTCTTTGTTGTTCTTCAATGAGCTCAATGCCTTTTTATCATCTCTTGATAGTGGATTCTTTTGATGATCACTAGTTTTAGTTAAAGCAAATGATTTCAAATCAGCCCTTAGCTTTTCTTTGTCTTCAATTCTAATTGTACCAAATGACTGACTTTCTCTTGTTATCGATGAGTACAGTTTCTCAACCTCAATTTGCTTTAGCAGAGGATCAAAATGTGGTTTTATACAAGAGCTGGGTCCCTTTTGTAAGAGGTTGTGCTCATCGTTGTTTGGATCGTATGAAGAGCAGTTGATGTAAGCCTTATCACTATTTTCTTTCACAAACAGCTATAAATTTTAGTATAAGTAGATTTTTGTAATCCTGAGGATGGACGTTGTAACAGTCCGAAGTACCGGTTGCATGATTATAAAATGGTTATCAAAGTGTATTTTGCGTTTTTTAACAACTCACGAAAAGAAACTATATAGACAAATGGAACATCACTATCTAAAAGTTAATAAGATCGATTGTGATATTTTATACAACAACACTTGCCTAAATAATGATTTGCTGCCAACCTTTACATATATATATATATTGTGAAAATCAAAAAATCTGAGTTCCGTACGCGTTTCAGAGCAAGTTTATTCTCCTTCGTTAGCAGAAAGCTAAAAGAACACTGTTACAAGCCTTATATACAAAATCATTAAAAATTCACAAAATTGATGGTTTTAACACAAATTACTATTTGGCTGCTGGAAACTCGAGTGTGAAGGCAAAGTTCAGACATGAAGCTCGCGAAAGGTCATGGCATAGAGATTTCTGCAATGTCACCATAAAAGCACAATAATACACTCTGTAAATAGAATAAAGAAATTGGACAAAATCAAATTAAAGTTCACAAATCTAACAATAATGGAAATGAACTATCTCTTTCATTCATGCAATTCTGAGCATCTTTCAAACAAATGGTTTCTAAAATTTTATGCCATTGTGACACAGCGATAACAGAAAAATTGCTTTCATCGATTTCATGTGAATGCATCGTGATTTCGGTTGGTACAGGATAGCCCTTTATGTGTTCATTCATTCTAGTAGCCAGATGCCGTGACGTCTCCCCGATATAGACCTGTTTGCAGTCTTTGCATTCGTATTTATATACACATTGTGATTTCAATGTCGGGGCGATTCTGTCCTTGTTGTGGAAAAACATACTGGTTTTATTCACTCGGAAAGCCGTTCGTATATGAACTCATTTTCAAATTTGTAAACCTTATTGATAGTGACATCAAGTTTACTCTGGAGGACAGTATGTTTTTCCACAACAAGGAAAGAATCCCCCCGACATTGAAATCACAATGTGTATATAAATATGTATATGTATATATTGTATATAAAAATAATGTCTGAACTTTGCCTTCACACTCGAGTTTCCAGCAGCCAAATAGTAATTTGTGTTAAAACCATCAATTTTGTGAATTTTTAATGATTTTGTATATAAGACTTGTAACAGTGTTCTTTTAGCTTTCTGCTGACGAAGGAGAATAAACTTGCTCTGAAACGCGTACGGAACTCAGATTTTTTGATTTTCACAAAATATTATGTGGGCATATATTTCTTAAACATATATATATATATATATATTGTTGGTAATATGACAGCAAAGTAAGACGAACCGAAAATGATTGAACTTTTTCGCATTATATTCCTGATGTGCATTGATATCTCATAATATCCAGAGTTAACTGCTTACGGATGTACAGATAATACAACCACTAGACTACTCTCGACTTTAGGTTTTGGGCATAAAAATATTTATTTGTGGAGAAGCTTAGAAACTAATTACAATTGTTTGTGAACGACAGTATTATGAACAGAGTTGGAAGCGGGTCTGAGAACGCTCTGGGCTGGGACGGGCCTTGGGTCTAGAACACTGGTGCATAGGCCTGAAATTTCATCAGATTATATGAAATTGTGAACGTCTTCCAATTTCCTTCCCAATTGGCGATTTTCAAATCGCGGCGAGTGAGATCCTAAATCAATCTCTGCATGTGTGTCGAAGGAATCGAAATGTCATCGATGACATCCACTTGAAGGAAATTGCGGCCGTATAGCTCACGATGAAGGGGTACTCATTAACTCGCTTGTTTACTGAAGACTTTCCTTCGCCATTGTACTGTATCTAGACTCATTGCCATGTGACGCACTTGCCTCGAGTAAATAAACAGTCGCTGATTGCTGCTGTCTTTTGATCCAAATTGTGAATGCATGAAATCCTGAGGTGACGAAAGAAGCGAATACAACCATATCGCTGTTTGAATGAGTCAGAATTTCCCTTCAGTTTTCCGACAGTCCAGATGCTAAAGTTAGCTTATTACCACTTGCCTATAAGCATTGAAATTTCCACTTCCGTAAAAGTATTCTTGTAAGGGTCCATGAATAAAGGCGCAAATTCCGGCAGAACGATTGTGTGCCGAGGTGCGAAGACTATAAATAGAGAATTTTTATTACTGACTTATTCAATTATCCTTTATTTCTCATTCTTGTTGACTGTTGTGTGCGATGTTTCCAACTTCTTGATTGCTCCAGTCAAATGTAAGTTCATTATTTCAACTATTTCTTCATAATATGTAATTTGGGACTGGTGGCCTTCGAATTTAACTATACTTTTATAAAAGATGAAGTGAACCATTAGGAAGTTTAAAACTTCAGCTATTTGTCCATCGAAACTTCAAAAGTCTATGGAATTTATCATAAAGATAACTTGTACATAGAACTGGATTTCTAAAATTTTATAGGATTTGATTTGTCAGCAGTCATCAATAGCATAAATGTTTTCATTAATTTAAACAGACTATATGATATTATCAATGTACATGTATATTATCATAATTGCTGTTATGTATGAATTAGGCTTTAATATTTCTGATTGACATATCAAATCTTCAGTGCAATAAAATGATCAAGTGTTATTCAGGGCATTGCATTGTCTTCTTTGGCTATACCTGTATGATTATGTACGTAATAGTAGGTATATGAGGCAAGTTCATTATAAACAGCTGCTCCCTTCCGAAAAATCTTGTTTATGCCACTGTTAGCGATATTTGTATTTCACTAAACGATTGGTGTTTTAGAAATCTATATACTTTGTTTATGACATAATGCGCATATAGGTTGCACGTTGTAAATAGAATAATTAAATATTGAGTTGGATCCTCAGTTGAAAAATGGAAACAGACCTGAATAGCTACCATTTCATCCAATATCAGATCTCATCAGCAGGCCTAGTTTATAATTCTCAACATCGACACAACTCCCTATTTAAAGTCGCAACCATGCCCGGGTTAATTTGAGATTTGCAATTAGCAAGTTAGTGAAATTTCGACGACATTCATGAATGCCCGTTGAAGTTTCACTAACTTGCTAATTGCAAATCTTACGTTATACGTACATGTAGCTGTTTCCGTCAAGTTACCTAGCAAATGCCGGGCAGGGTAACATATTCCATATATCACATTGGCTTTTCGATGACAAGCGTCAGAAACATCACATAAGCCTGATTATTTATGCATATATCATCGATGCAGTGCATATATTTAATGAATATATTACTATAAGGGGCCTTGGAATTAAGTACTAACGAGCTTCGGCCGGGAGTAGTAACTCATGTAATCATATAATCGTAGTAACTAAATATTCAAAATTGTCATGGTCCAACTCTGATTCACAATTGCATATAATCTACTCAAAAGTGGCTATCCTATTAGAAATATAAGCGATCTGTATTTTGTTTCTTTGTGTTTGCTCTGCATAAGCCCATCACTTTACATTACTCTTCATTTACAACTGACGATATTTTGTATGCCTTTATTCATTCATAGAAGTTGAAAAGTATTTCCAGTCTTTCTCTACATCTTCTGATAGATTGCTCTTCATAGTGACTCAATTATTCAGGCTCCCAGGTATCAGTTTTTTCATTCCCAAAATGATTGTCCAATTTTTCCACTTTCGGCATCCGTTCCAAATTTGCTGTGATATGTAGCATCTACAGAAAATAGGGATCATTTAAGCACTCACATTCATTCTGTCAGAGGGCTGCTTTAGTGAACAATGAAGTCTGATTTATTCTTCACTTTGCTTCGGATTTCCACTTGTCTAGCCCTTTCATAGGATGAGCACTTCCATCGCATATAATTTGAGCCTTCAGGCAACTTCGTTCCTCATGACAACAAATGGAGAGCTTCAAATTAATCGCGTTCTTACTCAAGTTTAAACGCCACCTGCAAACATCCGGAAGATACATGCACGGTCAACAAGAGACGCATCTTACTTCCTGAGAGCTAAAAAGTGGAAATTATTGAAGACGAACATTATTATTTGGGATTATTGTTAGGAAGGAGTGAAACACGGAATTTATTCGGGTTTTCTCTCTATATTTTGCTTTAAATAGCAAGACATACAAATGTCAAGAATTACATCAATTTGACACAATTTAGTTTAACAGTCGCAAAATTGCGAATTACATGTTTCTGTCTACTTTTTAAAATTTGTAATTCTATTGCCGATTTTCTTGAACTATAAAAAATGGTTGAACATAATTATGTCGTAAGTGCTACTTCTGACACAGGCATGAGCTTGTGAACAAAATGTAATTGTCTTGACATTCGGTTAATCAAAAACAGCGATTTGATTGAAGAACCGTGCTATTTCACATACCCCCTTTGATCTACAATGCCATTTATTTTCAGAGTCGTTATCAAATTTTGCTGTATCTCATCTACATTGATAGAGTTATCAGGCTATTTTCGTGTAATTTGCGTGTTTAGCGGTCGCTCATGCTGCACATATTCATTTATAGAACACATCATTGTATGTCAAGCAACACGCATGTCTACCATGCTACCATGGAACTACCATATCTTTCATTACTGTACGTTATGTGTGCTATTAGTAACCACAAATGTGAAGCAATATCGAAGTAGTGTGAAATCACTGACTATCAATGGATAATTACAAATATGTAAAAGAGAAAGGGGGTTTGAGATTCAAGATTCCGCTAGTGCGTGGAGAGTGCATCAGTTGTTGAACACGGATCATCTTGTAAATTACCGCGGAAATCTCTCTCATTGTATTATAACATCCATTCATGATATAAAACGGCGCGTTACTAGTTTTTGCATCGATAATTTGATAAGTGCGATGCAATTGGGTTACAAATCATATTCACCAATTAATTATCTTACCGACAGACAGAACAGCAACATACTGGTTTCTTATTGGTTGATATGGCACTCTTAGATGACAATTCGGTCTGCTTTGTGTGCAATCTTCTTAAATATTTTTTAAACAGGCTTTGCATGTTAACTGAGTATTGACATATGCTAGACATAGCTAATAATAACTGAGAAAAAATATCAAAAAAAGATGTGGAATTCATGAAAAATAAGTTGTCCTAATGTGAGCAGTTGAACTAAATGACAAAATTCGATGAGTTAACAGGATGAAATAACGTCACTTGATAGGTCGTTATCGGTCTATTGTGAATTAACTTTTAGCCCTCAGAGACCTGAGGGCGTCCAGTGTACCCCGAAGCCACATTTTTCTATTTCACTTTCTGTGCTGAGGATATATCAACCACTCATGCCCATGTAAAATCATCATTTTTGACAAGGAATCTGCATGTGTTATTTCATTTCAGTTGAATCAGTAGAAGTATGATAGATAGGCCAAGGGAGTCCACTGGAACCCTTCCTCAGGTCTCAGAGGGTGCAGATAGTCCCATAACAAAATTTTTTCTATCAGATGAAAAATGATTTTTTGCATGTCCACGATGGTGTATAATGAGTGAAACTCATTTATTCAATGCTTGCATCATACTCGTACATGTGTGTTATGTTAGAAGATCGCAAAATGTGAATATCATGTTTTCGCAAATGATCGTGCATGACTGGCTGCCCTACATGAACAACTCAGCATAAATCAATATTCAAAATGAAAGCTATCATTATATTTATAGTTCAACACTATAAACAGGCTGGTGGAAAAGTTTTCACTGCAGTAATTGATGAGTTTGAGACATCCACGGTTGTTTTGAGGGTCTTAAAATGCAGCAATTATGGCTCAGTTTAGGCCTATATCCGATGTGCATGGATAAATTTGAAACAAAGGACAAATATGAGGGTTATACTGCATAGAATAAATCAATTTCATTAAAATCAACCATCTGAGGTTAAATGGCGACAACAAACATCGTAAAACCGACTCTTAGTACAACTGATGCTGTGCTAAATGTCGTTGAATTACAAAAACACCACATTTTTGCATGTGTTTACTGAGAAGACTCAAAGACACTCAAAAGATTAGTTATATCAAATTGCTACTCGCAAACATATTTGTTTTAATTTAAAATCAACTTTTATAATGATTTGATATCGATTTAAGCAGGTAAACTAAGAATTTGTAAAACGGGTCCACTGGACCCCCTCAGGTCTCAGAGGCTTAAGGAAGTTGTTAACTGAATTATTTCACATACAAACAAGGGTCAATCACAAATCAAAAGCGTAAGCATAAAATCCATGACAAGCGGATCAGTTCGATAAGAGTACAATTTTGCTCTCAGTCCCAAATACCGATAAGGGTTAGAAAACATTTTTTGTTTTTAAGCAAGATTTTAAAACATGTTTTTATTTAATCCCCGATTGCACTCGCCTGACCCAGGAATCGAACCGAAGTCCGCGGTGGAGACGACTACATGCGGTGTGCCGGTACACCGTCAGCGTAGCCTAGTGAAGAAAGTGCGAGCTCGTCTCCACCGCGTGCGAGCTCGTTCGATACCTGGTTCAGACGAATGTGGTCGGGGAATCAAGGCTGTTGGTGTCTTTTATTATTGACTTAATAGTTGTCAATATGCTCTTTAGATATTAAATATACTGCCACAGACATTTGTTGTCAAAAGCACAATTTTAAGCAATCATATGAAAACTTGAATAATTGTTGTCATGCTATCATGTTTACTTGGCAACATGGTAAATATGAAATGAATGTTTAAAGCTTAAATGTCTCTGTTTGAATGACGTTTTCGTGCATTCATATAACTTCAGTCATTTGAAGGACAACAATATTTCATTATTATTGAAGTAAGCTTTATCCTGTCACGTGGTCAGACGTCGACATGTGATAATAATCTGTCTATTGCAAGCGATTTGTCGCATTTGTGATGATAATGTACTTTTTTGGGGGCAGTGCAATTCGTCAGTCTACATGCATATTTTCTAAGCAATCCTACATATCAAGTATTCTAGCTGAAGAAATGCTTCAATGACATCATCGGTTCACAAGCCTTCCTGCTTTGCGAAAATCACGTACAAGCAGACATAAGCGCGACTTTTCTGGCAGATGTGTCATGCCACACTGCGCTATATCCAGAAAAATGATATCTGCTGATATTGATAATGTGGTAATGTATGGAAGAGGACCGATTTAGTGGGTATGGCTGATTATTGAGTGACGGACTATCACATACAACCATATAGTCATTTCAAATTACTTCGATGCTGTTTTATTCAATACGTAGGTGTCACAAATAGCGGATTAACCGAACTTCTTGCAATCAGTATTCTAAAGTTGTGAATCAGTACTTGAGTGAATATAGCATTTAGAAGGAAAGATGAAATCAAAGCGATTAATAACATACTGGTCATTAAAGCAATTGCTTACAAATATTTGCAGTATTACTCCTGCTAGGATATCAAAAGCAATTCGTATGGAACTTTTGAAAGACAGAAGAAGCCATTGAGGGACACAACGAGTTTTTTACGCAAACTTGAAATTAATTCAGCAAATACTTCTAAGCTTGATAAAAGAGGTTTGCCATCTATGCCGCCATTCGTGAAGTTAAGGGTTACTTTTGTGTTTCAAAATGATTGCAGCACTCAAAATCCGAGACGATGAGACCCATGCTAAAAAATGAGGCCTCAAAAATTCTTTCCAACTCCTGCATCTGTTTGGTATAATGCATTCATGAAATTTATCACATAAATCAATCGTTCATATGAAGCGGAGTGAGAGTCTCCCTGTTCGTTTACAGCATCAAGTTCGAGGAGCTGAGTGCGATGTACTTATGCAGAACTTTAGGAGCAACATTGCTAGAGATTCGTTCCCAGAGAAATTGAGAAGACCGAAATCTGAAAAATTAGTTTAATCCAAATGCCAAAATAAAATGTGCTTTGGTATAAAAATCAGATGTTCATATAACCTGTAAAGTAATAAAGGAATCAGTTTATATTCCGGTACATTAAAAACAGCCTTTATTGAACGACTTATAAAATTAACCTGCATAAATGAATGAATATTACCAATTTTTTCTTAATAGAACTGTTAGGTCAAATGAAACTAATTACTTTACAATATAATGGTCAAAGTATTGTCACCACATAAAGACACGTCATATCCAACGGAGCTGTAGTAGAAGCCTCATTCGATTTGCTCTCCCTGTCGGGCGTTGAAGAGCATGGAGAATTGTGGGATTGGATGGGGTCATAATGCATGAATATTCCGTTTCAATTTATACTTAACGTGCGGTCTTTTCAATGGTGGTGTTCACGAATTCAAACTTCTCGCCTTTGCCAGAAATGGAAACCGGCAGTCGAACGTGACTTTAGGACGGCCTCTTTTGATCTTGAACACAGAATTCTCATTTTTAAAGCATGATTATTGCCGTAATGGACATAGCTATGGTTGAGTTCTGCTTTTTGCTAAAATGATGTACTAATAAAAAGCATTTTCAGAGTATTCTGCAGACTCAAGGCCTTTTTTTTCAGATGACTCCGTAATGCCTAAACAATGTTTTAAATAAAATACAAACAAAAAGATGGTCAATCAGTTATAATTAGTATAATGTCAACCATAATAAAGATTTCATAAAGATGAACGCATATCAAACGCAACAATTCAGATGGCTCAATATAGGCGTGAGATATATTGGCAGTTCAAGTGATGCACTACTTATTTGTACAGCTTCTTTGGTTTGAGCTTCAATTTCAACTTCAATAAAGCTGAGTATTATGATATACATGAATCACTGTGCTGATAATTTAATAGGGGAGGTTACCTACTAGCGGTCTGTAGTCGTCGGAAATTTGCCCCCAAAAGGACACGAAGTTTTTCAGCGGAAGCATGAGCATGACACGAAACACGACTTCACTACCTTGAAACGCCATGTGAAGTGCAGGACACGAACATGAAATCGAAGCCGCCGTCGACGAACACGAAAGTGGCACAAACTTCATCTTGGGAGCAATTTATTGAAAATTTATTCAAGCAATCAATGCAAGGTAATAGTTGATTGGAGGGGAATGCAACAGCTAAAGGAATTACAAAGTAATTTGAATCAGATCAAAATAATTGAGTGCTATCAAATGGCTATATAATAGAAATAAAAAACTGTTTATCAAGCTGGACTGGACTCAGAAAACACCGTTTATTATTTATGACAACCAGGTGTGCACTGTTCTGCTCGAAATCGAGCATGCGGAGCAGACCGCTCGGTCCACGATATGGTCCACGGTCCAAAATATGATATCAGTTTGGTACTACTCAAATACACGAAAATACTTCATTTTAGATACGACACAACCAATGCATGTATGTTTTCCCAATGAATGTTGCAAAAACTAGGTGTTTTGACAACAAATGCGAACTACAAAGCGAGAATAATGAAAGATTACAAAAAGTAATTAGCTTTCGTAGTTCCTGACTACCAAAGCTGTTTGTTTTCGTATCGCAGTATATTTAAGAAAAATCTAACATAACATCTACAAAGAATCTAAAAACTAATGAGAAATCCTGGAGCCACTTTATGCTCTCACAATGGAAAGCTTCAAGTTGATAATGAATCAATTCTGCTACCCTCCATACTTCCAAACATGAACCTCAGATAAATCTGCGTTTTTAAGTTTTACGGTTGTTAGCCTTGAGAAAATCCTTCAATTTACAGAAAGCGTAAGTAATTGTATATTGAATACCAGCGAAACAGGAGCATAACAAACTATGACTTACCGCTATTTCATTGATAAAATCTCGCTGAGGGATTTTTTTCCAAAGGAGCAACTGATTTTGATCTATTGTTCATCATGTAATAAGAAGTGTGATTGAGTACTGTCTTCCTCGTTCTGTAAATTTACAGGTTTCTAACTCAACTCTTCTTGGCAGAACTCAAAGACGTTGTCGTAAGATAATTTGCAGCAAGGACCATTGCGATTGTGTATCTTTTGTGCCATGGAATATCGTAGAAGTAGAATTGTACTAGCACATAAGTTGTTTCACAACATCATGACAGACCGCGAGCATCTGCTTTATGAACTCGCTCCACATGCGGTGCCATTCCAAAAAAATGCAAATTCCACTATGCTGCTCATCGTTATGGCGGAAAGGCTTCTTTTGCATGCATGAGCAGAATGTTTAATGAAAGTCGTTTGCGTCTTATCTCCTCGTGATTTCATATTGACTTAAATTCTCATGATTTGCAACTTAAGCTGCCAGTACACGAGACAGAAATTCGACGACAGTGTCGTCATGAAATCTCCAAAAGTCAATTACACGAGATGCAATTTTCTTCTCTAGACAGACTGCGCTAGAAGTCTGTTGCCCCGGTTACATGACGTCATAATTTCGCCGACAGTGTCTCGACAGAGCTGTCGAGACCCTATCAAACAAACGACAGTATTTCACCAAAACTTTCGTTCTTATCACTTAATTTCATTTTGAGCTACGTGATGGACAAGAGAAAGGCTGCTGCTATAATCCTTCTACACGAACAGAAGATAAAGAAACGCAGATCATGTTGGACCAGAAAATGGATCTTACGACGAGGTCAACTCGGTGCCTGTTCGACACTGATGCAGGAGCTTAGGATGGAGGACCCCATCCAATTGAAACTATTCCTTAGAATGTCCGCAACAGAATTTGAGGATATTTTATCGAAAGTTGGACCATCCATTACAAAGCAAGAAACAATTATGAGAAGTCCAATACCCCAGAAGGACAAATTAGCTGTAACTTTGAGATTTCTGGCATCAGGTAAGACGATACTGTATATACATATCTTGAATCTTGAAATATATATTATTTTTACGCTTAGGCAACAATTTAATAGCTACGTAGATTACTTTTTGATATTACTACACTGTAAATCACTCGTCATGCATGAATTAGCCAACGCCAACAAAATAACTAAAATATTTTGATGGTAATTCATGGCTATTATGTTGAAGATATATAAAAAAATAAATAAAAATAAATTACCCGTAAGACGCAAGATTATAAGATTTTCTTTGATAAGAAAAAATATGCCTTAATTGTTATTTGAGTTGAAAAGTGATCCCTAGGTTTTGCACATGGACTATAGGATCTTTTGTGAGTTTTTGCGTTTTGTGTTCTGCTTCTCATTACAATGTAATAAATAACTAAATATACGACTTTATAATTATCATACCTTAATTTACAATTTCTACCTATTTCATAACGAATTGTGGACCGATATAAAAACGGTGAAGCTAGTTGATTAGGAATTGGATAGGTTCACATATTTGACAGTGTAATTTTTCTAAATTCGTTGAATTATCAAACATTTTGTTTTTTCAGGGGATTCGTTTACGTCATTAGGTTATCTCTTCCGTTTTCCTCAATGTACCATCTCAAGGTTCATTCCAGAAGTCTGCGAAGCTCTTTTCAACTGTTTGAAAGATGATTACCTAAAAGTGAACAATTTAATCCCTTGCTCAAATATATGTAGATACTGTAAATTGATAGAGTGGACGAGTTCAGCAAAGTATAATAATTAGAGTAGATACTCTAAGAATACTCTCTAGAATACTCTAGTAGAATGTGAGGCTCTAGAAAATACCAGGTATTGGAGAAAATTAACTGATTTCTTGATTGATTATGAACAGAAAAATGATTACTATGTCATGCTTCTTTCAATTAAAACGTGATTCAAACATTAAAAAAATTTATTAGTCGCATTTAGTTGCGTGAAATCTGTCTATGTTCATATACAAGTACAATGTACATCCATCGGCACTTGGCCTTACATCTTCATAAAAATCCTACTACTTGAAGAATAAAAAAGAACAAAAAGTCAGTTATGCATCAATGGAATTTAAAAGTCCCAAGAAAGACTCATTAGCTGCGGGGTCATTATCACATGAGGTTATCTGCTGCAGTTGTTCTTCCTGTATTTCAAGTACCGCTTTCTGGATTTTGTTCTTCAGCCGTAATTGCAACACTTTCGGCAGACAGCGTAGTTCACTGGCAATGTAAATACCGTAGATATCGAACTCGTCCGACGTCTCGAGTATACTTACTGCCTTCTGAATGATGCTATCATCGAATTTCGCCTTCTTTGCGGGAGGTTCCTTCCTGTTCTCCTTCTCGGAACCTTCACTCTGAAAAGAAATTATGGATTTTAACTCTGAATAGAATAATTCAATGCCATACGTGTTGTATACACTTCCCCAATAATCGTAATCTCAAATATACATGTACAGCATCAGGTACATTAATATGTATTACGAGCGTATATATTATCTACATTGCAAGTATATGATACTAAAAATATTGATTTACCCTCTTTCAGGTCCCTGATTCTCAAAGGGATTGGTTGCAGCTAGCAGAACGTTATCAGTCGAAGTGGAATTTTCCTAATTGTATAGGTTCACTTGATGGAAAGCATATTGTCATGCAATCACCGGCACATGCTGGAAGCTATTTTTTCAACTATAAAAAAGACACATAGTATTGTGTTGTTAGCATTGGTCGATGCTGATTATCAATTTATTTATGTGGATGCTGGATGCAATGGGCGAATATCTGATGGTGGAGTGTTTTCAAGAAGCGCATTATACACCGCTTTGAGTAATGGTAGCCTTTCAATACCTCCCTCCCGAAATCTACCAGACCGTGACATTCCGATTCCGTATGTCATAGTTGCGGATGATGCCTTCCCTCTACGAGTGGATATCATGAAGCCGTATCCACATAAAAACCAACCTGTGCAGAATCGAGTGTTCAACTATCGGTTATCACGTGCCCGTCGCTGTGTTGAGAATGCCTTCGGCATTTTGAGCAGTGTGTTTCGCGTTTTCCGACGTCCAATTCTTTTGAACGCCGAAAAATGTCAATCACTTGTGTTGGTGTCATGCTGTCTGCATAATTATTTATTGAGAAATTCGAGAAACTCTTATGCCCCCATTGACTTTGTCGATCACGAGAACGAAAATGGGGAACTTACTACTGGTACATGGAGAGCTGAACCTGTACCGGTTTCAAGCTTTCTCTCGCTTCCATATCAAGGAAGTAACAATTTTTCGATGGCCGCTAGAGAAGTTCGCGAGGAATTCAATGACTATTTTGTGTCTCCTGATGGTGAACTTATTTTTCAATACAGCCGTATTTAGATCATGATAATACATACATGTATTGATATTGTTAATTCAATTTATTATTTTTTTGCTAGCGTTTTACTAACAATTTTAATGAGTTAAAATAAGGCTAAAGATTATTGATTATACATTAAATCGTAACATAGTTTCTGTAGTAGAGAGCCTATCACGCATTGTTCTTCCTCAACATCAAGAATCGAAATATAAGATATTATATGGTCATTTATCGGGGAGTAAATACGATAAATACGTTCAATGAAAATGAAAGTTTATATCATACACGTACATCTAAATTATTTCAATGGAGGGAATCTTACTATGTTCCTTTTAAGCGGTCAAATTTTAATTATATTTCACGACTTAGATAAGTCATGTCTCATTATTTATCTATGACCAACATACAGTAGAGGTCATGGGAGTTAGGTATAATCGAGTAAAAGTTCAATCCATTCGAAATTGTTTTCTTAATACATTGTTTTGCAAGATGACAATTTAAGAAAAGCATTAATAGATTCGTTAACTCTGCATTAATCATTCAAGGTTTCAATCAGTCTCAATAACTTATCAGCGATGTGTTTCTTCACAGCTTGGTCAACTGACAGCATCTCGAGCTTTAACAATTAAATTTCATATATTTTGTGTCACACCGATCATGGTCCTGAGCCATGCATGATAAGTCTTATAAATGAATAAGAGCCTTAGTTGAACTTAGTTGAGCCTTAGAATATCATTTAACAATGCTTTTGTTTTTACATAAATCTTTCAAGGAAATACATCTATAAATGTAGGCCAAAATCAAATTTGTAACTGTTCAAAATCATCGCAAAGTGAATAGAATAAAAGTTGGATCGAACTTTTAATCAAATAAACATAATTCCCAAGACCTCTACTGTATGTTAGTCATAAATATATAGTGAGATCTGACGTACATAAGTCGCGAATTAAGATTAAAGATCGACCGCTGTTTTGGGACACCCTGTACATGTACAATGCCTGAAAAAGATAGCCATTGATCGGTACTGGTAGATACTAATAGAAAACAATAACTTAATTTTAGTTCATGATAAACTATGAACTAGATGTTATTGCCGCATAAGGTGTTTCCAATTATTTATGTAATAAAAGAATTATGGTATTTGATCAAAATCTTTGGAGACCTATAGACCGGTTTCGAGCTCATTAGCTCTCATCAGTGTAGGATACTCTTTTACTAAACATCATAAACAGCATGAATGTAATTAGACAATTGTCGACGACATTCAAGCAATATCATTATGTGCAGATTTTGATCAGAATCCGATATCGCCTTTTAAATTCAAATAGCATAGAAAATGAGCTCGAAACCGGACTTTAGGTCTACGAAGATTTTGATCAAATAATTCTTTTTATCAATAATATTTCATGATGCATATATTAAAAAATATTTCAAACTTACTTTCAAGTTGGACTTTGACTTCCTGGCTTCTATTGAGTCTTTCAAGAAAAGCAGCGACTCATAATATTGCCAAAACCTTGAATTCGTTGCAGCACTTCCTGATGTTGTTAAATTCGCCTTGTTATATTCTGTAGCGAATTGGCTTCGCAAATTGTGTATTTTGCGCAGGATCTCCTTTTCTGGATATCCTAGGGCAGATGAAATCGATTTCACAGCCTCCTCTCGTTTGAATCGATCTCTGTATTCTGTGGAAAGAATATCCCACAGGCACGGCCTCTCCCTATACATTTCGATGAGAGCCTCGGCGCTGTCGCTTGTCCAGTTGAGTTTGGGTGATGAAGACATAGGTAATTCTAATAACACACTGTCGTCAAAAGTAGAACTGTTGTCAACTTGCTCTGACAGAAGAAACAGCTTCAGTGAGTCATATACCTGGCAATGTCGTGGTGCTCTGTCGTCAACCCTCGCAACTCGCTGTCGAAACCCTATTACACTAGGAGAGAATATTTACTATGTCAAGGTCAGGTTTCTCAACCGTCGTCACCTCATTACACGGATGCCAACATTCACTGTCGGCGAGTCATGAAAGTAAATGCTTATCCATGTAACCTTGGCTTTGATTGGCCAGGGCTAAAACTGTCGTCGAATTTCTGTCCCGTGTAGGCCTACTGGCAGCTTTAGTCCCACGATTATCTATATTGGGACTTTTTGTGATTTTCAATAAAGGACTATTGTTATTACTTGTCTAACATATTCAATAGACGTTCGATTTAATGATATTATCATGTTCAACAAAACCCATTTACATAATGCACGTTCTCAAAAGTTCGATTGTCATAAATATGTCATTCCGGATTCTTCAGGAAAATTTGTGCTTATTGGAGCTCAGATTAATACAATATTGCAATTTGACGATGCCGACACTCTTTGATATTTAATGCTTTACAAAATAGATTCATAGGATTTATGTAGCTTCACCATAAAAAGATGCTGTGAAAAAAATCTGCTTCAAAGTAGACGTATCAATTGATAATTGAAGTTTGCGAGAGGGCGTCATAATTATAAATTAATGAGATCACTTAGTCATATACAATTGTGTTAAGCATGAAGTGAATCATTCGGAAAACATCCACGTGTAGAGGCATATTTTAAAAAAGTCCCTTTATTCAGGAAGGCGTTACAATTAGATTACAACTAAATAGAATCAAACAATTTTGAATTTCTCTTTTATTGTCAGCATCTGCAACGCCTTCACTTTATCAAAATCTTCGCCGGTCATATAATCAAGAATGTTCGCATGGCTGACAACGTCTGGTATAGACTTATGTATATTCTATGGGTGCATGAGCCCTTACAGTGAGCAAAATGATCAAGCGTAGGTGATTGACATCGCCTATGGTTTTATATGGATTTCTTTATGCATTTATCGCTTGTGAATTATGGAACCACTTGTAACGTGATGCAAAAAGTTCGTTACAAACATTATAAAACTAATTTTAAGGCTGTGTGTTAATTCAATAGATAGATATAGTGCAGAATGAAATGGCAAGATTCTTCAAACACCCTATACATCCAAAGCTATTGCCTCGAGCAAACAAGATAATCAATCCATGGAACGGAAAACCGTACATAAGACCACAGTACATAAAGTCTGTCCGCCAATGCGAGTTTCGGAATGAGGCCGAAAATGAGACTTTCACGCCCTCTGTGATGAGGCAGTGCGCTGCTATGCGACTCTGGACATGGGCTGAGTTATGCCTGGTGCCCCTCTTATCAGGAGAGATGAAAGAAAAGTACATGTAAATGCATGCACATGGTAAGCAGATTGAAGTCTTGGGTAAAAAAAAACGATTTTCTAAGTCTTCTCTGATTAAGTGAAGAGTACTTAGTCAGAGACACAATTTTTGGCTTGGACTGTTTTCAGGTCACGAAATTATATGTGTTCATGTACATTGTATACATATATAGAAATTAACAATACCATAGAAAGTCTGCTATTGTATATGAAACTAAAGACATTAAGATTTAGCAAGCCTCTTGGCGTCGGCAAACACAGCATTGAGACCAATTTTATCCACATTTAAAGACATTTTCACATGCATTACTGAACACAATCATGATAATAACACATCATGATAGGAAATTCCATGCAGATACGAGTATTTCATGCCAAAGATTATGACTCTAGGCTTAGTAAGCCTACCGGGTACTGTTCACTTGATCAGAGAAAGCATATGAAATTCTCATTTTTGCCAAAAACTGCAATTCTCTTCCCATTGTATTTACATGTATTCTTCTTTGATCCTTTCTGACAAGAAGATGAGTCGGGCATAGCAGGGAAGACGCGCAGATTGGCAATAGCCACAAAGTAAGTACACATTATTCTGTGAAAGTATCATTTTTGGCCTCATTCCTCCCATAAACTCTTGCTGGCGCCCTGACTACAAGTCACGCTTTACGAGTGGTCGGGTAATTTGAAACGCAAAGTCTTTTATCCGACTTTTTCATTGTCGTCGGCATTCAAGTAGAAAATGGTGACAAAATAGATAATTTTCGATCGGCTCCTTCAAAACACAGTTACACACTCAATGCGTGCACTAAGACAGTCGAAGTCATGTATGTATCGAATTTAATGTATCAATCTCCTACATTTGTAGACGCATGACGATGAAACATGACCGCGCACGATCGGAGCACCGCCAATGAGCAGCTCAGTGTCTGCTTCCATAGAAGTGTACATGGATGTGAATCCCGTCAATCAGGATCACACGGCTTTATGTTTAAAATCTCAAAATTAATTAATTAACAACATTAAAAATGGACATTATAAATACCATACAATGATGAAGCGAAGAGGTGAACGAGAACTTCGCATTAATCAAGTCAGGAAACCCGGATATGATTGCTTTTTTGTTTTAATAGATCTGAAGTATGCGCGTAGTATGACTACAATAATATTTTTAAATTTCATGCAGAATTACGCTGGGTAGGCTAAGTTATCCAAATTACCAACCACACGAATCTGTAGACTGAATTCTGAGTAGACGAATTCTGTAGACTGATTTATGACAGGCTTACAATTAGCGCAACATCCTGTCATCGCGTTGATGCCTGTCTTTCATTCCTTACTCCCTGTATAAAACCCGAGAATGCCTATCAAAATTTACGCATCTCCACTGATAATTATGGAGCAGCAATTTTGGTGATGAAATCATTTAAGGCATCGCTCAGATGATCATCAGAGGAAAATTTATCAAATTGCTATAGCTGCTTTCTAGAATGCCATGATTATTTTATATAGATGATAGATGTTTTTCGTTAGATTTTTTACCATTCTTTAGTTCAAAAAATGGTTGGTTCAATTATGACTTATTCATAAAAATGGATAAACAAGTATTTCCATGCATTCTTTGCCATGCGTCAAGCTATGATAGATCTAGTTCTATGAAATGATTGATCAATCGCAAATACTGAAATTATGAAGCTTTCAAAATCGTCTCGATGGTGCTTTTTTTCGTTTCAATATTCCATTAATCTTTTCGCAGTGTATTTTGTCATCTTTGTTTGTGCATGGGATGACAAAATTGTTTATCTTTTACAACAGAATGACTGTGGAACTGTCATTTAACTGTCATGGAACTGTCGAAAGACAATCAAGTGATTCACTTAAAAGAATGCACAAATGCGCACACTCTCTCTCACTACGAGGATCTACAGTTTTGCTTCCAAATAGATTCCATGAAACTTCGGTCTCTTTTCCTTTTACTAAAATATCTCTTTGTATTTTTCAAACTCAACAAAAGACGCAGGAATGATGGATAATCGATGGGAAACTAGATTTATCTGTAGTTTTACAAATAGATTGAAATATTAGTTTTTTATGATGAGGTTTTTCACGTTTAATTAGGTAAAAAGGACAATATGCAGTGCATTCTGTTATCTTCATCAGGTCAAAGAAGCCATCCAAATCAGAGTTGCGGATATATTATAGACTATCTTATCATGCTGATTTTACGTCATTTTGATACGGCTGCGACTCCCAGTAGTAGCACGCTAAGTAGTAGAAAGTGATATAATCATGTAGTGGCTCTACTCTGAGCAAAGTGCCAAACTCGCTCCTTTATTAGTTTGATTATATCAATATCATATATTAGTATTTAAGTGTCTTTAAGCAATTAGACGTGCCATTTAATGAAAGCAATAAAGGCGTAAAAATTCCGATTGTCAAAAAATAATTATTTTATAATTTTTGCGAGTGCTTTCAAACAGCTTCGTCGACCATTGTCAAGCTAAGTTATTAAGTGACAATGACAGACAGACCGTGGAACGGCTGTCGCTCTAGCCCAATCATTTACAGTAAATATACGCTTGGTAGACATCAGTCAACAACGCACAGAATGAAGAACAAATTTGGAGACTCTGGGCATTACTAAAAGTTACTACTAAATAAATAAATGACAGCAGTACTCAATACAAGCAATAAAAAGAAAATACAAAGTGAAATCGAGGGAGTGGTCTAATAGTATTGAAGTGCATCATTTTCCCGGCAAAAAATAAAATTTTCAATACACATGTGGAATTGTGCTTGTATATTGACTACATCGCTAAATATATGTAATGTACAGGGTGATTCAGTTTAGCCCGCCGGTACTGATATAAGTGGTTAGTTGATATCTAACCGAAAACTCTATGTTTATTAAGTTCAACTTATTTATCTATGTATTAAGAATTCGATTTTGTGCATTTTAAGTTGTCATTACAATCGGTACCTGCCTTAAAGAGCAGTTAAGCATTCTTTACAATTTCAAACAAATTTGATTTTTGTCGATGCAAGTTGAATTATCTTGACTTCAATTTCGAAGATATTGCTCATGCTGTATCATGTTTATTGCATTCTATGGGTTAGTAGAAAGCAACTTTCAGTTGATTAGCAATACATTTTCGCAAGTTTTTGCAATAAAATTTAATTCATGACTATTTCTATCTTTTATAACCTCCTGAATCACTGTTTGCACTGAATTGTAGTGGCATATCGCTTTGGCACAAATGTAGAATTGAAATGAAAATCAAATTAAGCTTTTTCTTCGGCCTGAACGATGGAGTGATGGCTGGGGTTGGCTGAGGCCTTCTCAGAGGAAAAGGCTGCTGACCCCCTACATCAACTGGGAATTGGCATCACATATTGCAGTTTTATTAATACTACATGCTGAAGCAGAGGTAATCAGGCTACCTGTCGCAATTTTAACAAAAATCAAACTTTGTGATATTGCCTTTCAGGACTTTTATTTTCATTGTTTTTTCAAACTTTTCCACAAATTTGATCTACTGGATGGAGAGAATAAGGTCCCGTCTTATTCATGACCTGGATTTTGGACTTTTAATATGAAACTATCAATGAAACTTTCCAACCGCAAAAATCCAACTTTTCGCTTTTGCTCACGGTACAGTATAATCCCGTTTTAACGTACACTCTTGGGAATGAAAAAATGTCCGTTATATCCGATGCACGTTATATCAAGGGTATGGCATTTTCCCTTTTATAGGCATCTGCGACTGCTTTTATATCATCGCTTTTTATATTTTCTGACTAAGGCAAGTTATTTGGTGTTATGACTTTTGATAATTATGATTAGAAAATGCATGTTGATTGCATGAAAAAGTCAATTACAACTCACAATTACGCATTCAAAATTAGAAACTGCTGGTGCTAGAATGCACCTACTTGCTTTGCGCGTAGCCTATACTGCAGTCAGAGTGGTTTGACGAAGATTTTGCTTTCTTAGTGGCTAATTATGTAGGCCTACATGATTGTCTACGGCTGACTTTCCTATTGCGAAAATAGGGAGTCTTTCAGATCCATCCATGTTTGTGCCAACCATGTGGGTCAAAAGTTGCTTGCTATGTCTCGCTCCATGACATGGATCACTCTTGTAAGTGAAGGTTTTACTTGGATGTAGTTGATAGAATAGGGCAGTCTCATCTGCGTTAAATATATCACATGGCTCATAGTCAGCCAGAATCGCAGGCGGTTTTTTCTGCCAGTCGTCTTACGGCAGATAGTGGAGCACCGCTAGCTTCTCCACTGACGATATACGAAAGGTAATCATTATGTCTGGCTTTAAATCTGTCCAACCACCCATCACAGGTCAGTTTCTCCAAGTCGCCCGGCGAATTGGTTGGCTTTCTCTTTGAGCAGCGGGCCTGTAACAGGTGCTCCACGGTGACCTTGCTTGAGCAAGTCATACCATCAGCGCCTCTACAATAACTTCGTTGTCCCCTTTTCGCATTTTCTTCGTCTTGTCATTAAAGCAGCTGATTTTGTATTTTTCACAATGTTCCCATATCGCATCTATTGTTGTCAGTGATAAACCATAATCTCGGGTCTATTTCGCTTGGGTCTTAGACTTTCTTTCTATTTGCTCGCAGATTGATCTTTTTGATTTAGAAGTTGACGGACTAACACTTGCTTGACAAGCTTGAACACTCAGATAAAAGTTTGCTCTGAATTATCAATATGGCGATTCTCTCGATAATTTCAGAATTTTCAGTGCGCGAATTTCATAGATTGCAAATGCTTTCAACACTCATGCATCGAAATATTGCTGAGAATATCTACAACTGTCAGGATTTGAGATGTGCAGAAGCAAATTTGTACGTTATTTTTTCATGGGAGTGAAATTTCTGTCCGTTTTATTCAATTGTACGTTTTAGTCGTGCTCGTTATAACGAGAGTATTTTATTCTTAGTCAGATAGGATATTTTGCCGGGAATATTTTATGTGCACGTTATAACCGAATGCACGCTATATCCCGTGTACGTTATATCCCGCGTTCCGTGTAGCGGGATTATACTGTACTAGGTCATAGAGTAAGAGAGTAAGGCTGGAAACCACCTGGTTGTTGATCATCAATTCAGTAAAACACTTCGTTTCCGATCTAGCTCAATGTTGATAGATATTAAGAAAAATCAAATTAGAGAAGCATGAAAGTTGCAGATTGTTGCCGCAAGGCGGTGAACTTTTAAAGAAAACGGTCCACATTCAAGGTTCGGAAGGTTTTTATATCCATAGATAGGTCCTGAGAGTCACTATGTATGAAAGGGTTTGTGTTTTTTAATCAGCTTTAACTTATTCCAGTTCAATACCCTACCTTTACCATATTAATCCCTGTGTTGTTCAAGTACTCTTTATAACCTCTCTGGAGGCTCCACGCATGATGATGCATATTATGATTGATTTGTGTGACAAGTGCAAATTTAACGGACATAGATTCGAACAGCAGGTCAGTACATCTTGAATTTCAACATTTTGTAGAAAGTGACTGGATCATGAATAGCTACTGTAGAATAGCTCGTTTTTTTCAATCGGCAAGAAATTTCGCTCTGTTGTTGCATCCAAAGACACCCACTATATATAGGATATGATAGCGTGGACGAATGTGTCATGAACTGTGTTAAAGAAAGATTTTTTGTTGAATAAGGAACTGCTCAAATAGCCTATTTGAAATCTCTGATTTGTGATCAACAGCATAGATTTTCTCCAAACAAATCAACTGTTGACAATACTGTTGGCAAGACTTCCTCTTGAATGCTGTAGATGATGGAGTTGCATTGCATTCTATGTATACTGACTTTCAAAAAGCTTTCGATAATGTGGCTCATTCCTATTTGTCGACGAAACTAAAAATGCAATTTGGTGTGATTGGTACAGATTTAGAACTTACCTGTCCGAAAGATTCCAAGTGTGGTTTTCAGTGGTGTTGAATCTGACTGGGTTTCGGTCAAGTCGGGAGTGCCTCAAGGATCTGTTCTTGGTCCTTTATTACTTATTCAGGCATGGCCAACCCACGGACCGCGATGACTTATCGTGCGGCCCACTGAAACGTTTTCAAAATTAATTGTGATGCGGCCCCAGCACCCTCACAAGTATTGATATCTATAGTATTGGATCTCTGCAAAAATTATCTTCCTCGAGAGAGGCACATTGTCAAGCATAACATTGTGCACAGGCGAGCATTTGCTCTTTCGATTGAAATAAATGTATGCAAAAACTGCCATCGCGCAAGAATTACGGACAAAAATTTGGAAAACACTCTGCGCATCATTACATTGAACTGAAAAAATGACTTTACCGTGTTGTCTGCAGTTCATCAATCCCAGAAAAGTAATCAATCATGAGGTTTCCATGAGTCTTTTTATAAATTCTTCATATTCTAGAACTGTTTCTGAATATTTATAGAAGGTCAGGTTTCTCA
This sequence comes from Prostheceraeus crozeri, assembly GCA_907163375.1. Classification (NCBI taxonomy): domain Eukaryota; kingdom Metazoa; phylum Platyhelminthes; order Polycladida; family Euryleptidae; genus Prostheceraeus; species Prostheceraeus crozeri. Next base: position 411,251 of record CAJQUW010005432.1, on the reverse strand, counting down.
CAAAAATTCCCCATGTATCTCTCTGTATGTACCTCATGTATCTCTGTCCATGCATGTCTCTTTTTCTACTTTAAAGCACTTCTTAATTACGAAGTGGGAATTTAATTAGCTTTGTAAAGATTGATGTGCTTCGTTATATTGCTATGTTTAACAGACTTTACGCAAGATTTCTACGTTCTCTTGATATCATTGCTCTTTGGTATCGTTGTTACATTTTATTGCTCTTCTCGTTGATTGTTGTCTATGGCCCAATGGTAACGCAAAATTTATAGAATGTACATGTAAATGACTAGGTCCTTTTTTCAAACTGTCGTTATATACTCACTTCACTTGGTAACTTGGTGAAGTACACACGTTTAGAGTTGTCTTTCGTGACTGGACTGCCAACTAGTCGGTGAGTTATTTGTCATTTTTGTATGAACGTTATTTTTAACTTTTTTGTAATACGCCCATGTATTTTGCAGAAACCGTCTCAATAAGGCTTTCTTTGGTGAAAATAAATACCTTGTAAAAGCACCTGGATAGTTTTATAGACGCGTTTTACAAGCTTTCATCTTTTTTGAGTGTTCTTTCTTACTTATACATGAATGTTGTTATGTCGTATCATTTGCTCTGTATACCAAATTGACTGTCGTCACAAACCGTCGTCATCTGAAATAAATGCAAATTCTTATCTATGCTTCGTACTTGTTTGGTATTGAGCTATATACAGTGCAGTTTTGTCCAATTCTGTTCTATGGGCTGAGCTTCGCATTTACATCTGACATGCACCAAATTATATCAAAGGTTGTTATCTTCTACACAAGTCAAAAACATGATTAGCATTAACATGAATGGCTTATTCTAACTTTCGCATTATTTGGTAATTATTGAAATTTTACTCAAGCATGCCCTTGATGGGATGCATATGTCCCATGAAAGAATAACCCAAAGTCATAGAAAGTTACATTTGCGACAAGTCCGCGAACTATCTGAGAAACAATTATCAGATTTTGCTCTAGAATAAATGCATGGTCTTGAAAATTAAATCACTTGAAAATAATGAAAATTTGATATTTGATTTTAAATTACTTATATTTTAAATTGTAAACCAAAATTGCATACTATTTTACTGTAGTGACGTATACTCTAAGCTACCCTAACGCTGAGATACCACATTCATTCATCTGTTACTGCAGCACCACACGCATAGCACTAGTGGGTATGTGCATGCTTGCAACGCACTATTTTTCTCATAGGACATATCTCTTTAAAGGGTTAATAGATGCTTAACAATAGCTGATGAAATGCATAGCCTTATCAAACAATTGGAAATTCTTGAAGACAATCATTATAAATTTCAAAACACAATTCATGAATAAAGAAAAAGATAATAGGTCCATTGTCTAAAACCCTAGACAACATTACATTATACGAATTGTATTTCAACGAATTATGGGTATCCAAATACAATAACCTATTGATAACAGTTGAGAATTTGCTAATAAATATTCAGTCATTACTACAATTGTATTCTCCTCTCATTCATGCCGTAATTAATGTAGATTACATTTAATTTAAACCATTCAACGGCACATCGGTTTTAACAAATAATCTAGTAGCTTGATTTGATGAACTAATGGGAACTCAAACTGTATCGAAGAGTATTATTTCAGACTAAATATCTAAATCAAAACCACTGAAAAGAAATTTCGATGCATGATCATCAACAAGTCATGTTATGCAAAATTCAAAAATTACACCGGGAAAGCGGTGAGGCAAATTAATAAAATGATCCAAGATAAATATACGAACTAAAGATTAAAAGAACTCCTGAATAGCTAGCAGTTTATCAACGACAACGGGGTCCACCGATTGTGTATGGAATTGTTGCTCATTCGCAATTAATGTGCTGGTTATTCGTTTAAATCTATCTGAACTAAAACAAAATTATTTTTCCAAGCGAGAAAGCGCTGAGCTCCTAATATCATCAATCAAATCGTTTTCAGAAAAGGCCAGTCCTTAGAAACGTCGGCAAAGCTCTCTAACTTTTACTTTCAATTTCGACATGACTTGCTCAGGAAAGACTTGATACTCTTGTTTTTCTCTCTTTGCTCCATTGATCGAGGTACTACATCTCTCAAATTACGTTTATGTCGATTAAAGGTTTGAAGTGTGAGTGAAATAAAGCGCTGAATGAAGGCTAAGGATGAATGGTCCTTTTGAAATGTTTCCGATTTTGTGGATGGAATGGTCTTAGCTCATGACCGCAAATGAAGATATTGAAGCGGATATTCAATTACACCGATCCAGTGAAAAAAATGTTCAAAGCACGATTATCTATAAAATCAAGTCACATACTGCATTGGTAGCAGATGGCAATATTTCAATTTTTGAATATTCCTTTTCATGAAAACTGTGAGATAAGAAAATTCATTTTCACGACTGAATTGCTGAAGAATATTTTCCATACCATTCTATTTTAGGGAAATATCTTTCAAAGAAGAATTTACGTCATAAGGCTCAGAAATGATGGGATAATTTTCTTTCCTTTGAAATCTCCGACAGACATTTCACAACCAGAATGTAATGAAACGATCCATGGGGTGAAAGCAAACATGTACACGGTAATTAGAAGTCTCTAATGGGAGTGTTGTAGTCATCCATAATGAAAACCTAACCTATGAGATTCAGAATTTAACATTTTCATGATTCAAATGAGAATGGGGGATAGAAGAAAATTGACCCCGAAAGAAACTCTGTAAGAAATTTTTATTTTGGCATACGTTGGATATGCTTGTATTTCGAGAGCAAATTTTATGCAATTCAGGGCTTCTGCGGAAATCAGTGCAGCGGAGGCCGAAATACAGGTAGCATAAGTAAAAAAAGCTGGACAAAGTATTCATTAGTGAAATCAGACTAACTATCTCATTCATTTAGGTGTAGCGTCGTTCGCAGCTGATCAAATGAGTCCTCTACACTTCTGAGCAAAATGATCAGTATTTAGGGTATGAAAGGATCGTCTTATTAAGGTCCGAAAATTATTGGATACACTTTGAATAGTGTGTTCTTTATGCGCACAAGATTAGTCTACATGTAGCAGTCTCAATGGGTGCGTATTTAGTGTATAAAATTGTCATTGGTCCGCTTATAAGTATTATTCTGTGAGCTCTTTCCACTATGCCAAACTGATTCCCTTGAAATTGGGAGGATAGATACAGACATTCATTAATAATAATAATAAAGCGTCTTTATTCAGATAGATTGAAAATCAAGCGTTACACAAGTGAGTCAAGTAAAAGGAAGTAAGTTTCAATATACATTTAAACGGTCGATTTGGCGAATAGTTTGTTATACAAATTTGTACAGTAAGGAGTGAAAGAGGAGGCTCTTCGCTTAGACTTCACCAGTGAAACCCGTAGGTGGCCGGAATAGGTCATTTTTTGAGGACAAAGAAAGTTTAGATGACTGTCAGGTCTTAAAAGAGCTTTGAACTTCTTCATGGCTCTAACCTCACGTCTGTCAGATAAAGGAGCAAATGATGAACAAATACAGTTCTTTCCACAAATAATATTGTGAGCTCGCTTCCTGATGGCTTCCTTTCCTGCTGATACCAACCAGTAGTGGAGAGTTATATTCCAAAATGCTCAAAATATACACTTTGTACACCGTAATTAGATCGTCCTTTGACAACAAATGCTTAAGGATCCTAAAAACATTTACTCGACGAGCCACAAGCTTACAAATACGCTCTACATGCTGGTCCCATTTTAAATTGACTTGAAATGTTACTCCAAGAATTTTCATTGTGTTGCATAACAAGGTATCAGATGCAACTGGAGGCTTGATGTTGGAACTGCGGTATGGAGTGCGATTCGTCTTGTCTGGAGAACTTGGATGTCAGGAGACTCAGAGCTTCATTGAATCTGTTTGAAAAGTGCTCATCACCAACTCATCCCCTGCATGACCTGGTTCCGCTCATCAGCACTCGAAGTGGACGGCCAATTCTATCATTCACAAGCACATCTCGACGACTCAACTCCTTCATTGTATATGTGTCCTCCTTGCCGTACAGACATTTTGCTGACTGCTGATTTCCAGTTTTTGAACTACTCACTGACAAGATTCAGACCTCATTCTTTTCTTGATTTGTATGATTTTTATTCAACTGAAAATATATCTTTCTATTTCTATTTCTATTCATGATGATTCTAAAGTGACTTAGTTTGCATGCAGTATTCTCTGTTGCCCAAAAGTGAAGAAAGTGAAGATTGGCCATGCTACATGCATTTACATGTAAAATTGCTTAGTCATTGCATGCAGGTGTGTGCAAATCACTGTCATCCTCATTATATCAGTTGCTCACTGGAAAAATAATAATTTTTTCAACAAGCAGGTTTGAATCTCACTTATATGAAACAAAGAACAATTAAGCAATAGCATAAGTTTCCGGAATTCATTGGTGGATAGAATCGCACACTCTTTCATAACATTGATTCTAACTGAAGATTTTCAGTAAGTAGGATATACCGTTAATTACCGATAATCTGCTAATGCTGTATGATTGAGTTTAGGTTTCTGAAATTGCTTCTACAATTTCACTTAAGTTGCATTAAAAAATACTTTATCATCAATACCATATTTATTATAAATTTAACAAGACAACGCTTAATTTGTGCTAATATACGGTATCACAGTTTAAATTGATTTATTACTGTCCACGCTGTCATCTTTATGATTATTATTTTGCGTCACGTCATTTTTCTTCCTCAAGAAGTTATTTACAGTATTTTCTGTCATTGCTCTTGGATAATCATTTTTATGAGGAGATTAGCAGATTCAAATATGATTGTTAAAACAGTTGCTTTTTCAGATTCTTACTGTCGTAATGCCAGTTATCGAGCTGAAGAGTGTGCGATTCTATCCGCCTATGAATTCCGGAGACGTATGCTATTGTGTAATTGGTTCTTTGCTTCAAATGACAAGTGAATTTAGTTCACTTAGAGCCCTAGCGTCCTGCGATTCTCATGCTTGAATCTCCTAATCTGCTTACAACTCATCCTTGAAACTCAGCCGCTACTGTGTCGAGCTAGACAGAGGGCAAGTTGAAGACCATGTAGCTTGGGAATTGTGACCATTCTTAGAGTTTGGTAGTGTAACTTTTGTTGCAGTCATTCTTCCCATGAAATTCAATGAAAGAAGAAAGAGAAATCATTATTTTGCACTATATAGTTACAGCTAGCTTTTGAGGCTCATACTGCTTTTTATTGACTAGCTATGGCATATCTACCATAGCTATTCAATAGAAGCAGTATATGCCTAAAAAGCTGACTGTAACGATATTATCAACCGAACTACACCTTTTCCATGTCTATTTCAGATATTTCTATTTCAGATCTATCAGAAACTCAACTTTGAAGATATCTGAAATTCATTTGGAGAAATCTGAAATCCATCTGGAAATGTCTGAAATTCATTTGGAAAGATCTGAAATCGATTTGGAAATATCTGAAATAGAAATGGAAAAAATGTAGATAACAAATTAGCTTGTATTGCAGAATTTGATATCACTATCTGGATCAGTTGATATAACACAACATCAACCGTTTGAGTTGGTGATGTCAATTTTGACAATCGACAGAAAAAGTCCTTGAAATGGATAGATAGAAGCACCATGTTACAATGAATGCCAAAGAACTGACAGTTGTCTATGGAATCAATCAATATTATTTGAACAATTTCCGTACTGATATTAACCAAATGTACGATAGCGATGAAGTGAGATTAGTGAGATTTGGCATGTCACATAGCTAAAAACAATCTATAATGTTTCCAAGATATGAAATAATGATCATAATGAATTCAATCTATGATACAAAGTAATCTATGTTTCGGACGTTCTCCGTCTGTGTTCAAAATAAAAATGCTGAAATGTTAAATTCAAAATTTTCATTTTGAATATAGATGCTATCGGAGAACGTCCGAAAAATAGATTGCTTTTAATCAAACATAATCAATCAACATATGTTGCTTAATGCTACATTTTGCTTTATTTCAGTAGTGAGTGTACATAGCTTTTCTATGATTTCTGACATGTTAGAATGCACTAGTAGCTGACGTCATCATTCTTGTGTCTTGTGTAGTTTAAAATTTACTCACTAGCTCCTGTTATTATCTTTTGTCAACGTTTTAGCATTTTATCTTGTTGTAGTTCACTTGAGAGAAAAAGCGTGGCCATCAACCAGCAAACAGCGCTTTGGATTTTTATATTTACAACATAATGATAGTCACATGTAGATATATAATAGATATACAATAGATAGCAACAGATACCACAGTTGCATCAACAGAATGATTATAATGACTTTTGGTTTGATATTTTTGCAATGTTTTTGACAATCACTGTCTTCTAGTCATAGAAATGGAACTGCATACATAGAGTGTGATGGGATGAATGATTTAAATTCCAAGTTAGTAATGGAAAGAGAGATGCAGAAAAGTGATGCACAAAAAGTAATATCGTATACCTACAGACACAGTATGCCTTTGTCTATCTTGAGGCAACGATATCATAACGACATCACAGATTTTCTTAGATCACACATCGCAAATGTCACTTATCGGAGCATAGACAAGCTTTAGGACATTGCAAAGTATCAGATTAGAGATTTACATAGAACACCTCCCCAGGATGATTGATAAAATTTCTTCTTACTTTTTATATCATGTGGATGATCATCATTTGTGCTACAAAATGATGGCATTAAGATGATAATGAAGTCAGTGACAAGTCTCATGCATCAAAGTTGGCTACTCTAGTTACATTATAAGTAAGAATCATGAATTCGAGATTGAGTCTATGACCTGCTACAACCGCTTGAAAATAAAGCGTCTTCTATGCAGCAGCCCGTATATTCTCACTTATCTTACAGAATTATATTATACTTTTTTTTACAAGTAACAGTATAAAAGCAGAACTTTTGTGGAAACTGATATTTAAGAAATCAATCATGGCCCGCTTGATCTTCATCTCATGGCCCAACCAGCATGCTTGTCCTGTCATCTGGTCGGTACGAAAAGGAAGAAAGGACGAGAGTGTGCATCGTGCAATCGATATTTCCACCTCACATGTGTCGGGCTTACTCAGAAAGAGTCGTCTTCGATTACGTCCTGGTCCTGTTCAGCATGTTTACCTCTTGGTGCTCGCGCTCTTCACTTGGATGCTCCAGACTCATCCTTGGAAGCGCCCTCGACGGAGACGATTCTACAGCGAATTTTCGCCAAAAGACGGAACCGCAAAATCCCTGCGCGACTCCCCAAAGCGGTTCGTTGTACTGTAGCTAGTGCACTGGCGACTGCGATCGACAGGGCAGTGAATTCTAACTCACCGCTGAATTGGATCCGTTTGTTTTGCTTCGCGCCAATCGCCCTCGGCGTGCCAACCAACCGTACCTCCGACGCGTCACTTTCGTCCAGCCTGCGACAAACCTTGACTGCTTTTGAAAGCATGACGAGTGAACAACTTTTGGGTGTTCTCGAGAACCTTGATGCTGCTCCGCATGTCGATTGCTTCTCCGTTTCATCCGAAGACTCTGTGACCTTACGTAGAAGAGTAAGGGCAAAGCTGATCGACGGGGACATTTCCGGAGCCGTCAGAGTCATCGCATCCGACGATACGATTGCGCATCCGACTGACAAAGTCGTTGAACTCCTTCGAGAGAAACACCCTCCCGGTCCTGATTGTGTCAATTACTGTGACTCTTTCGACACCCCACAGATTGTAGTGACCGACGCCGATATTGAAGCTGCTCTCAAGTCCTTCCCTGGAAGCAGTAGTGGTGGGCCGGACGGATTGAGACCCGGTCACCTTCGCGACCTCACAGGACATGCTGCCTACGAATCGGGACGCCGCCTCCGAGCTTCAATCGTCGTCTTGATGAGAGGACTCTTCAATGGGACCGTGTGTACTTTCGGAAGAGACTTGCTTTTTGCTGCGAACCTCATTGCACTGCGGAAGAAGGACGGTGGCATCCGGCCCATCGCCGTCGGCAACGTCTTTCGTCGCATAGCTGCCAAAATCGCTAGCCGCGCCGTGTGTATATCTTTGGCACCACAGCTCCGCCCCGTGAAACTTGGTGTCGGCATTCCTGGTGGAGCGGAATCCGCCGTTCACGCAGCTCGGGAGTACATCTACCGGAACCGCAATACATCAAAGCTGCTTGTTAAGCTGGATATGCATAACGCTTTTAACTGCGTGAAGCGAGAACATATCCTGATGACCGTCGCGCGTCGCTGTCCCGAGATCGGCCGACTGGTGCGTCTCTCTTACGGCAGTCCGACCAACTTGCTTGCAGGAAAAGCAATCATCAAGTCTTCCTGTGGAGTTCAGCAGGGTGACCCGCTTGGCCCGCTCCTTTTCGCCCTCTGCGTCGATGAAGTAGCCAGATCCGCCAAGTCAGAGTTCAACGTGTGGTACCTTGACGACGCAACGCTCGCTGGACCACCCGACCTTGTCTCCGACGATCTGAGGAGGATCATACCCGTCCTCTCAACGATTGGTCTGCAGGTGAATCCGACGAAGTCGGAGGTGATCCAACTATCTGAGTCGAATGTTCTTACCACACAAAACATCAGTACCCTATTCGATTGCTTGCCAGGTGCTCAAATCACCTCCATAGACTCCGCAGTGCTCCTTGGCTCTCCTTTGCATCGGCAGGGAATAACATCTGTGATTCGACAGAAGAGCGACACCCTGTCCAGAATGGCGCTACGACTACAATCTGTAGATCGTCATACCGCTCTCTTCCTCTTGAAACACTGCCTCTCCATGCCGAAGCTTCTGTACACTCTGCGTAGCTCGCCTTGCTTTGTGGAGGAAGGCGGCCTGTCACACTTCGATGAGGTCTTGAGATCGGCGGTTTCCTCCGTCTGCAACGTTGACTTTGACGACACAGGTTGGAGGCAGGCTACTTTGCCGCAGAAGTATGGCGGACTTGGTCTCCGATCCGCGTCAGACATCGCTCTCCCCGCCTTCCTGTCATCTTCATTTTCAAGTGCATCTCTGATCTTCGACATCCTCAAGTCAAAAGACAAATTGAGTAGCCATAACTCAGCTCTTGAGGTGTGGTCCTCCTCCCGTCTGAGTGTTCCAGATAAGCGCGATATTCAAAGTGAATGGGACAAGCAGCTAGTGATGTTAAACAGGGACCACCTCCGTCACGAACTCGACCAACATCGACTTGCATGCCTAGCTGCTGCTTCTCAGCCGTACAGTGGCGCTTGGCTTCAGGCAGTGCCTTCGACGTCGACCGGTACCCTTCTCGACGATGAGACAACACGCCTGGCGGTGGCACAGCGTCTCGGCTTGAGTGTATGTGAGCCCCACCCATGCCGTTGCGGTGGCACAGTCGACAAGCGGGGCCTTCACCCGTTGTCGTGTCGTCGCAGTGCTGGCCGTTTCCCGAGACACACGGCTATCAACGACGTTGTGAAGCGAGGGCTGGATGCAGCAATGGTGGCGTCGTGTCTCGAGCCCGTAGGACTCGATCGTGGCGACGGCAAGCGTCCAGACGGGTTGACTCTTTTCCCCTTTTCTCAAGGAAAGTCGCTAGTCTGGGACGCAACCTGCGTCGACTCTTTCTCGTCTACTAACGTGTACGGCTCAGCAGTGGAGGCTGGTTCCGCTGCCACCAAAGCGGAGAAGGCAAAGCTTTCCAAGTACGCCGCCTTAGCCGATCGCTTTGTCGTCCAACCCGTAGCCGTCGAAACGTCTGGTGTCATCGGGCCGCTGACACTACCATTCCTCAAAGAAATTGGACGACGTATCGCGTTGCAACGCAATGATAGCAGAGAGAGAGAGAGTGGCTCTTTCAGCGGCTATCTCTTGCTATCGTCCGCGGCAACGCTATCGCTATTCGACTAGCTGGACGGCTTGATGAACAGTGATTGACAATATTCGATTTGTATTATTAGTAGTGTCATATAGACAGTGTGAATGTTTCGCTTGTGTATAAACTAGTTCATCTTTCTTCACTGACTTCAGGTTAAGCCTATTTCATTGTCATTATTGGCTATTTGATACCTAATATTAAGTAAGAGTATTAATAGGTATGTGAATATTTTCATGAATACATTGTATCTGCATGTATATTTAAGATGAAGCAATTACTTCATTTCTCACAGTCATTTATTTGACTTTCCAGTGTATGAAAGTAAAAAAAATCAAAATCTCATAAAAAACATAACAAATCATGCCGCTTAGAAGCACCGTGTCAACCATGAAGCATTTCAAACGCCAAAGCAAAATTTCAAATTGCTGGAGGGGTATATGTAATGGAGAAATGGATGCACAGACAGATTAATAGACATTTGTAAATGTGTTAATTTCTAATTAATATATGAATGCTTCTTTTTCTTGAATATCGTATTTCTTGAACTGTGCCGCTAAAAATAATTATTTTTGTAAATATAATATGGAGTTTTGCGCCAATAAATTATATTTTGACGAGGAATTCTCAACTTGTTCTACAAATACAACTATGAATTCTACTTCTTTTAAAACGCCGACACTTGAGAAGTGCCGACATTGTGATAACAAGATTGCTTAGAGGTAACTATAAATAAACACATTCCAACCTTCATGCATATTTTGTTAATGCTCTCCTTTAAGCAAAGGCTGTGTGTGCAAAAAGCTCGATGTACAATAACAGTTAGCTGTCCGAATGTAACGCAATATAAATGAAAATATGTACAAAAATGTCGATAAAATTCCCACATGCGGTGCAGAAAACACAATGTTGCGATTATCGGCTACATCAATAGTCCAATCGACAAATACTATTAACAAAATGTAGCTATCCAGTTTCTCATCCATGGCCACAATTTTATCCTTAAAATTTATCAGTGCGCATGCGCTAAGGCTGTGTTGACACATGTTGAAAACCATATAAATGAAAAGAAAGCTCTTCCTTCTATAAGAAAAGATAGGAATTCGCTGAATTTCGCACTTGGGAATAAAAGAGAGAAAGAAGAAGAGAGAGAAAGTGCTGTCTTAGCATCGACTGTGAGCATGCGATGGACACCGAAGGCCCTGTCACATTGTATCATAACTTCTCGTATATTTGGCCAATAAATTTATCGAGAGAATTTATAATTTTTGATCCGCTTTTGGATAAAAAAACTTGAAACATGACTAACCTCTCTCGCTGCTTGGTCACCTACGTCTATACTTAGACGTATTTTTCAGTGTGACTTTTTAAAATTTTCGATGCACGGTGCACCTGTTATCACATCCGGTACACCGGTGCGAGCGGGTGCGGATAGCTCACAACCATCTTTTAAGTGCGTACATGTACACAGAGTGTAGAAAATGTCTTCTTACATTGTTGGTGATGAGTCGATGGCCCAAAATTGCATGGCTGAATTTCATTTGAATAAACTTTCTGTTGGGATTTGTTTGCATCATCATGACATAGTTCTCGGCCTACTGACAGGTGCTTTAGTCCTGTCATTTTCTTCGTTTGGTATCCGATCCTTAACAAAATCTAGCATATTTTTTCATTTTCTTCCTCTGGGTCTACTTCCTGTCATGCGGACCTCAATCACCTCTCAATAAGCCATCATATCGAAAGACATGTCTCAGTCATTGATGCTGCCTTCTCCGGATTGTTTTTATCAGGCATTTCTCATCGCTTATAGTCGTTAATGCCTCCTCATTCGTACAATGCAGTATCAAATTTATCTTCTCCAACTTGTCACATACCTTAAGTCTTCTGTTGTAAGCCTTTGTTAAAGTCCACGTCCCCGATCCACACAGCAGCAAATTAAGGACTTTATCATCTGTTTCTGGACGGCTTTATTCATGGAGCTGCTCAACAACTCCCTCCTCTCACATGCTACCGCCATCCGTGCTCTGATTTCTCTTTCACAATGTCCATCCTCTGACAGCACTATGCTCCCCAGATATTTGAAATGGGACACTTGCTCCATTACCTGTCCATTTTCCATGATGCTAAACTCCCTACTTATTCTTCCAATCTGCAACACTTTTGTCTTTTAAGTGCAGATTCGCATTCTAAATTCCTTTGCCATTCTTTTCTTTGTTCATCATTTACTGTAAGCCCTCCTCATCGCTTGATCGCCAGCAAATCGCTCCGCATTGACCTGCATCCCTCTATTTCTCTCTCTCTCTTTCTCTCTTGCTTATATGTGTAAAAAAATCTTTTTGTCAATTGTGCAGTCATTGCAGAAAGAAAAAATGTATAAATATTCATGGACTTCAATTTTCGCATGATGCTAAATGGAACGTTCAGTACCGTAATTGTGAATTGTGTAATGCGCGTTGTCGTCAGTTGTGGATGGCTGTGTGTCTGGAAAGTAATCGCAGCCGTGGGTTTGGCACGCCTGTGTGTATAGTTGTTCTTGTTTACATAGCCACATAGTATTTTGTTGGCCGGTTATCTGAGACTTTTCTTAAGGTGGCTTCAAAAGGCTCGAAATTTGGATCGTGTGGTTACAAAATTTGCTAATGTGAAGAGCATTCGTTACGCTGAAGAGCATAATTTACGAAATAGACTCGATATAGATGCTGTATCAAAGCTGCATAGCGAGAAAATTTCTTGTATGAAGGAGTAACATCATTTGCTTTGAATTTAGGCATGATGATAGGCGGTCTAGAAAGTTGAGCAGGCGTCAATGTATCATAACTGCATTGCAAAAATGCTTTGTCCACTGAAGATATCGCTTTGTACGACCCTCCCTTTTATAACTGACATTAAATATTATTGTCATTATGTAGTAGGCTATTAATTGACCAGTATACATTAGGAAATCAGGTACTGACAGAATCTTGTAATGAAGTAATTAATGAAATTAGATTTAAATTTGAATTTACAATTTTAATTTGAATTACTTTTTGAATGTGCAAATGAATAAAACTCGACAAAGAACATCAAATCATATCATTTTTTGACATTTATATCAATTAGGAAATTTCATTTTCTAACTTGTGCTTATCAGGTAAACACAAGCAGTAAGTATGTATTCTCAAACATAGTATGTGAACATGTAGCACAAATTCACTTCGGTTTTAAATGTAAAGCTATTTAATTTTATTGCCATCATTAATGTTATATTTTGCTTTGGTTGAAAATGATTTTCATTCAATTTTTTCGCCAAGTGTTCATATGCTGCTATATATGATTGCATCCGCCGTTATTCGATTCCTCTTGTGAAAGACTTAATTCAAGAATTGATTCCATTGAAAGCCAGAGGCAATTTTCGATACATGTGCATGTATATGTATAATCCGCATTGAACAGTATTACTTAACACGTGAACTTTTCACCTAAATCGCACTAATTTTGTTTTTGGCTGCTTGAGTACCTTTAGTTATCTTTTCATTTGAGGACTTCATGCTGAGTTGATATTTATGTTCTACATGGAGTGCATGTACAATGTACATACATGTGAGTTCTATAATTTCAGATGATTTTTAAAAATGTGCAAACTTTGCAAGTAAATCAGTTTATGCCCTTGAAAAGCCTGTAACAGGCAGAAACCGGTCGGACAGTTTGAGTTACTTGTTTAGCTCTTCCTTGCATTCTCCCGCATGTTCTTCATCGTACTATTATTCACTAATATCTTTTATTTATCTTAGATACAATTCCAGACATATACATGCATATGTCAAAGTGCTTAAATATGTCAAGTGTGGAAACTCCCCATTACTCTCATGTATTTTTAGTGGCGACAAATCCGCCATCTTTTTCACCAAGACAATTTTTCAGATTATACGGATAATTATGCAATTTTATGCTGCTTCATAGTTTTGACATAGCTATTCAGTACCTTCCATTCAATATTTCAATACTATTCTGTTGTCAAGTGCGATATCAAATAAAAATGCTTGTAAGAGCTGGCGAAAAAGTAATATCATAGCTGTCGCCACAAATCAACCATTGATTCCATACTTCCCTTACATACTTACTTTGGTATATGTACAGTTGTTTTAAATAGCTTAAATAGCACTTCAGAAGAGACATGTATACTTTTCCTTTATCCAAAGTTACTCCTATATAGTGCAGAAATGAATTTATTGCCGATCTTACTTTTCGTTTATCTGAGAGGTGTTTTAGGGCTTGGCGAGAATCGATCACTCCAGGAGGTCTCCGTCGCCAAACCTTTACTCCGACCACTGCATATGTAATAGCCAGGACTGACAGGGGAAGACCATAGCACAGCACGAAAACGACGATCGTGTACACTTGCTGCATTACTTTAGACCAATTTTCACTGCAGACTAACAAATTGTTCTCCTCCCCGGCTCTGGCGACCACTAACTGGACACTAGATAGAGCTGCTGAGATCACCCATATTCCTGCAATAACAAGTTTGGATCGAGATTTAGTTATTCGAGAATGCAAAGGAGCGAGGATCATCCAAAGTCTGTCCAATCCGATGACCATATTCGTTGCCACAGAAACGGTCACCGACAAAAGTTGCAAGTAAAGCACAATTGGACAAAGGATAACCGGAAAAGCCCAGTAGCGCATGTAAATAAGCACAAATGTAAATGGAAGGCAGAAAATACCGACTAACAAGTCTGCCACACTGAGACAAACGAAGAAGTTTCTAATATCAGAGCGAGATCGATGTCCTTTGATAAAAACAACAATAGCCGCAGCATTTCCAATCGCACAAAGTAAGATGGCAGATATATAGAGAACTAATAGCACACATTTCTCAGGCACTGACCAGGTCTGGGGCATTGAGGAGTTCGTAGAGTTGTTCATTCTCCACGATAGTGTCAAACGACATAGAGAGAGAATTCTGACAGTTGCTCTTCATTAGTTCATCATATTCTAGCGATTGGTTGATGACAGATCCAATCAGATATAAATCTTCGCTTCGCCTGTCATTTCTGTTGGATATCAAAATGATGTGATTACAGATGCTTACAGACAGGCACGCGGTGGGGTGGGGGTGGTGTGGATGTCTAATCCCCCCTAAAATTTCACTTACTCGCAGCAGCTCCGAAACATTCATTTAGACTATATTCTAATCTATCAATTCGCTATATCTAACAATACAAAACGAATATTTCCTAAACATTTCTGAATTATTTTTTTTAATTACCATCCACATGCCTGTTTCTCCTGTCACGTGACTAATGATTGCGCATGAATGAAGTTATGCTGCACAGCGAGTTCAGAGATGCAGAGACTGACGCAATGATACAGAACCCCACAGATTCGGATTGTTCAACCCTAGAACGTACAAAATTGTTTTCTGCGACTCAGTGTCGCAACTGTAAATCGCCCGCTCCCCCCGAAAAGATTGTCCAGAAGCGGTGGCTCCCAGGATTTCAATGACCTTCAAAGTGAAGAAAATTGACTGAAACATGAAAGGAAATCGCATTAATTAAATAGAAAATATTTCTTCATGAAAATGTTCATTTTCAAAATTTAGGGTTCTATTTGCGTAATTCATTTTCGAATTAAGAAATTCTGTAGGACTTTTAAAATACCTATGGAAACTTCTCATTAGAAGCATTGATTTATTTATCTTTTAAAAAAGTTGTGTGATATCGGTTTTCCATAATTCTACTTCATATACATTCATGTATTTCGATTATTCCTTGAACTCAGTCCTTTATATTTTCATCATATCTTGATGGGTAAATACTTCTAAATGATGTCTCGTTATCCATAGTTAATACTGAATGGTGGATGCTCACAGACTCTCATCCTCCGACGAACATTTTCAATTGACTAAGTGTACTTGTACTTCTAAGGGCGGGCGTAACTGCATCGCATTTTAGCGAGGTCCCCTCAGAACGGGGTCTCAGGGGCCCGGGGGCTGTAGTTACGGCTCTGCTGCGACTTAGTACAAGAAAAGTAATTTTGACTTTACATCTTTATCAGAAATTCTTGAGTTTGCTTTACACCTTTTAGATCGCTTCACAGCATAAACGTTGTAAGGTTTCATTTTCAATTACTTATCAAAAGAGAAGGTTACGATATTCCATTATTAACTTATAAAGCGCATAAAGCTCAACAAAAAGTGCCAACAATTTCTAGTTACTGCATGTACAATTCAGACAAAAATGTTTTGACTGGTATGCATGTTGACCGCACACGAACTTCTTACAAGAGAAACAGACGTTTTGTGCATCATTGTGACTGTCTTTGTCAAAAATTGAAATTTACCCGCTTCCTAGAGATGACACCTTCGAATTTCATTGATGGATGAGGGGGATTCAAGATCGCTTATCCTTTAAACACTCGAGTAAATAAGTTGCCACTTCATGAATGAAATGAAATTGAGATGATTGATTTGTGATGTCCTTTCAAAGCGCACGTTCAGCATTGTGATATCTAGGAGGTTATAAAATGATGCCAGTGACCATCGGCGGGAGGCCATCTTGGTACAATAATGCCGAAGCATTTGATTTACCGCATCTAATCGTCCAATCCTCCTTTCTTGTCATATTGAAGAATGATAAGAGGTCTTCTCTTCGTCGGGAGTTGTCAATGGTCGACGTACACTTTGAAGAAGTTAAGAGCAACAAGTACTTATTTTGTTTCGGGATATAGCTGACAATAGCTGCCTCTCCTTCAGAATGGAATGCAAACACAGATGAATATTACTCACGGCTTCCTGTCTCCCATTTCGGTCGGTATCTCCCTTTTATTTGTCCCGAGAAGTGTCATGCCCTATTCTCTCAACTTAATTCTTGCTATCTCCAAAGAGGTAAAGAAATGTTGAAGGACTGTTAATTCTCCAACTCTCACTGTCCGTGCAACGCCTTCTTCTTTTCCAATATATGGCGGTATGGTCAGTACATAATAACTTGCTGCATCAGCCGCAATCCAAAACTCTGCATCAAATTTAGATGGTTTGTTTGGCATATATTGAAGAAAAGCGCACCGATTTCGTGAAGGAGATAGTTGCTCGTCAACTGTCATATAGTCTAATGTGACCAGTAAAGGCGAAGTATGCTCGTTAAGTATTTAGGAATTTTGTGAAAAGTTCTCTTCTGGGAGCAAATTTATCGTTTCCAAATCGAGCATTTCTCAGCGCACGGTCATCGAAACATAGGATGCGAAGTAAGCTTTTGAACCTTTGAAATCCCATGGTCTGAGGGAAAATTGGTTTGCCAAAGTCCTTATTCTATAGGTGCTGCAGTGGCTCGTTACTGCCTTGATAGAAACCTCACAGGTAAATGAGTCCCATAAAAAGGAAAAGTTCGATAATCTGCTTTGACAAAGGTCACTCATTCAAAGCAAATATAAGTGAAGACTTGCTCAGATAACTCAACTATAATTTTTGTGCGGTGTGTATGTGATGTATCAATCAGCTGAAAGCGTCATTTACTCGAAACAAGATCGAATACAGAAATATGTGCTGCTATTTATTATGAGGTCAATATGACCTCACATTTTCAAAACCGTAGATTTTATTCGTAATCGATATCAGTGGCGTCGCGTGCTCCCTGACCATAGGCCTTCACTCGGCATTGGAATACTATTTTTATACAAAGCACTTTTATGTTACACTAATTTTCATAAAAGCTGAATTTTTAATAACAATTTCACTAACATTTTTTAAGGCCTAGTGAATGTGCACATGAGAAGTTGATTGCTTATGTCGCTTAATCGTCTAACTCAAGGAGCTGAGATTACTATATCCCCTCTCTGTCCAGACCACATTTTCTCGAGAAAAATGGAGGCAAGGCCAACAGTTTCTTGTGTTTCTCACGGCCGGTCAAACTCACATGTTTGAAATTTTGATGCATAAAATGTCTTCTGTATTTCTTTCTCTGTGAATACTTTCAATTTTATATCAGATGTTGGCCTACCTTGCTTGACGACTGTCATCTTTTCAGTATATTTTCTTGGGACGAAATTGGCGTTATGATCTCATCTGCATTACTAAACATAGCGTCACATCAATCACGTAAAACAAATTATGGAATTCTACCGAATCTGGGTGTTCGAGTCAGATGCATTACTCTGCTTTCATTGGAGAACGCTCTTCATTTGATCGCAGTCTTGTCTGAACATCAGTCATCGGCTATTGTTGACGTATTGGCCTCTCTGACAAGAAACGAGGACAGGAACAATTGGGTTGCGCTTCCCTTTCTATCTATATTTAGGCACCGCCCCCGATCAAGAATTACGTAGAATTTCATTGCAAAAATTGGAGAAGGCAAAGCACTATGTCTATCGGGAAAGCCAATATTGGCGCTGGCGCGTGCGCTGGCGCGTGCGCTTAGCGCCACTATTCGAAACGCAAACGACAGAAATTCATTGCATCGCAAATCTTCAAATCTGCGTTTGTCATCGGAGTTCAAATCCATCAGCTTTCAGAAAGATTTGACTCCATTCCAACAACATCGGGATAAATGTCTTCGTGAAGAATTGAAAATGCGACGCGATCATGGGGAAGATGTTATCATAAACTGAGACAGAATCATTTACCGGAAAGATAGACCAGAAGCGACCAAAAATGAAAACTTCCGACAAAATTCGGGTTTTCTGTAGGTCTTTTATCATCTCGTTGTAGAAGTGTTACCTAACCACATCTCTTACTGTTCAATACCCAGTCATTGGTATCTAAGATGGAAGAATTTAAATTGACAGTACACATCAAGTCTCCAACAGTGATATGCATTACTGAAACATGGCTATCGTCGGATATTCCAGATTATGTTGTGTCTCTGAAAGATTACAATCTTATCAGATGTGATCGCATTGGAAGGAAAGGTGGTGGCACAACGATTTATCTTAATTCCAGATGTGACTTCAGAATATGTGAGTCGATAAAGTCAATCCCTCAGACGATAGAATGTACAGAGGTTCTATTACTTTCAGAGAAGCTATTTTTCATTTGTATTTACATTCCTCCGAATTTAAAATCATCCGACTATGATGAAATTCATTCTTATATTGTTTCAAGAGTTGATTTGATATTGATGGATTACGTCAACGTTAATGTCCTAGTCATGGGTGACTTTAACACCTTTAACACTAAATCTTTATCCGAAGATTTGAGTTTAACAAATATCATTACCAAGCCCACACGCGGAAATAATATTCTCGATGGCGTCCTGATATCTGAGGAACTTCTCGACATTTATGTACCAGACAGAGTCATTTACGACGCAACAATTGGCAATGCTGATCATCTACTTTTAACCATTATGCCGCAAAACGCTAGCAATGAAACGCCTAATTACCAGATCGTGCCAGTCTATGACTTTCGGAAATCCTATCTTAGTCAGCTACGATCCTCCTTTGATTCAGTTGAACTTGACAATGTCTTTTCGTCCAACAATGACGTCGATTTTCGATGCGAGTACCTTATTTCTATCTTGCAAAATTTACTGGATCGCAACATTCCTGTTAGCTATGTTTACATGAAGGATTCTGATAAGGAGTGGATGAATCCTATGACTAAACTTCTAATAAATGAAAAGTGGGAAGCATACAGAGAGCGGAATTGGACAAAATATGAAAAGCTCAAATTAAAGGTTAAAGACGAAATAATTAAGGAAAAAAATATGGGCAAATAAAATGAAAACCTCATCAAATGGCATATGGAAACTGACTGACTCGTTGACCGGGAAAGCTGAATCGAAGAAAATTGTGAACAAACTTGTTGCAAAGTATGGCAATGTTGAAAGACTTTGTGAGGATATCAGGAAATCATTCAAAAGCATCCATACTCCTCCTGATGACTTCGATGAAACAGTTAAGACAATAAATGCCATGAATGATACACGTTGGGATTTTGAAGTATCGGAGGATAACATTGAAAAACAACTGCTAAAGCTGAAGTCTGGAGTCTCCAAAGCAAAAGACAATATTCCAAATACAGTCTTCATTGAATTGGCCGATAAATTGCAGAAATTGCTAGGAATTCACTTAGTCAGGGAAGATTTCCGACTATTCTAAAAACTGGGATAACCATCCCTATTCCCAAAGACAGATAGTTGAACATCAAATCTCTACGGGCAATAACAATGCCACCTTTGCTATCGTCTATCATAGAGGATGCTGCTCTGAACAGTATTAAATATCGACTGGTCATGGATTATGGGACATCTCAACACGGATTTCGTGCTTCTTCATCGACAATAACGGCCATAATTGATGTACACGATTTTGCAACGAGAATGTTTGATGACCTTTCCACAAACGGTGTACTAATAGCCAGTGTCGATATAAGTAAAGCTTTTAATACAATAAACCATAAGATCCTATTACAAAAGCTTGTCGATCGTGAATATCCAAAAGGGTTCGTCACTTGGTTGCTTAGTTTTCTATCGAATCGAAGAAATGTAGTACGGATAAATGGCATATTTAGTGTTCCATATGATGTGAATTCTGGAGTTATGCAAGGATCTAAGCTTGGGCCATTTCTATTCACATCTTTTATCGGTGACTTAGTGTCCTCTTCTTCACTTTCACACATGGTAAAATATGCGGATGACGTATTCCTAATTGTTCCCATCCTGAAATCTGAAAGTCCATTGCAATTGATGCATGAAGAAATGAAAAGCATTGAGAACTGGAGTTATGAAAACAAACTCAAAATCAATAAAAGCAAGACAAAAATTATGGCTACACAACGACGATCATGTCAAGCTAACCTGACATTTTCTGGTGAAATCGAAGCACCAGATTGCATTAAAATCCTCGGAGTGACCATCGATAGAAATCTTGGTTTTCGAACGCATATCACAGAGATAAAAAAGAAGGCAGCGTCTCGTTTTCACGTACTCCGTAGACTGAAGCCCTTCGTAGACTCAAGAGAATTGCATACAGTATATACCTCCTTTATAAGATCGATTGTGGAATATGACTGTCCGTGTTTCGTCGGCATAAGCAACCCACTGGCAGGGGTTTTGGCTTCAATAGACAAGAGAGCCCACAGAATAATGAACATCGAAGAAGGCAGATGTTTATGCTCAAGTGACGTCATAACGCGTCGCCGTAACATATTGAGCGCTCGTCTTTTTGATCACATAGTTAGTGACCGGAGCCATATCCTGCATTACCTCATCCCCGAGAAACTTCCTCGTACTTCTCAGTATTACGCTGACTTTTCAAGAACTTCGGTGCGTTACAACTCCTTCGTGCCTTTTATGATACGTTACAAGAACGCTAACTGACTTTATATTTTTTGCACATGTTCTTCATCATGACGAAAATACTGTATCCATGAAATGTTTGATTTATATTCACAAAAATGAAATAAACACACTACTACTACTACTACTACTTACTGCCTCACACGCATACAACTCTCTTTCGCTGTCTGAACATCAGTGCTCCGTCTGAACACACGACTAGCTTGTGTGTCTAATTGTTAGAAGAAAACAGCTATGATTCAAGCATGTGCTGCGAAACTGTTCACTCTTGAGGTTGAGCGTCTGATTTTGAGACGGAAAGCTGTGTACAGCTATCACGAGATGCTATCGAATTTAAATGAATGATGACACTTTTCATTTTTATAAATGTTGTTAAATAATTT
Source organism: Prostheceraeus crozeri (assembly GCA_907163375.1). Classification (NCBI taxonomy): domain Eukaryota; kingdom Metazoa; phylum Platyhelminthes; order Polycladida; family Euryleptidae; genus Prostheceraeus; species Prostheceraeus crozeri. The sequence goes on along the minus strand of CAJQUW010005432.1, from coordinate 389,732 downwards.
TTGAGGATGCGCCGAAGGCCTCGCAGGTACGGAGAAGACTCCACTGATCGATATCTATGTACTAATGAAATACTTTGATATTGTAAATCTATTAACAATAATGGAATATTATAAGTCACGGAAAATCTTCTTTAATATATATGATTTCTCAATAATACACAAACTTTAAAAATGGGATGATGTCAAATTGACCTCACTGTACGTTCTGGGGTTAATTTCATAAGTTTGCTGGAGATGCGATGAACGGAAATTTTCACTAGGGCTGCGAGAACTTATTGAATGGGCGGAGAATCTCATGTATCTGTTGAAAATAAAAACTGTCTTTCACCGCTTGCACTTTTCCATGTCATGGATGTCTACAGAATGTTCAAATTGTCGCGTTTCCATCATATTTTACGAAATCCCATCCACATGTCAAACTCTTTTTGCCTACATTAGAATGGTATTTAATTCTGTCAATATGACAACTTGACCATAAGATCATAAGAACATTTCCGTGACAACTTCGCCTGACGGGTCGGTCAGAGAAAATTCGACTTGTACCTAGAAACGATCCTTAGGGCTCTTGGATAATCTGTTGAATGGCAAAATGAGACGAAGATGCGACCTATCAAACAAGATGATGATTGTAGCAGTCCTCAATGACGTGCTCGCCAACTCAATAGAAGAGAGGTAGCGGTTCTCTTTTGAAATTATGCCTCAGGAGGTGGATTTCAGCGATGAATCTGCGAGTATATTGAACACTTAAAATAATTTTTGCATTCGAAAAGTCTAAAGAAATCGCTTGCCAAAATCGTTGCCACTGTAAAAAGCTAGAACATGATTATACATAGCCTCGATGAAGCGGGGTCAGTGAGATAGGTCAAAGGCACCATTTGGTGACCCAGGCAATGACCAGGTTTTTCGTTTTTAGGCTTTGCTACTTTCGTAGCAATAGAGCAAGCTTTTGGCTGAATTGTGAAATCAGAGTGAATTTTCGGTTGCACTATTTTCATGAGCTTGTAAATCATTAGGTGATTGGAAATGCCAGGAAATGACAAGTAAGGATTTAGTGCGTGTAAGTCGCTTGCAGTGACGGAGTAGGCCCCCCTGCATGATTATTGCTGGTCGGCACAGCTACGAAGAGGAGCCATGAGGCAGTGTTGTCAATTTACCAGTCCATGTACATACATTTTCTCAGAAAATTAGTAAGCAGTTTTTGAAATGTTTATGATTTTCCAACTTTTGGCAAGCGTTAGGTCTAATTTAATGCATATATATTACAAATGGAACTCTTCTTTCTTACTACTTACATGTAGTCTATATTACCGGAATTTTGTACGCATCTGATCGAGGTCAACGATTCGTACTATCAGCATTTACAATGTATGCCCGGTGCGCGCTAGTGGTGTAGTAGAGAAAAATGAAAGTGAGGGCCAATTGGAAAGCACTTCCATAAATTTTTGAAATTTGAATTTTATATAGAACTTATCACTAGACTTCAATGACTTCAGTCCGAATCGAGTAATCTATTTTCATTCAGATGAAGCACATAAAAGATTGACTGTGTCTAATTAATGTTTGCAAATTGTTCAGCAAATGCTTTTAGAGGTGTGATGCTTATAAAGCCCAACTTCGATATTCACAATCACATCATTGGTCGTACCCTGCCAGCAATGGAATGAAATCATTCAAAAAAAATCAATTCGTTGAGGTATGGTAATTTTGATTCAAAAATAGATGTCTTTTTGCATGTTGATTTAAGTTCAATTTCATATGACTTATGCATGTAGGTCTACATATTTTAAATTGAGCATTTAGAGGATTTTGATTATATTTAACTGATCTGTAAAAACGTTCCCGTGTGCCTGCTTACAGAAAACCAGATAATATTCGATCAAAATTACAGAATAATATCAATAATCACAAACTTTTTGCTTTCACTCTTCTATCCAGGGATTTTAGAAACAGATTTGGCTTCGATGCGAACAGCGTTTGCACTTCACCTTTAAAGCCGAAGCACGCTGCTAACCATCTCAACCAGTGTTTCTCAATAGCAGGGTCGCAACCCAAAAATGGGTAGTCAGAGATTTTGCAATGGGTCGCTGATGAATTAGAAATCAAAATCTGAAGAAAGATGTCCTCAGATTTGATCAATTCAAGCACAAAAATTCGTTGGCAGCCGTAAATACTACGCTTCGCCATACAAGGCCTCATCAGTGCAACTCCGACTGCCCCAAACTAGCTTTAAATATCTAATATGGTTGAGAGAGCTGAATGACTGCATAACAGGCTGCTCTGCGTTTGTCTGCCCTTGAAAATAATCTTAAAGATTACAGAGTGCCAGCTCGCCTGGGCATGGAATATAAAGACGTCTTCAATCTTGAGCAATTGAAGCTCAAAAAGTTCTTGGCAGCCGTAGGCGCTGCGTTTCGCCCAACATCCTTCTATTCAAAGCCCAGCCAGGGGAACTGGCACTGTGCAGCCTTTATGATCTCGAATTTTGACTAGCATCGAATAATCACGATGACAGTGCCTGTTTAAAAGATGATTCATCGCTTTCCTATAGCTGTATAAATGAAACTTGTTTATTAGCTATAAGTTTTGGCAGACAGGGTTGGAATCTGCCTGGATTATAACGGCAGGTGTGGTCAAAATCGGCCGGTCGCGCATGGAACGGCGACCGGTTCCAACCCTGATGGTACAATCAATATGCTTAATCAAAAATAGTGCTGATTATTCTTGCCGGTGTCTCGCTTTCGAACAATATCCGACCAAATAATCCTTTTTCTCTGACCCGGACTAGAACTCAGGTCTATGAGGTGCAAAAGCGAATATTGTGCCACAAGCTCATTCTATGGATCATTTGAATATCAGTGTTGTTCAACATTTCAGTTTTTCATACAAACAAATACATTTGCTTCAATCTGATGTCTATCGGTCGATTATCCTCTTTCCATAATGTCATTTTCGCTACTGAATGGACGCAGTGACTATATTTAGCCTTCAAAGATGGCCCACATGTAAAAAGCAATTGTGCCACAGAAGCCAGTTCGTTAGGATTAGCAGTGTCAATGCAATTCATGAAGTCGCTGCTACTTTTGACTTCGTAAACTACACTGACATGGTCAGTCTCAGGCAACGAATTGATTTTAGTAGCGCACTTGTGATTTTGTATTTGCATGCATGTAGGCCAAAATGTGAGCTAAATAAAGTCAGAATCTTTACACATACATACATACATATATGAACTTTGTTTTATATCCACATAAAACAAACTGATTTTGATAAAATCAATATAACACCAGACGCGTTTCAGAGTTTACAACTCCTTCCTCATTGGATACACAAAATCGAACAGCAATGTTTTTATATGAGATGAATGATTTGACTACAGTCTGAAAATGACATGATATGGAAATGTACAACGATGATCTACAGAAGAGTAAGTAAAATCAATAAAATCAATTGTCTTAACTTCATTTAGAAGCTGTGATTTACATCAAAAGACAAATTAGCTACAAATTCAACAATAGAGGAATGGATCAGTCTCTGTTATTCATCACATTAACTGATTTTTTTGATTAAAATTGATTTGAGGAGTTTGTGATTGTTAGTACACGCTATTATTCTAAAATTATTCTTGTCTAAAGGGTGTGGATGCGTTGAAATTTCTGTTGGAACAAGATAGCCTTTTAAATGTTCATCAATGCGGGTAATAAGATGTCTGGAAGTTTCTCCGAAATAGACGTAATTGCACCGTCCACAAGTGTACATTTAGCTTTAAGATCAGAGGAAACAGCATCTTTATTCCGAAAAAACATGGCTGTCTTGAAGTGTGAGAAACTGGTCTGACATTCAAAGCTTTTGGTAAATATTTGTTCAAGTTATATACTTTCTTTTTCAGAATTTGACAATTTCACTAATGTAGGGTAAATTCCAGTTTATGAATTTACTATTATCAGAAGTGGTTGAATCTTCTGTTTGAAACATTTGGCCAACTTTATCCTTTACGTCATTGATAGACAGCTGTTGTTAATTGTTAATGTTAATAGACTGTAGCCGTTGTTAATGAACATTACCCGAATTTTTTCCCATGACTGGTCATAAGTTTCAGAATCTGAAGAGATCCGTTTAGCTCGGTAAAACAAAGACCTCATGGCTGCTAGCTTATACTGCTTTGGCGCATAGGCACCATTAGGCACACTTTAGTATTACTATCTTCTTGGTGCCAGGATGTTTTGAGCCTATTATCAATTTTGGTAATTTTTGCATCCTAAAAACAGAAACTGCCATATTGTTCGATATGTATATGTAAGTTAAATTGGCTGCGAGATGTTTTTATATCCAGATTTGGGTGCCGAAAAAATGAACTTGGAAAACACTGAATTACACGGAAGAATATTTTCAGCCACTGCGGACTTTAACCAGGACTATTCGCAGTTGGCTTATTAGGCTCACCTGCCTCTACCACAGTCAGAATTGTAGAGCCCCCTGCGGTAAATTTAGTTGCGTATGAGTTAGTCTAGAGCGGACACAATTCTATCCCAGGCATTGTATGTAATGGCAGTAAGAGATAGAAATTGACATGGATATTCGTCTGTATTTGACTTGTATGATTGGTTAAGCACGCGCATTGCAGAAGTAGCTGTTATCAGCGAACACGCAAACTTCAGCGGTCAGATTGCAGGCAGGTCTGTCAAGTGAAAAGCATGCATCTTTGACTCAACTTTCCTCCGTGACAAATTTGTCAAATGGAAATGTTATTCACACAGGTCGACTCCTCAAGACTCCAAATTTAATTACTGTGTGCGTTTAATGTAGTGTCAATGTTCTGATTCGTCAGAATTCAGACTTGAATTTGCATTACGTTCAATGGAAAGTTGGTCTTCTTGCCCCTCGAGATTAGTTCTGGTCTTGACCATCAATATTGAGGAACGTCATCTCTAGATCCAAGCACGCAGACAAGGCAATTTATCTGTGTGTCTAAAACACAAAACCCTCTTGCGTCTGGGACCCCTTTAGCTTTTAATGAGTATTATTAACACAGCTAGCGTAGAAAATGAGAATCCCATGCAATATGAAATAATAACAGTTTAAATCTGGATTTGACTTAATGTGGCCAAGCTCCACTTAGTACCTATTCCTAGGAATGCTTTAACTATAAATTCCCGACGATATCTGTTCATATTATAAGTACTTATGTTCCGGTTTAATCCTCTGTTTTGTAAGTCATTGTTGTCACAAAGTTTTATGCTCTTGGCACCTGCTCTACATCAATAATCGATTCATTCATTAACGCGACAGTGGGTGCTACTTCAGCCAACCAGGATACAACATCGTTAACAGCAACCGCGTTGAAATTATGATTGGATAACTTAACATTGAAAATCGTTTGCAATGCAATGTCATCGTTCATACCGAATTCTCCATGCAATGGCGATTATCGCATGAAATCTGTGCTATATTCGCTGTGATATTACAACATAGGATAATAATGCATATTGTCGGTGTAGATCTAAATACCGCACATCACAAAACTCTTTCTTCAAATCGTCTTTTCTAAATTGAATATGACGTCATGGCATGCATTTTGATTACCAGCTAACGTTAAATATCATTTTGAAATCAACAATAACATTTTATAATTTGATTTTTTAGCTGTTGAATTGCTAAGCATTATTCGCACAATACATATCCAAAAATTGTTCATCCAAAAAATCTTCTCCATATGGTGATTTCATTTAGCTAGTTATTTGGATATGTATTGTGTGAATTTTGAATGGAGAATCAACAACTCAACAAGCAAAATCGTTGTGATAGTGCAATATTTTGCCTAGTAGCAATAGTCTATGGGTCTTAGTAATAACAATAGCAACTACCATTTTTTATCGTCCAGAAAAATCGTTCTGATGGAAGCAATCAGGTCAGATTGATCAATTACAGAATTACAGAGAAAGTCGGGCTAATGTGAGTCACTTTTTAAATACACAAGACTACTTCAATTCAATTTATCGTTGCAGTTGTAGTCGTGAGTGAACACACTAAAGAGCTATGATTTTGTGTCACAACTAGAATTGTCCTTGAAAATAATAATCTATCATATAGTGCATTGCCAATGGCATCAGCTTAAAACTTAATGATACAGATAGATAGCATTCAAAATTTCAAATAAGATATTTCTATAAATATCGTTTTCTGTGTTCATATCGAAATTTGAAATAAAATTACAAAATTCGACTTAATTAATTTTTTTAGCTAAAAATTGAATTAAGATTGGGCCAGGTGAATGGTGCTGCTAAAAAATCTTGATAACAGTGGAAGTGTTTTATCATTTTTCAGAAACTAATGAAATGGCTTCTCATAAGTCTTCAATTGTTCAATCTTGTGGAATACTTGTAGTATTTCGAAAAAAAAGAGATTTTCCAGGAAGTAGGCGTTGTGCTCTGCTCACGGTGAGTAAATTTTGCTTCCATAAAACATGCGTCTCAACAGATAATCAGCATTCTGATCGTATTCAACAATCTTACGACGTCTCATTTAGACTATGATTATTGAGAAGCTAATCTCAGGAGGCAATCTGATAATTGGCGAGGCTCGACTTCTTCATGGATAATTTGGTAGGCAGAGAGCTTATTGCACATGTCAGGACAGGCAAACAACCGAAGAATTCAATTTCTCTCTCACACACACTCACTCTCTCTCTCTAGCGCATTTGAGAAGTTGAACCTTAGACAGAGAACCACTGGAAATCACATCGAACATTTTGATGCCTGATCAATTTTTTCCCAGTGAAAAGGGGCATTTCATGAGAAATATAGTTCCCAGTCAATTGATGGTTTCCTCGTAGTAATTATTGAGACTGATGTCTGCGCATATAAGTATTTCGCATGAAGATATTTAGCCAGATGCCATCCCCGAGATAGGTTGGCAGCACTATCATCGGAGACGTCACCGATGTAGCCTGTATCCCTTAGAAAGTCTGTGAAATCCGTTGTGAACATAGAAATTTATAACAATAACGCTTCTAGAATGGAAGTAAAGCTTCATGCAATGCACAATAGTGGCACATAAATCGCACGCATTTTCACTTAGATACACTTGTCAACGTCTGTATCATTGGGTTAGAATCAGTCACATGTGCGATTCTAAGCTTTTCATTGGCTCTTCATGCCCCAACTTAGTTCCCCCGGATGTGCCGCGACCTTGAGTCAATTTCCATTATAGTCAACTTCAGATAAACAATTTATTTCTATGGTTGTGAAAGACAGCTATCCTCGAAGCTTCAATTAAAGCCGTCATTGTCTAAAAGCATAAAAATTCTTTTGGAGAGTATTTTATAATTCTTCCTAAGCATATTTTAGAGTGAGAATGAAATTTGAAATGCGTTTATTATGCGTTTATTGCGTTTTTATATTCATCAGATATTTATTCAGCTTGGTATATTTAAACTTCACTCTTATTCTAAAATATGCTGCTTGTTGAGAAATATCTATCAAAAACTGAACCCTTTCGAATGAAACTGCATCAAAAGATTATTTAAAGGCTAGTGAAAACTATCACGCAACAAGGTGAGTTCATTTCTCTCTTTGTCATTAAAACTCGCTGCTAATTAAGGGAGAAACGTGCCATTATGCAACCAAAAAGTGCACGATATTTTGACATTTTATTGTGGGCATGAACATGGAAATTACAGCATCCTTTAAACCACACTAATGTTACAAATCATAAATTTTTTATATCAATGGTCGATTGTAATAGTAAGTTAGTTGCATACTGCCCTGATGAAATAAAATGAAGTATTATCGTGAAATGTTTAAGCGAACCACGATGTCAATAAACTTCAAATATGATCAGTTGTTTACATATTTGAACAAATTCTCAATGTTTAAAATCTGTCAAGATTAGTGAGATATGCCGTTAATCGCTTTGAATTTTCTTTATGCTTGGTAATTGTGTAGCACTATGAACTTCATTGGTTATAGTGAATTGAATTCATGCAACATAGGCCGACGTGCGTGCGAGCGAATTCGTTGATCTTATGAATGGAAATTATACGTGCGAGGTTTGATATATTTTCAAGAAACATAGCGGAAGATCATCCTTGGGTGCCTCAAAATGTGCCCAATTGAACAATGAATGAAATGTTAAATCATTCAGATATTGTGCGGTATGGTGAATTAAATCAGTAAAACATTTAGTCAACTATAGTCTCAGATAAACAGAGACGATAAAAGAATAGACACCCTGACTACTGATTTATGTAGATAGGGCCTATATACATTCAATGTTAGAAACAAATTAAATAGGCAAGTTCGACTTACAGTCGATGTGCAATGACATTTGCCATAAAACTCAAACCATTCATCTATAACGTAAGTTCTCGAATGCTATCTTATAAGAAAAAATATGACGCATCAGTATTGTCGCAATTATCAAATTGTACTTTCCATAATATACTTCCTAATGTTTTAATCAACGGCATTCAAATACTAGTTTTGAAGGGTCAGGTTCATGACGGCAACCTGTTCAATTTCTGATGCATTGAGATTAGTAAATTCCAAACAGCGGACACTTTAAGTCGACTTTCCAATTTCGTCGGACTTGTAATTTTCAAATAAAACTGTTCTACTGAATCTGATCAGCAGTTCTCGCAGCAAAAATAATGAGATTTCAAGTTAATAAATGCATGAAAATTCTATCTTGCAGAAAATTTCCTATGTACTTACAGTGGTGGGCAACTCGGGGGAGCGACCTTCCAAAGTTCTCTTTTGTAGATTCAAGATTTCAACGTATGAAGAAGCAAACGGGAATCAACAGCTGAGATCATAAGTCTGTGTTCTTCGCTTTACCATTAAGTTAGTGGCACTCACAGTAGATGATGCCGATGATTTTGTTTGCTGCTTTGGTCGGCTAGCATGCACACTTAACGGTTCGACCCGCCTTACTTTTTTACTAGTTAGACCCGCCTTGGGGGTACTACAGTACCCCACCCCAGAAAATAAACAAATCTAATTCGCTTTACAATAAAACATTCATACTAGAGCTTGATAACATAAAACGAGATAAAATAAAACAACTACAATTTAATTGCTACTGAAAAATTGAGCACTATTCAGTCTTGAAGCGTCTTAAATGTACTTCAACCTAGAAATCTTGATCACACTGCAAGTAATTGAGAACACTTTTATCGTTATTCATTCACACGAAGAACACGAAATATTCTGATGGACAGGACAAATGAACAGTGAGTATTCTTTTGCATCTGTTTTTTGATCTGCGATCTAATTTTCTTGGACAGTAATGGCAACGTCCAGCTCTACACTTCGGTGGCACAGGTCCACATTCTGCTCTCGGGGAAACACCAACCATCAGCATCGCTTCTTTTACAGAGATCGTAATGGAATAAGACTTAACCGCCTCCTGCACAAGGCAGTAGCAAATTAACCGCCTCTGGCATTGCCAGCTCATATGCCAATTCGTTTCGAATATTATAATGACTTTCATTGACATCATTGCGATCCGTATGCAACTTATAGCTAACATAACCTGCATAATCAATAATTGTGCAAAAATATGACATAGCCTGCGTTTGTGCTTCCGCTTTGAGCTGTAGCCGCGGATAACTTTTCCCGATTTTGTGGCATTATAAAAACGGACAATTTCTCCCAATTACCTTCTTCAGGTGTGAGATTCCAGTTACCATATTTCTGGCAGGACGTCTTCCAGATGACTCGTGTAGTGTAGGCCACAAACTACCATCTCCGAAAGTCAGAGTATGATTACTATCGATGTTATCCAATGTTTCCGAATCACTCGAGCTATCGTCGTTGTGGTAGACCCAGTCCTGTGTAGCTACGCCTAAAACTTCATCGACTTCAATTTCTCCGTGTAGAGAGTCGTCGTGCAATGATTATTCGGATAACTGATCAGGAGTTAGAAGGTCTACCTGCGCTACATCATCTAATTCTGTTTTACCGCTGGGATCACTACCTGTGTCATTTTCACACAGAATCGAGTAATTCTGCCGAATAGCTACTGTCTTCTCCAGACGAGCCATGAGAACTTTCCCGTGAACAGGATTGCAGCTGTAAGCGGTTTAGTACAGCGAAGATCGCTTAGGAGATGGTTGAAATACACGTATATACGACCGAAGCAGCCAATTACAATCGAGTATTCGTTTTCCCTTGTGTGACGTGATGCGAGAATAATTTCTAGCAGAAAGCAAACAGCTTCATACATGTATAAACAATATTATAGTTATTCAGCTTTAGATAGAATATTTGCAATTTGCATATCAGTACACAAGTAGGCCTACATGCAAAACTACATATGAGGACTATAATACAGGGTGCGAGAAAAGTCTTTGCGGATTTTTGATAACTTTGTATTTAGTTATTGTATGGTGAATTGTTTTACTTTATTTTCATTTTTCTTTGAACAAACCCATCTAGAAATAAAAACTAAACATTCCATGTACTCATTGACATTTTTATTCTTCAAATAGCTCACCGTCATGCTAATGCACTTCAGAAAACGTTTCTGAAAATTCCTCAACGAATCACGGTAGTAAGAGAGAGCAATGTTGTTCATTTGTCGCTCAATCTCTTCCCGCAAGTCCTGAATGTTCCTGTAAATAAAACCTGGAGGATAAACCAATTGCCGCAGGTGACTCCAGAACCAAAAGTCGCAGGGTGTCAAGTCCGGCGATCTTGCTGGCCATTCAATAGGTCCTCTCCTGCCGATCCAGCGATTGGACAAATGAGTCTCTAGAATTTGACGCGCTGAAAGAGAGTAATGGGGAGGCGCTCCGTCTTGCAGGAATAGAAGGGTTCTTCCAGTGCCACTAGAGAAATAAGGAACGACTTGGTTCAACAGAAGATCAGAATATCTCTTTCCATTCATGGTTTCTGAACTGATATCGTAGAGAAGAAGTCCGGAATAGCCTATACAGGCCCACACGGTGAGGCTAGGAGTCTTGCCTGGGTTGGTCATTCTAATATTCGGGTTCGTCGTAGTCCAGAAGTGCACATTGTGCTTGTTGATATTGCCTGTCAACGACATGACACACTCGTCCGAAAATGTTAGCTTTCGGAGGAAAGCAGGATCTTCTCTCGATTTTCTCCTCATTTCTTCACAAAATTGTAAGCGGCGGTCTTCGTCCCCATCACAAAGAAATTGAGAATATAGCGGCTTGTATGGATGATAATGCTCGGCTTTTAGAACTTTTCGGACAGTGAAATCAGAGATCGCGACATCCCTCGATATCGCTCTTGTCGAAGTTGAAGGATTTTCAGTGACAGCTTCAATTACCTTTTGCCTGTTTTCATCTCCAGATGCTGTTATGGGTCTGCCACTTCTGGGTCGGTCGTGGGACAGGCTGCCGGTTTCAAGAAGTTTGTTCTTCCAATACAAGATTGTTCTCGACGATGGGGGTTCCTTGTTAAATTTCTCTCTGAATTGACGAGCACTTTCTTCACAGTTGAAAGAAATGGCCCACGATGTGCGATAAACTTTTTCTATTGTCGAGAATTCCATCACAATATCAAATTACTCACATCCATCAGTGTATCGAGTTTATAAACACAGTGTATAAAATGTATTGATTAAAATTAAAAATCTCGTAGTAAGATTCAAATGTGAAATCTATGCTGGTCAGCAAAAATAAGTGGCATAGCTTTTCAAGGCATAACATTTATTAAGGTTAATCATCCATGGTTTAGTCCGTCATTTAATGATCGATCCTCGAAGTTAGATTTAAATTTGAAATCTATGGAGCTCAGCAAAAACGAGTGGCATAGCTACTTGAAGCACAACTTTATTGATTTGATTAAAATGAGATCAAATCTCGTAGCTAGATTCAAATGTGAAATCCATGGAGCTCAGGAAAAACAAGTGGCATAGCTTTTTAAAGCATCGAAAATAGCACAATGAAATGCCGAGTTTACAAAACGTAAGGAAAGTAATCAATTTAAATTTTGTTGATTGAATAGCATAAAGCTCACTATGTGTTAAATCTGAAGACTTGGCATGCATAATAGTCGAGTGACAGAGTTATCTACAAACGCATTGCCACATATTGGTCACTGAAGAAATGATATTTGATCATTGAATAGCAAAATATAAAGTTGACAAAAATCCGCAAGGACTTTTCTCGCACCCTGTATGTCTGAGTCATGACTATTAGATAAATTGCTGTGTAACTTAAAATAAGCATAGAATATGGCCATACCATTATAGCTGAAATAATTCATTTCCTTTTGAGCACGTATCCATTGCATTTATAATGGGGTACTCCGGTACCTCCATTGCGGGTCTAACTAGTATCAACTAATATCTCCTTAAGTATGAATTATAATAAAATCGGGTGAACAGCAAATCGAAGAGCTGAAAATATTAGTAAAAGTCACGGGAGGAAAAGTAAAAATATTTAGTTTAAGTAACATTGCCACATGGTCAAACATGCCTGGGGTACTCAGGTACCCCGTAGGCGGGTCTAACCGTTAAATGAACTGCAACCCTGAATTGACTTCATACCATGCAGCCTGCTGATTGTGTCCGCGGCTTTGTCCGTACTTATCGGTTACCGCTCCCGCTATACGATCAAAAATATAGCCACATCAATTTCTATTGATTTACCAGGACCTCCAACTAAGCAATTCCCCGCTGAAAAATATGTGACGACATGGCTGCATTCCATAGATCCGTTATTGATACAGACGTGCTGTATGTACATGTATATCAAAACACAAGCGTTCATGCCTTGTGATATCTTACCCAAGATCTGTGGTGAACTGTGTTTGATAAAATCTGCTGATTCGGAGTTCAGATATGTTGTTTTGCATTACGCTAGAGTTCAATCATAGTAATAATCCGACACCATGTAATGCAGGTTTGACCGATCAAGAAGCTAATCATCGGTTTCATATTAAGTATAGACATTTCAACTGCAGAATGACATAGCCGTTAGCAGCATTGACGCTTACAATGCGTGACAGCAAGTTGGAAACTTAGTATAAATCTACGGACACGTACATTTTTCAACACCTTCTAAATTTTTTGCTATTAGGAAATATCGACAAATTTATAATCATCTGAAAGAGAATCTTCGGATCTATCATTTGAATGTTGTTGAATTAACTGTTTTTGAAATTGGTGGTTCCTAGAGGCCCAAAAACCCGAAAGCCCTAAATTTTCTTTGACTTGCTTTGAGAAGCACATAAATCAATTTGAAACATTCTCCTTGTGATATTCAAAACCGTCACAAGATTGGCTTTTAGAAAATATATAGTTTGAAAGTGTTTTCTCGAAGTTTGTAGGCAATATTTTGAAAGTAGTAGAGATAGAAGATGTGGCGATTTTTTCATTTTCAGAATATTTCATCGAAGGGCCTTAAATTTACCCAACAAAAGCAGAAAACGCCAGTTTTGAGGTAAATAAATGCCACCAGCTAGTTAACAGCGTTATTTCTGTTATTATCGCAACACATTCTAAAAGTGAAAAAGTCGCCACATCTTCTATCTCTACTACTTTCAAAATATTGCCTACAAACTTCGAGAAAACACTTTCAAACTATATATTTTCTGAAAGCCAATCTTGTGACGGTTTTGAATATCACAAGGAGAATGTTTCAAATTGATTTATGTGTTTGTCAAAGCAAGTCAAAGAAAATTTAGGGCTTTCGGGTTTTTGGGCCTCTAGGAACCACCAATTTCAAAAACAGTTAATTCAACAACATTCAAATGATAGTATCCATTGAGAGAGGCCACAAAACCAGGTATTGGCTAAATGCGAATTTCTATTAGGCAAGGCCTTTCAACCGGCCCAGCCGGTCATCGTCAGGCAAGTGACTCCAGACAAGACTGGTCACTCACCAACAGTCGCAAAGCACAGCTCACTTGACAGGTTGCAGCATCAAAAAATTACAGCATAGAAATTGGAGACAGGCTTAAGAAAATATAGACCGTAAACATGAAATAAATGGAAATCATACTACTACAGAGGAGGAGCTAAGTAACAAGGCATAGTAAGCAAAAGCAAGAATTGGAAAGAAAGTCAAAGTTACCAAAACCAAAGATCACTGATGCGGTGCTTGGTGCGATTAGAGGAAGATAGCGTCTTCGTCCACCACGATTCTTTTATCACTCTCTTCCTCCAGTCGAGCACTAGTCGAGTAGTAGTTGAGCTCTGAAGTGGCTCAACACGCTCACGACTACTCGCATTCAGTAAATTTTGAAGAGATGAAGGTGATAGACAAGGAGAGTAACTGGAGGAAGAGAGTGATAAAAGAATCGTGGTGGACGAAGACGCTATCTTCCTCTAATCGCACCAAGCACCGCATCAGTGATCTTTGGTTTTGGTAACTTTGACTTTCTTTCCAATTCTTGCTTTTGCTTACTATGCCTTGTTACTTAGCTCCTCCTCTGTAGTAGTATGATTTCCATTTATTTCATGTTTACGGTCTATATTTTCTTAAGCCTGTCTCCAATTTCTATGCTGTAATTTTTTGATGCTGCAACCTGTCAAGTGAGCTGTGCTTTGCGACTGTTGGTGAGTGACCAGTCTTGTCTGGAGTCACTTACCTGACGATGACCGGCTGGGCCGGTTGAAAGGCCTTGCCTAATAGAAATTCGCATTTAGCCAATACCTGGTTTTGTGGCCTCTCTCAATGGATAGTATTCACTCTGGCCCACTATTTTCTGGATTCAAATGATAGATCCGAAGATTCTCTTTCAGATGACTATAAATTTGTCGATATTTCCTAATAGCAAAAAAATTTAGAAGGTGTTGAAAAATGTACGTGTCCGTAGATTTATACTAAGTTTCCAACTTGCTGTCGCGCACTGTAGATTTCGTCGCTGACATTCCAGCAACAGAATTGCCAAAATGAGGTGAAGCGTTCCCGTTTCAAATGCAATTTGCCATATAACCAGCATAATGAAAACAAAGCCTGACGTAAATTAATCCTAGTCAATTGCGATCAGCAGCTTAGATATAAAACTTTCGAATCGAGTACAAAATTGTCGTTTCAAGTAAATTTATCGTAGCTAGATGCATCATGTAGATGGATCTTGGCTGTACTTGCAAATTCACCGGTTAGGATTTGAACATCTCAGCTTCACAGAAAATCAGAAAAAAATCCTCATTTTACTCGAAATTACGAAAACCATAAAGCAGGACTCTTTCTATGAACGAAATAGAAAGATTGTCGTTTAGACAGAAACATCTGTCTACCTAAATAGCATAGACAACCGTAAGATTTTTTAAAGTGAACTTGTTCTTGCTCTGTCCTAGATAAGTTGACTATACCAAGTTGTAAGTGACCGCTTTCTTGGAAGAATGCAGGGATATCAAATGTGAAAATTACAAATAATAGATAAATCATCATGCATCCTGCCTAAGCATGCAAGAAATTTGATGAGTTCAGAATAAATTTCTCATAAGCTTCTGACCATTTGAACAAAATCATGAGTTAAGCAATTCATTGTAATTTTCAATTAGTATGATTGGATTAAATCGAGAAGCCTAGCCTTACATATATCTAAGTAGGTAGCGCAACACTGGAGGAAATAACGTATCAGAGGCAAATAGCAACGAATAAGAGCTTGAACAAATATCGTGGACAATATTAAGATGTCTATCTTCCTGATAACAATCAAAAAGTTTTAAAATGTAGGCCTATTCTTCCATGGTTAGGAGTTAGATGGCTAGCTATCCTACTGATATTACCAAACAATGTTAACTTGAAACTTTAACTTTCTTACTGGTGCACAAGCTGATTAGGCGTTGTGATTTTCAATTGTCTGACAAATAAATTATTTCTACTTCTGCTTCAATTCTTTTAATCTGCTGAGACCCACTCAAACTGTTTGTAATTGTACCGCAGTTGTTCTGATATACGAAAGCAGAATGAATTCCAAGCTTAAAATTTGATCGTGATTTCTCGTCACTGGTATCTAAAGCACATCGAGCTCTCGGGAATCAGTGCGATTCAAATCACTTCTTTAATTGCTAAATGATTTCTTAAAATTGCGGTGAAACATATTTGGCGTGCGAACTTTCCAAAAGTGGCATTCATTAGCCATAACCTTCTCATCCTCGTAATATATACATTTCAAATTTCTCAAAACCGATTTTTAACAATTTTTGAAGCTTTGAAAATTCATTGAACTTTGGTTATAAATGCCAACAATATAGCTAATTACCCAAATTGGTTTATGTACAAACAACTCATTTTTGAGCACAAAAAGATATTGATTGGATTGATCTGCAAATAGAGTGCACTTGAAACATACGAACACGCAGATGGAATATGGAAGATTTTCTTTCAAAATTAACCGCTCCAATATCTATGAAGCAGAATTTTACAAGCCCTAGTGACGACAATGTTGGGTATTCGAAAGACTTTGCCATTCGAATGTTCCATTTGAAAAAGATAAATTATTCGAGTAGTATTCGAATGTTGTTCGAATTTTTATGCATGCATTTCATGACCGCAGTTGTTTGCCCCATTAGATTTAATTTGACAGAAGCCTGGATAAAAAATTGATTGCATAAAAGTCGCTACAATTTATTTGCAAAAGTAAAACTGAATTAAATTTTTGTTAATTGAATATGCTAGATCACTAAAATCAGAATAATAAAATTCGACTATAGCATGTTTTTAAATTTGAACATAAAATAATTCACGAACGTATATTACGAACGAGCATTAAAGTACAATAATTTGAGTTCAAAACAAGATTCTATAAGCTTCTATTTAGAAAGTGCAACTTGCGGACGGTTTCGGGATTCAGACGCGCCCGCGTTGGCTCCACAAGTAGCCCTGAAGTCGAAAGGCTCTTTCCCAAGACACACTAGTCGCTGGTACTCCAAAATAGAATTTAAGTGCCAAATTCATCGAAAACTTTAGCATTGTGCATTTTGTTTTCTACATTCGTTAATTAATCAGAAAAAGCCTATATTGAATAAATAATCGCAATTTTTCTGTCGACACTCACTGGAGTGACTAACTATGGTATACTATGGTAATTAACTATGGTAACTATGGTAATTATTCAAGAGAAACTAATGGAGTTAACTTCCATGGATTTATGGTAGAGAAGATGTGTCATTCCAGGCTATACGTAAAATGTGTACTCGGTAATGTCTATGATGCTGATAGGTATTCGAAATATACAACATGTTCGTATTCATTTACGAATTTCAACATGTTCGAACGAATATTCGAATATTTGAACCCAAGCCTTAGTGACGACTGGACAGAAAAGGTGACTAAGGATACTAAACATAATGAGAAATGGAATAACAAAGAAAGCTACACAAAATTCGAATTTTAAGATCTTGATGTACATGTACATGTACCACTTAATGTACATGTGGTAACATAGATGATCATGATATGATTTATAAGCTCGCGCTATTGAGAATCGATGTGCTTCATTAAAAGTGGTAATTGAAAAAAGTTTAGTGGAGAATACCGAATATAAAAAAGTGGAGAATACCAATTTTTAGGTCATAAGTGTCACCAAGTGAAATAGACATGGAATGGAAAAATCAAATGAATCATTAATGCATTTCTTTTCGTGTTTTCCATATCATTGAGTATTGGGTCGATTATTGAGTATTTTGATTCTATTTTTAGATTTTGTGATGATCCTCGAAAATGTCAGAAAAGTCTTATAATTTACATGAAAGATATATCATTCGGAATGAATCAAATATTCAGCGGTTTACCACGTTTAACGTTTTCAAGTAACTGCGTTTAAAATTATATTGTATCACTCGATATATATATATGTCACTCAATAGTTACTATGGTAGTAGTCCAGATCAACAGTTAACATTTACTTTCGAACCAATGTCATATGAGAAGTAATTTCCATAATGTAACGTGCGAATACAAAACTATCATTTTTTCTAATTGTGAATAGATATTCTAGGTTATTCTCGCATATTTCTTTACAAAACGGCGTAGCAGAATTGTGCAATGGACAAACGATTATAATCGTAGGCCCATTCAGAAGCAACTTGCAGCAGCACTGCTGTAGCCGAAGTTTATTGCGCTCTGACAATCTCTTTGAAGAAATTTGTGCGTGCTATGATACGTGTATGAGATATCTAGATGTCTGACGTTTGCTGACACCGATTCGACAGGCTATGTGACCTTTTGGATAGATAGCAACTCGTACCACCTCGAATTATATCGTGAAGTACACAACTAAGTGTCTCATGTATGGCCGCACTTTCAACATCCTTTCACCGCCTTCTATGAGTTTATCCCAGTGAGGAAAATGAATGAGGAAGAATGTAGCGAAACAATCCTGAACAGAAAGCAGCTCACTTGCAACGGAATTCTAGAAGTTTGAAGAGTAGGCTTACAATACTCTACTACAATAGAAGTTTGAAGAGTACAACAACAGACCATGTCTAAAAATGTTTCGGCATTCAACTAGTATAGAAGTTCAAAAAGAAAAAATCGATTCTACATCAAGTCAGTGAAAATCTAAATGCTCTTAGATGAAATCTGAACACCGGGTAACTAGCAGTCTACCAATAATTACATCACTGGAAAAACAGAAAGTTAAGTTGTTGCCTTCTTCCTTACTGAATCTCATGGAGCATTTCCGTCGTTCCTAAATAATATGCATGAACATCAATTCATTAGTTTACAAGAAGAGGAAATGAAATGATTGTCGTGATGTAAGCATCCATGTAATACACATGGACTGGAAGACGCTGCTATGTGACGGTCCAGTGGGTAAACTCAAAGCTGAAGCCAGCTAAGGATGTTTGTGGATGAGGTTCCTTAAAATTAAAAGTTCGAGATTGGATTTTCGAAGCTGTGTGAATTCCGTCCGCAACATCTTCAGAGATTCTCAGAGATCCTTCAGAGATCCAATGAATGCTGCTGGGGTAATTGCCCATACATGAAAACATTAATCAAATACTGTGATGTAGATGAGAAATAGGCATACTTGGAGTGTTCCTATAGTTACTAATGATGTACACTACTTATAAGTTAATACGATGTTGAATAATGCTTAAAGAAATGCATTTTTTATTCACTTGCTTGTTTAGAAATGCAACCAATGCTTTTCTGTGATGCTATTAATAAATTTAGGGATAGTGTTGAAATTATTGCCTTTACTATGTAACGCACGAACGCTCATTTAAATTCATCGTGACGCTCATCCACCTGCTTAATCATAGTACGAGTAACTATGCATTCACGTAGGAAAGTGGATCATTAATTATATTTTTGGGAAATATTAGCTTTCTATCAATCGTGGGAGAACAGAAAATTTTGATAAGTATCAGTTTGAGAAAACGAAAGCTAGCATGTGATACTACGACTCTGAGCATTTGGTAACTATCGATTTTTTGTTGAATTGAAATTGTCTGCTTCGTTGATATAAACTGAAAATGTGACCTTTTGTAGGGAAATATCATTTTCATTCTAATTTCCCATAAGACCGCTGTAATGAATATTTTGGTTGATTGATATTAGAGATTCATTTCATCAGCTTTCAATATCAATTGCATGAATATTGATAACTGTGAGACGTCGGAGCATTTTTTAACAAAGCGCTAGTCCATGCGAACAATCGTCAGAACTCTGAAAGGGCATTAACCCATTCCAACAAATGGGAAATAAAATTTGAGAGAAATTTAAAATTGAAGCCTTCTTTTGAATTTCTCAAAGAAAATGTCTGAGAGCTCCTCACAATTGATTTGAAAATGTCTTGTTTTCAAATATTGTTTCAATATGTGATCAAATAGCTTCGGACAAATGAATTTATGAGGTCCGCAGGCTACTACTGGAGGAACTTTCATCACAAGAATAGGAAGGTTGTTTCCAGCGGAATCGGAGAGAAAAAGTGCTGACCCCCCCCCTCCAGTCAGACTTCCAACTTTGGTTCTAGAGATGGTAGAAAGTCGTGTGATAGCGCGTTTGAAAGCTAAGAGTGAGAAAAATGCAGTGGAAAGCATCATATGTCCAAGTTTTCCTGGGTTTAGAGTGGAAAATGACTTGAAATGGCAGGAATCTCCGAAAAACAACAGAGTTAGAAAATGTAGGTTTTGGACGTTTTGGGGTGAGAAAGGTCCTATTTTGGGCAGAAGGAGGGCTCGGATGGATAAACGGAGGTCAGATTCGAATTCTACGTGAAATTCTGCATCTAGAGGGTGAGTTTCAAGTGAATCGGTGACAAAAAGTTTTCGCTACCTCCCCTCCCCCTCGGCAGGGTTTCTTCTAACTTTGGTTCTACAGATGGTAGAAAGTCGTGTGATAGCGCGTTTGATAGCTAAGAGTGAGACGAACTCAGTGGACGAAACGGCTTGTCCCTACGTTCTTTCGTTGAGGTGTTTGAGTGTCCTGACCCCCCTGTCAGACTTCCAACTTGGATGGGAGTGATCGTAGAGAGTCGTGCCATAGCTCGTTTAAAAGCTAAGAGTGAGACAAATGCAGTGGAAGGCATCGTTTGTCCAAGTGTTCCTTGGTTTAGAGTGGAAATTGACTTGAAAATGTCAGGAATCTCCGAAAAACGGTAGTTAGAAAGTGGATGTTTTGGAATGAGAAAGGTCGTATTTCGGGGTAAAGGAGTGTCTGGATGGACAAACACAGGGCAGATTCGGACTCTACGTACAATGTTACATGAGTAGGGTGATTTTCAAGTCAATCGGAGGGAAAAGTGCTAACCTTCACTATGGGTCGACACTTAGGATTTTTTTTCGTGAAAATGTTAAATTGTAGCCTACTTTGGTGACGACCATCTCAGGAATGAAAGTGAATGAAGAGCTCCGGTTTCTTTCAGTAGAAACACCGCACTTTGTTCTCTAGGATCCTACCTTTTCAGATCTGTGGAAGGTTTCGTCTCTAAATGAGAGCTTGTTTAAAATCGAATTTTTGTGCATTTTCCAAGATTTTGGATAGTTTAAAAAAACGAGTTTTTTCAACTCGGCTTTTGGTAATCGTAGAGAGTCGATGGATTGCTTAAATGAAAGGTGAGAGCGGCAGCCAGAACGAGTTTCTGCAGGGAACGTGACCGAAAGTGAGACATTCATAAAATGATGTACACCCTATGCCTACTATGAATCGGCACGTCTGCCGAGTTCTAGTGAGTTCCTCTTCTTGTCAGACAAGATCAAAGAAAAACACATGTAGATCCAATGGGACGCAGATTGCAGTATTTGGCTAAAGTTAAATTTTGTATGTTTTCTCTGATTAAACGAAAAGTACTAAGCCCAGAGTCATAATTTTTGTCATGGAATGTCTTCAGGTCATTTCCTATTATGCGCATGTGCTTTTATCATGCATCTAATCGGCAATGTATGTGAGAATGTGGTTGAATATGGATAAAGTTACTGAAAATGTTTGTGTTTGCCGACATTAAGAGGTTCGCCAAATCTAAGTCAGTTTAGCTATAAGTAGCGATCCCATTCCAAATTCAAGGCCAAAATGTGAAATGATGAGTCATCATGCTGACTCAGCCCCCCCCCTCTGGAGAGAGGAAGGACATGCCCAAGGATGTGCTGGGAGGGCTCGGACCGAGAGGAGGTGACCGTCCCCCCCTCCTGTGAGGCTTTGGTGTTTCTGGTGTAACGTCTCCGGTGAGGAGAGGGAAGGTGTTGGACGTTTTGGGATGAGAAACGCCATATTTCGGCATGAAGGAGAGTTCGGATAGATGAACGGAGGGCAGATTCGGATTCTACGTGAAATTTTGGGTTAGGAAGGTTGTTTCCAGCTCAATCGGAGAGATAAAGTGCTGACCCCCCCAAAAGTGATGTTTTGACCAAAGTTGCTCAGAAACTTGTGAAACAAACTTCTATCAAGGTTTAGTGTTGAAATTCGCCCAAAACATTTTTTTTGAAATTTTCTTCACTACGGGTCGACACTTAGAGTGGAAATTGACTTGAAAATGTTAGGAATCTCCGAAAAACGGTAGTTAGAAAGTGGATGTTTTGGAATGAGAAAGGTCGTATTTCGGGGTAAAGGAGTGTCTGGATGGACAAACACAGGGCAGATTCGGACTCTACGTACAATGTTACATGAGTAGGGTGATTTTCAAGTCAATCGGAGGGAAAAGTGCTAACCTTCACTATGGGTCGACACTTAGGATTTTTTTTCGTGAAAATGTTAAATTGTAGCCTACTTTGGTGACGACCATCTCAGGAATGAAAGTGAATGAAGAGCTCCGGTTTCTTTCAGTAGAAACACCGCACTTTGTTCTCTAGGATCCTACCTTTTCAGATCTGTGGAAGGTTTCGTCTCTAAATGAGAGCTTGTTTAAAATCGAATTTTTGTGCATTTTCCAAGATTTTGGATAGTTTGAAAAAACGAGTTTTTTCAACTCGGCTTTTGGTTATCGTAGAGAGTCGATGGATGGCTTAAATGAAAGGTGCGAGCGAGAAAACGTGACTGTCAAAATTTGAAGTCAATCGGAGCACTAGAATTGGAGATAGAAGTGTTTAAAGTTTTGGATGATTGAGATCAACCAGTTTCAGCTGATCGCCACAAACTATATAAGTGGAGTCTCTACTTGTGGGAATCAGTTCTCCTCCCGACTTGGTTGGGGTAGGTGAACTCCGGAGCTCCGGTGATAGCATCGGAAATTGCAAATTTCAGGTTTCCGAAAATTCCATTGCTAATGTCAGCTAAGGCGTCAGACTTATAGGTTAGCCAGGAGATGACCTTAGTCTCCATGCCATAAAAGACTCCAAAACTTTAAAGGCTTGTAACTTTGCTTCTACAAGTTCTTTTGACTTGATTCAAAAAAGGTTCGAGAGGTCATGATTCAGGTCAAGTCATAGATTACTTATAAAATTTCATAAGTAGCACTAAAAAGTTGAAAAATTTAAATTCGTTATTTTTGGAGGTTTTCTGGGGTTTTCGACTCTGCTGAAGTTAATGAAGGCATGTGTAAGTGTGTACGAGCCATTCTTCTAATGTCTTTACATGATACAAGCGGTTTTTCACTGAAAGCGAGCATAGTACGGCGAGTTTCGCTGTAATATTCCAATGACAGGGTGTTCCTTCGGGACGGCGGATGATGCCGTAGTGATAAGTGTGGCAAGGAAGTGTGTCATATTTTAGACCGAAACCTCTGGGGCAACTCATGTTGGGCATTTGACACAGTTCTCTTTGACACAGCACTTTGAACGCCAATCGGTTGAGTTTTAGCTATCTTGTCATGGGTGGCTACTAAACATCTCCATTGCAAAACGCTTGCAAATCACGGCTTGCTATTCCTCTCCAAGTTAAAAACGGCTTGCTATCAAGCTGGTCAAGACAACGACTTGGGATGTTTCCTCTTGTAAACAACTCCACCGGTTTTATGTCAAAATCGGGGACCGGATACCAACATAGTGACATGACGCGCGCTCTGTCCGCCCGAGGTTGGATTTGTGGGTCGAGGCCTTGGAGCTGGGGTAAGATCCCCTCTGAGTAATGCCTGTAACGGATTCCAGAGCTTAACACCTAAAGGGTTGCTGGCTTGCTATCAGGCCACTCTCTACATTTAAAAACGGCTTGCTATCATGCACGTTAAGTTTCATGTCTTGCTATCAAGTCATTGACGGTGCAAGTCACAGAGATTTTCGGTGTCATACCTCCTGTTGGTGGGCGTTCTTTCGAGACAGCGGTGAAGTCCGCAGCGATGAGTACTGCACGGGACGTTGGCAATGGTAATCCTTGTGAAACCTCTCTGCGTCATGTTTCCAAGTGGTTGCCTTTCGTCTCAACGTTGTACTATGGCCGCCAGGGCGACATTTAGCTCTCTGCCACAGGTTGCCTCATAAAATCTCCATTGCACTTGTCTCCCGATAGTTGGCCATACATGCGAGAATGAACCATGAGTTCTGCTTGCCTCTATCACCGAGGCTAAATGAAATGGAATGAATTGGAAGGGACATTCATGCGCCACACGCAACCACAAGCTCATTTCTCTGTTCGCTAGTGAACAAGCTCTTGTTAGTGTAGTCAGAAAGTTTATCATGTTTTGCAAAAGCAAAGTTTAGTGTAGTCAAATAGTTTTACCGTGGCACACGTTTGTGAAAGTAAAGTTTGATCATCGAAGTTTTATTCGTCAGTGTAGTCAGATAGTTTATCATGTTGTACAAAAGTTTTAATGCAACACAGGTTGATGTATAGTTAGAAAGTTTATCATGTTGTTTTATGACTGACTGAACTCACAACAGCATTAGAAAGTTTTTATCCTTAGTTGAGACGGGGACTGCAGTGTGCGAAATGTTTTATGTGACAGTCTTTTCACAAACGGTGAAGTGTAAATTCTGAGTGAATGCATCTGTTAGGTATACATCAACTTTGGATGTGAAGTAAAGCGAATCATGCTAGGTTACAGAATGAATTGAATATTAGACAACGCATGCAAGTTTTTGACGACTTGAGTGTATCATGAAAAAACCCAAGTCTAAGTTTAACATGTTGGATATAAAAAGTGAGATGGATAGGAATAAGTGTTGAATGGAGTATGACCTTGTATTTCATGACAACATAGTTTCAAAGTAATGAAAGACGTAACGGAAAGAGTGTGTAAGTTAAACGTTGGTCATCAAGTTTCACGTCAAACACAAAGACGAAAACAATCATCAACAACTCAATCCTATGTCAACTAGATGAGACGTTCAGTTTTGCTAATCATTGAAATGAAAGATACAAGTGAAAGACGATCACATGAAACTTAAAACTTATCAATGTACAAGAGTTCCAGAACTAAAACCCACTAAGTGTTGAGGTCAACCATGTAACAGCGCAAAGGCTTCCAAAGTGCTAGCATTAGACATGAATGATAAAGTTATTCTTCCACGGTAGATGATCAATGATAATCATGAGGTATGAAACTCTACAGTATTAGCTACATGATTAAAAGTGGATACAAAGCAATGTAGAAGCGAATACGTTTTACTTGTTGAATTAGATAGACACATCAGTGAATCAACTAGAATAATTGCTCATCACGTTTTATAAATGTTAGGTGGGATCAGTGAAGTATGGGAAAGATGTTTGCATCAAATTGATAGTAAGCAGTAACTAACTTGTGTACTCACAACAGAAATTCAGGTTTACTAAAAGCAGTCTTCTACTGCAGTGAGACATGGAGTTTAGAATGTTGCTATATGAAAACAGTGTTCACCACAGCGCTAGAAAGTTGTATCTAAAAGGTTTTACTGCACTGTGTGGATTGTTTTGTAACTTACTTTCACAGTGTTAAAAGGTTTTATATTGAGTGGAGATGTGTACTACACTGTGTTGAATGTTTTATAAATACAGGTAAAGTCTTGTCACAAACGTTGAGTGTGTGACAAAATCTAGGGTTAGCAATCAGTTACATGACATTTGATAACACTAAGTCCATCACATTGGTCATACCACACATCACAAGTCCTAAAGTTCATCATCTGAAAGGTGGGGTTCTCTACGGTTGGATTTAGGGATTTATATAACACAAGTTAATGTTAGCCGTTAGATGAAACATAAAGTTTGAAGAAGCTGTGAGTGTTGAAAGCAAGTTACATTCTTCAACATTGTCCGATGTAAATCAACTGCTTTTCATTGTAAGAAATGTATTGTAGGAAAGTGACCAGAAGTTGAAACATACAAGACTCTGTAAATTAGGATGACATGAATCTACTATGAACGCCCATTCAAGTGGCAAACATGAAACACCATTTGACACAGTACAAAATTTCAACTGGAATTCACAGAAGACAGATTCATGTGTAATGTTTTGAAAAACGTTATGCAGTCACTATCGATAACGTACCAGTTTTACTAAATGTGTCGTTTGCCATTGTCAAATTGAATTCGTGTGTAGAATGTTTTGTAAATAAAGACAGTTAGTGTTAAAAGTTTTTATAGCCACCATCGTCAGCATTCAAGTACACACATAACAACTTGTAACGTTTCTTGAAAGAGTCAAATGCATACGAGTTAGGAAACACTCAAAACACGTGTGAGATAAAAATCAACCTGCTAGATTGTGTGAGTACCTCACAAAAGTGTTTCACATGTTTTACGGGAAACTTGAAAAAGAGAACTATGTATCGAGAACGTCTACCATCAGCTTAGCTAGATGAACATGAATGATATATTCTAACTTCAACTTTCTGACGTTCAAATGAAATTAGTAAACATGAAGCTCTAGACTCCGTGGTGTAAAACTACATGACGAGTGACAACAACTTTATGTTGGTAAAATTTTCATAGGTTGATGGTTGCAGTCACGTTTAAAGTTGATATAAAGTACTGTAGAAACGCATAAGTTTTAGATGCAGTTTAACGTTGTGACTTCAACTTCGCACATTGAACTAATAAAATAAAAAGGTCTGTGTAGAGGTACATAACACCCTCATCGGTATGAAACAGCAAAGCGTGTAATGTCATTGAATTATCAAAGGAAAGTATTTGAGTTACAAGTCTGTGTTGACGAGAGTGGAATTATTTCATTGGTATGAAACAGTGAACATTACATTAGAACATTAGGACTGTCCATGAGTATTGTAAAGAAAGGTTGGAATAAAACGTGTAAGTTTGCTTTTCATGTGCATTACAAATTGAGAGAATCAAAACATGTCTTATTCCAAACGAGCAAGTTAAGTGAGTGTAGACGATGAATTCATAAAGTGCTATTTCCTGTAAAGGTTTGACACACACTCGGTGTTGCAAGTTGAAATGATAGTATCAAATGTGAAACGTTTCTCATTCCTGAACTACTTGCGTGTTTCTTGTTAGTTGATACATTAGTAGAATCAACATTGAAACCTGCATCAAGTGATTTTCTGTGTGAATGCGGACGATGTGAAAATGACACACTGGTTGAAACTTAAAATGCTTGCAATATTCAACACGCTGCCATTCAAAAGCATCTAAAATGTTTATCATAAAACCTATCAGTGAAACAAATGTCATGATCATCCGGTCTTATCTTCCAACTCTCATGTACACACAAAGGTTCACGAGTAGAGACAGCGCTGTCTGTCGCCTGTTTGTCGCGCTGCCCCCTCCGCAGATAGAGTGTTCCAAGAACACAGAGGTGAATGATAGCGCTCTCTCTGGCACCCGTCTGTCGCATCCCCCCTATACACATTGAATTTTATATCTTATCTGTCCAACGAACAAGGATGCAGGAACTTATCGTCAACTCCCTCATCGCAGGCCTCCCACCTAGCTGATTCCCACACAGCTCATTGCTATCGCACCGGAGATATCATCGTAGGCGACTGAAAGGATTCTCAAGTTGACAATTTGTTACTGTGCACTCTCACAGTTCCGCGCGCGCAAGTAGCCATTTACTGCTAAACCACGGACACTGCCGATTTGTTCAAGGCTTCAATGCCTTGCTAGCCAGTTACAAAAATGATGGAGAAATATAAGAGAGACGTTCACATTCATTCACGAAAAACAAGTCGTTTGATGCAATGTCGTTCGATATAGCTTTCTTTGATATGAGTCGAACCCTTGAGCTCCGCTGTGGATGCAGAGTGAAGATGGGGAAAGTCTTTCTCCTGGCTTCTTTGCAGGCAGAGAAAGGCGAAAAAATTCGCTGCCCCATCCACCTCATTCCACATGAGCTTGTGGAAAACCCTTTGTTCAGGGATATGGCGCTAGAGTATCTGGCGTTGCTGAGAACTCAGCGTCCGGAATACTTTGAGTAATCGAAGTATTTCATAGGTCCTTCCGAGGTCCCGGTCAACAATTCGTTGGAGGCCACCATATTAACAAAGAAAAGTTACAGACTGTGCTACACACAAACACTAGATTCAAGGATCTCTATCTTTCTTAGAAAATGAAGAAGCTCTTATTAAATTCATCTGATGAGAGAGCAACTTCGTGACAAGTGTTAAACGTGTACGTTGTCTAACACAAATCTTTAAAGTCCTAACTGCCATGAAATTATCATGTTTAAAGTTTTAAAGCCCATATGATAAGTAGCAATGATCTATTGTAGTCAAATGGTGTAAAACATGAACGTGTGTAGAGAGATTATGAATCTTAGACGTGAAGTCATGAGATTTATTTCTTCACCACCCGTCAAATGGAAATAGTAATTGTGTTAGTTACATTGGAAGAATCATCAGAGCAAAATCTTCTGTGGTAATGCAGACAATGACAGTCATGTATGGATGTACTGTTTCAAATAGTTGTTGTGTTTAGCTGAAGTTTCTCATATAAACGGTATCGCATCGTTTCCACGTTAGTTCATGTCAAGCAGAATATGTCATAAAGACTTATACATACGCGTCCTCATAAACGCTGTGACTGACTTCATGTTGAAAAATAAGTGTGAGAGTATTGCAGTTAGGAACAACGTTCCCATAGTTCAACCTTTCAGATGTATAGTCGTGACCGTGAAAAAACATAGTGATGCGACTTATCTTCACACTGTAGTTTTCTTCACACAACGTGGCAGTGATGTTTCATCTGAGTAAAGAAAACTTGGTGATAAACTCCATAAATGATGGCCTCATACCGTGTACTGATGTAGATAAAGACTTCAACAAATTTCCATCAATGCATTCACATATATTTCGATAGAGAATGCGCTTGTCCACACCCAAAGAACGGCAAGCCTGAACCAAAGAAAGAGATAATCAACGGACTTGTTTGATACTGCTTTTGAAATGGAAACATTTACGACATGTGTACAGTGACTTATTTCTCGACACATCAACCTTCCAATGATAAATTCAACATAGCATACAATGATCAAGCAAATCATGCTTTCAGATGTAAATCAATTTTCAATCACGACTATTTCATGTGTCTCATCAAGACAGTCTGCTAGATCTATAAACATAATGTGATATAATTCATAAAACCTTTAGCAGAATCTGACTACACTGAATCTCACATTTACTACATCAGTCATTTTTCGATCATATGTTACTACTCTCATCAAAAGGAAAGGCTTGTAGTGACTGAACTGTTAATACGTTCATGGCAAGCTTTTACAAATAACGTTTCATGTACCGTCGGAATACGATCCATTTCAATGCATACTCCATGCAGTGGCGGCTCGTCAGAGGAGGCGAGGGAGGCATTGCCTGCCATGATTTTCTGCGGCAAGATATTTTATATTCCTGACATTTTTCTACTCTATTTTGTTTAATTCATTAAAATAGTAACATTGATCACACGGCAACACGCTTCAGCCGAGCAGCGCAGATATCAAACTCGCTGTATCACAACACAGGGAGGCGTGCCTCACCTCACAGTGTTATACGCGGTAGAAAACTTTGATGACACGTGATTGGCTGATTCATTCAGCTGCTTGTTTACAATGTGAAAGGGAGGCATGCCTCAGCCATTATTCGCGTTCGACGTTCGGTACTACTGCTTCGAAATGGCGTCCGCTTCGAATGAATATGCACAGCGGAGGTTTCCTATGTCGACAGCATTCTCGAAAAGCCGTTTTCACGTTTATCTATTTAGGAAAAGTTGGACATCAAGAGGAGGGGAAGAGAAACACCAAACTTATCTTCGGAATCGGGAAAAAAGCGTACTTTCAATGCTGCCTATTGGTAGATGCTGCTTTTGGCGAGCACATACCTTTAATTTTGGGAATTAATTGATTTTAAAATATCCATTTGTGAAGCGTGTCAAACTACTTCTCTGGCTTTGGCTTCATAGTTAAAATCTAATTTCTAATTTTTCATTTTTTTCTTCCTCATAGAAAATACCCACGAGCCGCCACTGACTCCATGATATGTTATTCCTACTTTCTCACTCAGTGTCTTGCCTGCATCAACAAGTTACTTCAATCTAATTTTTACATGAATAAATCAACAGTCCTAATGCTGTATGATGATATCGCGATGTGTCACTACTCTTACTTCAAACTAGGAAACTGTTTCATACATATTGCTACACTACCTATTCATTAAACTTTGCAATCTCAACCTTTGATTTCATCGAATATAAACCTCTAGTCTACATACAACAACTATGTCATGTGTTCTATTTTATACACTCAAAAAGACTGTTACATCCATAAAAATGACGTGATACAATTATAAAACCTTTTAACAGTGTCTACCTTCACACTAAATCCCATACATTCATTTCAATGCAAGCTAGTTCAAGTCATTGGTGATAACTGTAGACCTACATCTAACCTGAGCACTATGTTTACAAATGTTTTGTGCAGATGCTACAATATTCTCAATTCAAAATGTGTTGCTAGGGACAGCACGCCAACAGTGTTTCATGATAGGTCAGGACATAGGTTTGCAGGACAATAGGCGTCGGTGATTGCTCACAATCCTATCTGCTGTCAGCGTGTTGGCAACAGTTTCGATTCAATAGGGAAGATGATGACGGGAAATCTCTGATAGCCATTCAGGTCATCACATCAAGCATGAAAATGAACGATAGGTTGACACAGTCGTGTTACAACTACCAACCAATAATCTAAAGTGATTTGATTGCGGGAACAAGACATTTAAAAGGCTGTATTATTCTCATATAAAGCAGAGTCTCTTGCATTTCACTATCATAGTCATGTCCGATAAGCCTATTATCTCTAACTTTACAAACAGTGAAATGATTCTAATATTATTTTATACTTTACTTATCTTACAATATCTGAAATGATTCTAACTTTATTTTATACTTCACCTATCTTACAAACTTTACAAACAACAACTTTATCTCTAACTTTACAAACACTGAAATGATTCTAACATTATCTTATACTTCACCTATCTTACAAACACTGAGATGATTCTGATATTATTCCTAACTTCACAAACAGTAAAATGGTTGTAACTTTATTACTAAGTCAATCCACTCTGTTTGACTTTATGTGAAAAGAAAACGACACAGTATGTACATGATATGTTATCGAAACCCACACAGCCTTTTGTTACACTAACAATTCAGTTCAATGTGAGCTAGTCTTGTATCACTCATTTCATACGACATAACTTTTCACTTTACTTATTCCTACAATGTTACTGCTATGTGTTCTAAACTTTATAAGATCGCTTTCACTTATATCTCACACTTTCTTCATCATATAACCAAGTGAATGAAATTGATGATACATTATCTGACTAAACTCATTGAGTCACATTCTACACGAACAGATATTGCTAATATGGATCATATAAAACGCTAAGTCTTGTCATAGGGTTGACTATGCTATGGACTTAGTGATTTATCTATGTAACTTACACTTTTAAAACGCTAAATCCCTAAATCTCAACACAGGGACCCTATCCTATGGATTCAGTGATTTAGGAGTTTTGCTGTATAATTTAGTAAACTTATGTCTCTGTCAGCGTACGACTTTTAACATTCATGTAACTCGCTTGAACTAAATTCACTTTGATGATGGATGATAATATCAATCCGTGCATGCAGTCATTTATTAGAGTTTTCACTTGTCTGCATTTGTGAAGACGTTTTCCTATCACTCCTCTTACTGATTTTCTTGTTCACTGTAAATCATATCAGCAGATCATTTAACGGTTCCAATCTGTCGAACAACATTCATATCAACACCACAAGCGTTGTATAATCCTAAATCTCTGTATGACCCTGTATTTCACTTAGGTTTTATTTACTCTTTGGTCATTGTCTACCTAGAGTTTCAAGATGCTTCACATTGTAAAAGTCATACTGGTGAGGTTTACAGTTCTATCCCATTGTTAATTATAGCAAACGTATAAGTAAACACATGTGAGACAAGGCATTAATTACATCGCTTATTCCTATCCATCATCATTACCTTATGTTTTGCATGATATACTCAGGTCTTTAATGTCACACATTTTATCTCACTTGTGCTTTTCGTTTTAATACTTGGTTTGTGTTACTCAAAGCTTAATGAATTTATCCAACCATTCGTCATAACACGGCCGACGAATCCTGCCTTGTACAAAACATGGATGTTTAAGTACAACACTGACTGATGAATGATGTTTGCATATTCCTAGCTTGGATAACAAGAAACTTTCATACGTCGACTATTATATATTTTCCTAATCAATTCTTTACACACTTATTATTCCAATCACTAAGATACATACAATGTATTCTACTCTTCTATTGAACATTCATCAATCAAATTTCTGCTGACTGCATCAAATGTAAAGTGTATAACATAATGAGTATGTAACTATCTCTCATCAACAAAATGAAACCTGTCTTTTCACCATGAAAATTAAGTCTTGCCTTCAAAGTCATTTTATAAAGCGAACATATGCATCATGTGTTGCATGTATTCTGCACTAAAAGAGATCGTTAATTTGTGTTATCCAAAACGCTAAATCACTAAATCCAACCGTAGGTAACCCTACCCTTTAGATGATGAACTTTAGCAATTTAGCTATGTCATTCACAAATGTTTATGTTAAAAAATGCATGTATGCGCTCTACAGCAACAGTTATCATTGATGCATGTTATATAAACCGCTAAATCCCTAAATCCAATCGTAGAGAACCCTACCCTTGGATTATGGACTTTACGAATGTATCCATGTCATTGACATGTTCAATAATGTACTTGACACTGCATTGTTGACTTCATTCGCAGCAAAGTTGTGTAACACATCCATGCAACTAAAAACGTCCGTTTACAAAACATCCATCCATTCATCTCTGCAATTTCATATCACACTTATTTTGCATTTCCTATTTCGATGTTAAATAAATCTCACTTGGTCATTCATAAGTGACAAACGCGATACACTAAGTGTTATTCGTAAATGACGTCTCACTTTATAAACATCGTTTGGTTAATCCTAAGTACACATTTACCCCTGCGACTTGTAAACGCTTGAAACTCTGCTGTCATGAAATAAAGTCTAACTACATACATCAGCAATTATTCTTATCCATCTCACTTGCAGGTTTCATGTTCAATGCAATAAACTTACGACATGGGTTTTCATTTCGATGACTAGCACAACTTAATATACATCTCGTATGTACATTATGACCAACGTGATAGACTTCATGTTTCATCTAACGGCTAACATTAACTTGTGTTATATAAATCCCTAAATCCAACCGTAGAGAACCCCACCTTTCAGATGATGAACTTTAGGACTTGTGATGTGTGGTATGACCAATGTGATGGACTTAGTGCTATCAAATGTGATGTAACTGATTGCTAACCCTAGATTTTGTCACACACTCAACGTTTGTGACAAGACTTTACCTGTATTTATAAAACATTCAACACAGTGTAGTACACATCTCCACTCAATATAAAACCTTTTAACACTGTGAAAGTAAGTTACAAAACAATCCACACAGTGCAGTAAAACCTTTTAGATACAACTTTCTAGCGTTGTGGTGAACACTGTTTTCATATAGCAACATTCTAAACTCTCAGTCTCACTGCAGTAGAAGACTGCTTTTAGTAAACCTGAATTTCTGTTGTGAGTACACAAGTTAATTACTGCTTACTATCAATTTGATGCAAACATCTTTCCCATACTTCACTGATCCCACCTAACATTTATAAAACGTGATGAGCAATTATTCTAGTTGATTCACTGATGTGTCTATCTAATTCAACAAGTAAAACGTATTCGCTTCTACATTGCTTTGTATCCACTTTTAATCATGTAGCTAATACTGTAGAGTTTCATACCTCATGATTATCATTGATCATCTACCGTGGAAGAATAACTTTATCATTCATGTCTAATGCTAGCACTTTGGAAGCCTTTGCGCTGTTACATGGTTGACCTCAACACTTAGTGGGTTTTAGTTCTGGAACTCTTGTACATTGATAAGTTTTAAGTTTCATGTGATCGTCTTTCACTTGTATCTTTCATTTCAATGATTAGCAAAACTGAACGTCTCATCTAGTTGACATAGGATTGAGTTGTTGATGATTGTTTTCGTCTTTGTGTTTGACGTGAAACTTGATGACCAACGTTTAACTTACACACTCTTTCCGTTACGTCTTTCATTACTTTGAAACTATGTTGTCATGAAATACAAGGTCATACTCCATTCAACACTTATTCCTATCCATCTCACTTTTTATATCCAACATGTTAAACTTAGACTTGGGTTTTTTCATGATACACTCAAGTCGTCAAAAACTTGCATGCGTTGTCTAATATTCAATTCATTCTGTAACCTAGCATGATTCGCTTTACTTCACATCCAAAGTTGATGTATACCTAACAGATGCATTCACTCTGAATTTACACTTCACCGTTTGTGAAAAGACTGTCACATAAAACATTTCGCACACTGCAGTCCCCGTCTCAACTAAGGATAAAAACTTTCTAATGCTGTTGTGAGTTCAGTCAGTCATAAAACAGCATGATAAACTTTCTGACTACACTGACGAATAAAACTTCGATGATCAAACTTTACTTTCACAAACGTGTGCCACGGTAAAACTATTTGACTACACTAAACTTTGCTTTTGCAAAACATGATAAACTTTCTGACTACACTAACAAGAGCTTGTTCACTAGCAAACAGAGAAATGAGCTTGTGGTTGCGCGTGGCGCATGAATGTCCCTTCCAATTCATTCCATTTCATTTAGCCTCGGTGATAGAGGCAAGAAGAACTCATGGTTCATTCTCACATGAATGGCCAACTATCGGGAGACAAGTGCAATGGAGATTTTATGAGGCAACCTGTGGCAGAGAGCTAAATGTCGCCCTGGCGGCCATAGTACAACGTTGAGACGAAAGGCAACCACTTGGAAACATGACGCAGAGAGGTTTCACAAGGATTACCATTGCCAACGTCCCGTGCAGTACTCATCGCTGCGGACTTCACCGCTGTCTCGAAAGAACGCCCACCAACAGGAGGTATGACACCGAAAATCTCTGTGACTTGCACCGTCAATGACTTGATAGCAAGACATGAAACTTAACGTGCATGATAGCAAGCCGTTTTTAAATGTAGAGAGTGGCCTGATAGCAAGCCAGCAACCCTTTAGGTGTTAAGCTCTGGAATCCGTTACAGGCATTACTCAGAGGGGATCTTACCCCAGCTCCAAGGCCTCGACCCACAAATCCAACCTCGGGCGGACAGAGCGCGCGTCATGTCACTATGTTGGTATCCGGTCCCCGATTTTGACATAAAACCGGTGGAGTTGTTTACAAGAGGAAACATCCCAAGTCGTTGCCTTGACCAGCTTGATAGCAAGCCGTTTTTAACTTGGAGAGGGATAGCAAGCCGTGATTACAAACTCAACCGATTGGCGTTCAAAGTGCTGTGTCAAAGAGAACTGTGTCAAATGCCCAACATGAGTTGCCCCAGAGGTTTCGGTCTAAAATATGACACACTTCCTTGCCACACTTATCACTACGGCATCATCCGCCGTCCCGAAGGAACACCCTGTCATTGGAATATTACAGCGAAACTCGCCGTACTGTGCTCGCTTTCAGTGAAAAACCGCTTGTATCATGTAAAGACATGAGAAGAATGGCTCGTACACACTTACACATGCCTTCATTAACTTCAGCAGAGTCGAAAACCCCAGAAAACCTCCAAAAATAACGAATTTAAATTTTTCAACTTTTTAGTGCTACTTATGAAATTTTATAAGTAATCTATGACTTGACCTGAATCATGACCTCTCGAACCTTTTTTGAATCAAGTCAAAAGAACTTGTAGAAGCAAAGTTACAAGCCTTTAAAGTTTTGGAGTCTTTTATGGCATGGAGACTAAGGTCATCTCCTGGCTAACCTATAAGTCTGACGCCTTAGCTGACATTAGCAATGGAATTTTCGGAAACCTGAAATTTGCAATTTCCGATGCTATCACCGGAGCTCCGGAGTTCACCTACCCCAACCAAGTCGGGAGGAGAACTGATTCCCACAAGTAGAGACTCCACTTATATAGTTTGTGGCGATCAGCTGAAACTGGTTGATCTCAATCATCCAAAACTTTAAACACTTCTATCTCCAATTCTAGTGCTCCGATTGACTTCAAATTTTGACAGTCACGTTTTCTCGCTCGCACCTTTCATTTAAGCCATCCATCGACTCTCTACGATAACCAAAAGCCGAGTTGAAAAAACTCGTTTTTTCAAACTATCCAAAATCTTGGAAAATGCACAAAAATTCGATTTTAAACAAGCTCTCATTTAGAGACGAAACCTTCCACAGATCTGAAAAGGTAGGATCCTAGAGAACAAAGTGCGGTGTTTCCACTGAAAGAAACTGGAGCTCTTCATTCACTTTCATTCCTGAGATAGTCGTCACCAAAGTAGGCTACAATTTAACATTTTCACGAAAAAAAAATCCTAAGTGTCGACCCATAGTGAAGGTTAGCACTTTTCCCTCCGATTGACTTGAAAATCACCCTACTCATGTAACATTGTACGTAGAGTCCGAATCTGCCCTGTGTTTGTCCATCCAGACACTCCTTTACCCCGAAATACGACCTTTCTCATTCCAAAACATCCACTTTCTAACTACCGTTTTTCGGAGATTCCTAACATTTTCAAGTCAATTTCCACTCTAAGTGTCGACCCGTAGTGAAGAAAATTTCAAAAAAAAATGTTTTGGGCGAATTTCAACACTAAACCTTGATAGAAGTTTGTTTCACAAGTTTCTGAGCAACTTTGGTCAAAACATCACTTTTGGGGGGGTCAGCACTTTATCTCTCCGATTGAGCTGGAAACAACCTTCCTAACCCAAAATTTCACGTAGAATCCGAATCTGCCCTCCGTTCATCTATCCGAACTCTCCTTCATGCCGAA
Source organism: Prostheceraeus crozeri (assembly GCA_907163375.1). Lineage (NCBI taxonomy): Eukaryota > Metazoa > Platyhelminthes > Polycladida > Euryleptidae > Prostheceraeus > Prostheceraeus crozeri. Next base: position 353,042 of record CAJQUW010005432.1, on the reverse strand, counting down.
ATATGGCGTTTCTCATCCCAAAACGTCCAACACCTTCCCTCTCCTCACCGGAGACGTTACACCAGAAACACCAAAGCCTCACAGGAGGGGGGGACGGTCACCTCCTCTCGGTCCGAGCCCTCCCAGCACATCCTTGGGCATTCCTTCCTCTCTCCAGAGGGGGGGGGGCTGAGTCAGCATGATGACTCATCATTTCACATTTTGGCCTTGAATTTGGAATGGGATCGCTACTTATAGCTAAACTGACTTAGATTTGGCGAACCTCTTAATGTCGGCAAACACAAACATTTTCAGTAACTTTATCCACATTCAACCCCATTCTCACATACATTGCCGATTAGATGCATGATAAAAGCACATGCGCATTATAGGAAATGACCTGAAGACATTCCATGACAAAAATTATGACTCTGGGCTTAGTACTTTTCGTTTAATCAGAGAAAACATACAAAATTTAACTTTAGCCAAATACTGCAATCTGCGTCCCATTGGATCTACATGTGTTTTTCTTTGATCTTGTCTGACAAGAAGAGGAACTCACTAGAACTCGGCAGACGTGCCGATTCATAGTAGGCATAGGGTGTACATCATTTTATGAATGTCTCACTTTCGGTCACGTTCCCTGCAGAAACTCGTTCTGGCTGCCGGACTATAACTTGCTAGCATAACTTCATAAAAACGACTTTCTATGTCTTGATCACATCATCTATATAATTCAAAGAAGGTGCCTACTTGCAGAAACTTAAAGTGTGACACAAATAATTAATGCTCGAATAAGCAGTCATCGTCGACAAGTAAGAGCTAAATAGGATCCCCTTATTGTAGTTTGAGGCCTATTTTAGATTATCCTTCGACAAAATGGAGAAAAAACATCAGGAATTGTTCGCATTTTGTAGAACATGTAAACATGGAGTGAATCACATGTCAGCGAGGAGAACAAATGAAACAAATAGAGACGAAGATCGAATTCGTCACTGGAGTTGGTATTGAAAAAGACATTCGTGGTCGCCTTAGCCTAACCTTACAGCACAGCTCGAAAACACGATGTCTCTCCTGTTGTGATCGGCAGGTATGGGCCCTGTCTTACTACGTTGGGCCGGTGAAACATCAGTGTTGAAAGAAAAAATCTCTAGACCCAAACACGCAGGCAAGCCATTTTACCCCTTGCCTGTTGATCTATATATGACATCACTATTCAGACTAAAAAATCTAGACATACGTTTTTTGTACTACCAGTCTGCCCGTTTGGGTAAAGTACTTTCTAACTCACAGTATTCGAATTTTGGTCAGCCGAGTTGTGGTCGGGAAGATAGGGTGCTGGCGTCGATTTGTGTCGACATTTATGTTGATCAATATAGAAGGTCTTAATTGCTCTTTTGGCAAATTTCACGGAGACATTAGATCTAGAATTGACCAACTTCATCGTAATTGGAGTCATTTTTAAAGATGAATGACCGACCAGGCCAGTAGATTGTGAGTCGTCAAGACAAATTATCGACCTGCAATGGTCCACAGTTGGTTTATTTCAGCGACTTCTTTCCAGCACATCTTCTATCTTGGTCGACGAGTCATTGGAATTTAATTAGACGAGTTGCGGTCGGTAAGTTAGGGTGTTATAGCCTCCATTTGGATTTAATTTGTGTTATATTAATTCAATCATTTCTACAATTAATTAATCTGGGCATCTCTTTAAGATTCCTTTTGATTTCTGTTGACTTCATGTGCATGTTTCTTTCATTTCTGATCTGCTTGTATAACTGATATTTTTTCTGATCCAGACAATCATTCCTATTGTTAATGACAGTCCTTTATTCGTTAAATGCTTCTTTACAATTTATGTGCCTTCGTTCAGGCAAATATTTAGTTACATAAGTTAAATACTCTTTGGAATGAACTTCTTGTCTTTTATCTTTTACTACTTTACATGTCTGACCGAATGCTTTGAATTGCCCGGCCATCAGGACAATTTTTATTACCAAAATTATTACACAAGTTCAAATTTCCATTTCAAAGATGAGATTCAAGCATGTACAATTGTACATACACAAACTGTTAGAGAAGTTATTCATACGAACATTAACAGTATTTCATTTTCAGACAATTAGAGAAATGTTATGGAATAAATGAATGAAGCACACTAAGTGCGACATCAGTCTGCATGTAATAGATGCTGTTTGAATGTAACGAAATTGGGAATTTACGGCCACTGATCAATCCCAAATGCCTCAATGGGGACTGTGTCCCTGATAAAAAACGAATGTGGCAATGAATCTTTAATTTTACCAATCATAGCGTCGCCAATTGGTCAATTTATTGCTGTGAAAATGAACTGTGAAGAAAATCAGGCGTAAAGCACAGTATCTGCCTAGAGTCACAAGACCGACCCGAGCTTTACATCCTACTTGAGCCATCTTTATTAATTTTGCATTTCTAGAAGATGTTGGGTCACGGAAGGTCAATTTCAGTCGTGAATTATTCAGAAACGATTTTATGACTTTGTTGCTGAAGTTGAAACGAGGATGTCTCCGATTGAAGACACTGATTGATTAAAGAAGCGATATTTTTAAACTTCATATGAACCTAGGCTGAGAAGCACAATTATTCCGTTGAACATAACAGCAATAGTAGACTCTTGAAGATGCATTTGCCACAATAATTCCCGTCATTGTTAGTAATATATGTGTTCAAGGTTTCTCCAAATGATATTTTATTTGATTATTATAATGGAAACAGGGCATATGACTTAACTATACACTCTTAGTAGGCATGTGTAAAGAAGCACCCGAAGATAGTGAAATGCAACGAAATGTATACCGTACATAATGTGCTCATGCTGATTATATACTTCATGAGTTTTAAGGATCTCTGATTACTTTTACTCAAATTCAATCAATTTTGATGCACTGTTGATTGCTACATTGCCCATATTAAAGTACCGCCATTTTGAAATTTTAGAATGCATTCATCACAACCACATCGACATAAATGCATAATGAATATCCCCTCGATGACGAGCATTTGAAGCATTTCTATCCGTTTAAGATTTGGGTTGCTCTCTTCTTCTTCGTCCGCGCCTGATTACTCCCACTAGGTGGGGTCGGTGGCCCAAATCCTTGCGCGCCAGAAGCTCCTGTCTAGAGCGTCCACCGGGTCCTGTATAAGTGTCTTCAAATCCTTCTGTAAGCAGTCAACCCATCGCTTCCATGGTCGTCCTCACTTTGTCGGTCTTCTCCATCCGCTGAACGTGTCCGTGCCATCTCATTCGGATCTCTCTCACTCCTTCTACAATAGGGGTCACTCCAAGCTCCTTTCTTATCACTTCGATTCTCACTCTGTCCTTTCGAGTTACTCCTTTGACTCTTCCTAGCATTTTCATTTCTGTCCTTTCCGGAAGTTGCTTCTCTTTGAAAGTCGTCGTCCAACATTCTGAGCCATATAGAAATACGGGTCTGATCATCTCCTTGTATATTTTCGTTACTTTCCTTGGCATCTTCTTATCGTACATGACTCCTGTCAATTCTCTCCATTTTGTCCTTGCCGCCTTCATTCTGGCCATGACTGCTTCTTCGGAGATAGTGTCACACCGAGGTACTTGAAACTTTTAACCTTGATATGAAAAGATACGTGTATAAAGGAGTCCTACAATTTGCGAGTTTGAATTTTAAGATAGTTTTTACAACATCAACTCAAAAGACAAAATGCATTGTAGCATCGGAAACAGCATGCGTGGATTGATTGCTTCACTTAATCGTTTATTTAATACTTTCTGGGGAAGAAATAGCCGGAGGTAGCTATATAGAGGACTAATCGGATCACGAAACCTCATGGCTAGAGGCATGGTAAATAACATGCACTTAAATTTGATGGAATATTTTTAATAAAACTACACCCAGTAGCGGATCCAGGGGAAGGGTTCATGGCAGGGTATTTTTCTACACACTAACTAACCAAACGGTTACCTTGCCCCCTCAAAGTGGTTCCGTTGCCCTGTAGGAAATTAAAAACTAGGTAACCACACTTTTATGCGCATTATTGAATTAAACTGACCGATTTACAGAGAAACATAACATTTAAAAATTTGACTTGTTAACCCTGTGACGTCAACCTTAAAATACATCGCATTTTTTCAACCTGGGGGAAAAATGACCCCATGGTAGAAATTTGTGCTTTTATTGCTGCGATAGTCATTAAATCAACCATATTTTTAAGAATTTAGATGCAGTAAGAAATTATTGATATTTGATAATACAAGCTGTAGGCCTACTATCTTTCGCATGCTCCCACTCTGAAGTGAAAATAAAAACACCAGATTTCCAAAAAAATCAAATTTCATAATGAATTTAAGAGAATCATCGCAATTTCACAAACAAATTTGCATGATTTAGACATTCATTGCACAAAAGTAGTCTTTACAACAAGAACGCTTGCAACGGAAACACTGTGTGCTCACCTTTTTGCCAATAGAGCGGGGACAGAAAAAGCATCTCCGTCAACATTCCCGTTGCTGGAGGATTTGAAGTTTCATTTTGAAGCTGACAACCCAGTGACCGCATGGCAACAGTTACTTGTGACTGTAGAGCTTGAGGATTTTGAATACGTTTGTTGATTTGCCTTTCAACTAAGGAGAATCCCAGTTCTTTCAGATAAAGTCGTCGTTTATAAGATTTGCCTTTGTTCCAATCTGGGAATTTCATGTGCCACGTAATATAACCTGCAATTGCTCCACAGTCTATCATGTTGAAAAAGAATACCATTGGCCAACGCTTTATTTTTCGTTTACTAGTATAAAGCCTTGCCAAATGATCCAGATTGTCTACGCCAGATTTGGTTTTGTTGTAATGTTGGATAATAACAGGTTTATATTTGTCGTCTTCATCGATAGACTCATCATGGTGCATAGAAGACAACAATATGACGGACCTTCCTTTCTTTGGAACATAACTAACGAGGGTAAGTTGACGATCAAATCCAAAAATAGATGAATACTCTGGCCTGCTGCGATTGCTTTGCATCTCTCTCGGGATATCAGCACGGTTTTTTCTTATTGTTCCAACAATTGTAGTGCGCATGGCAAGCAAATCATGAGCTAAATCAACCGATGTAAAATAATTATCCATTGTTATATTTCTTCCTGTCTTTATCCAGGGCTGTACTAATCGTTTCACAAGATCTTCTACATCTGACCCAACTGGTGCATTGGGTTGCCTACCAAGATAGACTTCACCTTTCAGAGGAAATGACGTTTCGCTATCACAAGCCCAGAATACCTTTATGCCGTATTTTCCGGGCTTCGAGGGCAAGTACTGCCGGAAACTGCACCGCCCTTGTGTCGCTATCAATTGCTCGTCGACTGTTATGTCACTGCCTGGTTTATAAACGGGTTGTAGATTGGCCAAAAACATTACCCAGAAGTCACGGATAGGCGCTAATTTTTCTTGTGAAATACGTTGCTCTCTAGTTGCCTGATTGTCGAATCGACAGTACCTCAACAACTCTTCGAAACGCGTAAGAGACAATTGTGGCCCTGAATACGGGTCTACCATCTTTCGCTGACCATAGTTCGTCTAGAGATTCCCCTGAAGATCGCCACATACCTGCCAAAATCAGAAGACCGATCATAGCCTCTATTTCAGACGAATCAGTCTCATGCCAACCATGGGTTCTCTCATGTGTTTGATTCCATTTTCGTGCTGTAGATTGCCCTCTACGGTTTGTCTCGAACAATTAGAAGTACGTGGTGTGATCCAAAATGTCCCGGACTAACCTACTTGCAGATAACCTGTGATAACGAATACTACTTCAGATGTAAATTTAGGTCTTTAAGGCATGAGAAATATGGTCGCCGAAATTTTTCCGGTCAGTTTTCTATTTTTAAAAAATATTTTTACATTTTAACATGAATTTCTGTATTTTCTGAATTGATCGAGATCCGATTTGTCTTATTGTTATAGTTAGATTGATTTTGATTTGTACCTTATTTGACGGATATCTTTGCCATGAATATTGCACGTCTTTTGTTAATTGCTTCATGTGTTACGATATCAATCAGTGAAGTTCATTCAGCACGCATTCATTAAGAAATCCGTGTCAACGATGGTTCTTTGTTCTACCAGTTTTCATGATGGATGTGACAAGCGTGTCTTCAGTCGAATATCGCAGTGTGATACGATACCTCCTGATCCGCGGCTTCGCTAATGGTGACATTCTAAAGGAATTAAGCCTGGCATATGGAAGCAAAGCTCCATCGAGAACTACTGCTTATTTCTGGATAAGCGAATTTAAACGCGGAAGACAATCTGTGGAGCAAGATTTTTCAACTGTTGGTCGGCCGCAGGAGATTCCGGAAGAGAAATCGAGTCAGTGCGATGAAGTGATTACAGCACACAGAAGGATAACCATCCGTGAGTTGTCAAGAGAGTTGCGAATCAGTTATCACTCCTGTCATGACATCATCGAAAGACTTGGATATCGCAAACTGGCATCACGTTTCGTACCGAAGTTTCTGTCACCTGAAATGAAGGAGAACAGACTTCTGGCGGCACAGTCAAATTTGGATCTCCTCGAAATGCACGGAGATCAGTTTCTGAACTGCATCCTTACAGAGGATGAAACACCTTTAAGTTTGTATCTGCCTCAAAGTAAGCGAGAATCTGCAGAGTGGCGAAAATCAGGCGAGTCTGCCCCTTTGAAAATGCGATCCGGAACATCACATCGCCGGTCGTTGATGCTGACGGTCTTTTGGAACGCTTCGGGAATCCAACTGGTTGACTTTGCGGATAAAGGAGTAAGAATCAATAGCGAATATTATTCCAATCTGTTATCTGAAGCGAGGAAGAAAATAAGAAAGCCACGAAACATTCCCCTCTACTTGCTTCATGACAATGCTCCGATTCACACCTCGCAGGAGACAACCAATGCCTTAATGAGAAACGGATTTCAACTGTTGAGCCATCCTCCTTATTCACCTGACTTGGCCCCAAGTGACTTCTATCTGTTTAGATTCCTCAAAAAGCATCTTCGTGGACACCATTTTGAATCGCCAGTTGAACTGCGGGATGCAGTTACTGAGTTTTTTGATTCTTTGACACCGGAATTTTTTCATAAAGCTTTTTGTGAATTGAGACTTCGTTGGCAAAAAGTGACGAATGCTAACGGCTCATACATTGAAAAGTAAACTGTTTTCTGGAACAAAACATTTGTTTTTCCGTTAATTATTAGTCAGGTTATTAGTGATAGCTTAACTGTCAAGTTAATCTAAATATATTAATTCTAAATCGCTAGAATTTATAGGAAAATCTTGAAATTCAGACAAAAATGTTTGAAAATTTTGAAAAAATAGAAAACTGACCGGAAAAATTTCGGCAACCATATTTCTCATGCCTTAAAGACCTAAATTTACATCTGAAGTAGTATTCGTTATCACAGGTTATCTGCAAGTAGGTTAGTCCGGGACATTTTGGATCACACCACGTATCATATCATTCGTGAAAAATAACTTGAAACTATCAAAGATAGTATAAACTGATCTGACGCTCGCACTACTGAGCCCACTTTGTTGCCGAAGTACATTTGAAGCACGAGCTTGTGTCGGCCTTTCCGGATTTGTACTCCATATTCGCCCATTTTTGCTTCGTAGCTGATGTGGCATGTTGACTCGTTGATGTAAAGGCGGAGGGTGATCGTTATCAGAGTCTTTGCTGTCATCGGAGGAGTCATTGGATTCGTCATTGGAATCAATCACTTGATTGTCGTTATCGTTGACATCACTGGTATCAGTTGATTCATCCTCAGTCAATTCACTATCAGAAACATCAGATCCACTTTCGCGATCCATTATTTGTCGCGCTACGTCTTTCGGTGTGTACATTTTGCGAGCCATTGTAAATTACAAAGCGCGTGCATCAGACATTTGATTTATATCCATCAGCGGACACAAGCGTGGATTACTACTCAGCGCCCCGAGAATGCTTCATTCTTTTCGGGCTACATTCTTTTGGTGCCATTGTTAGCATATGACGCAAATCACAATTGACCTCTCTATGCAACGATAGCTGTGCAAACACAAGTCAGTGCAAACTGCTGATAATCCTATCTCTATGGGACTACGTTGGAATGAATAATGCATCGAACGCTAACACTTCTGCTATCTTGCACAAAAGTACAGGTTTTCCAGTTCGACAATGCGACTATCAGATTAAAGAATATGTTTTAAGATGCAACAACGGTATTTCTGTTAATCAGCAGCGTTTTCAATTGAATGATATTGTTTTTAATCGGTAGTGATAATAAGTGAGTTTATTAATGGATTTATAAGTTTAATGAGCGGCAACCTGAAATCATAAACGGCTTTTCATATTCTATTATATTTCACTTAACAGGTAAGTCAATACAAAAAGTTTTGATAATATTTTTAATTCGATAAGGTAAAATATGTCAAAAGGAAAAGTTTGATTATTTTAATTCATAAAGGTAATACAATAAGTCATTAAAAACTTTTTTTACGAAAAGGTAAGTCAATACGAAAAAGTTTTGATAATCTTGAATTTTTTTATTCCATTGTGAAACAAAACAAGTACCGTAATATTCATTGATGGTTTTGTAAGACATCTTCGCGATTAATTAGTCTAGGCATCAATCTGCCCATACGTGTGGAAGACCTTCCCATCTTATTTGCAGTAATGGCACTCATGTTTTGGGAGGCGAGTTGCAGTAAGGTCAAATTCCGCTGTTGTCCAGTGTAGTTGTGTAACTGCTCACGAATCTCAGCTACTTCTCTCTTGAAAGCCGCTTTCCACATGGAAAACGCGTTCTCTGCGATATTGAGAAATGGAGAGTAGGGCGGTAAGTACCTAATAGAGTGTCCCTCTCGCAAACTGACTTCACGGGCTCAATTGTGTCACGGAGCATTATCCATGACGAATCACGAGGTCCAGCCCCAGCCGCAACGGACGCTTCTTCCAGCCAGGAGTTAAATCTCTCACAGGAGGTTCCGCCTTCGTAGAATTCATGATGGACGACACCTTCATTAGAGACCGCCAAGATGAGAGTAAAATTCCGCCCGCGCTGTCCATGAACAATCCTGACAGCTCGCTCTCCCCGTCTGGCACGACCTCGTGTGCGACTGATCCATAAATTAAAGCCGGATTCGTCCACAAAAATAAATGTGGGCGGATGGTTTGAGTTGATCGTGTGCAGATACCAGTTCGCATACTCGGCCCTTTCCACTTTGACGTCATGGCTATTGCGGTTGACTTGAACAGTCTCCGTTTTCTTTAAGAAGATAAGACGATTTCTCAGACATGTGCTGATAGTTTGAATTGAGACAGATGGCTAGTCCGGCATCCGCGCTTGTAGATCAGCTTTGATTTGGGCTAACGTGAATTCCGGTTGGGATTCAACAATCTCTACCACAGTATTTGCCATATCTTCGTCCAGCTTTTGGTGTCGTCCTCCTCTGGGACGCTCAATGACTCCTTCAAGTATATAACGATGTACTATTGAATACGCAGTACCCCGTTTTACACCGAGAACTCGAGCGGCTTCAATATAATCATCTCCGGCTTCGTGAGCCATAATGATTCTGCGTTTAACATCAGAAGGTATTTGCTGGCGCTCCATATTGATAACTTAATTTAGCAGATGTGAAGACATCTATATAGGGCCTTGGATCAAACCGAATAGATACCATTTATTCTTCACGTGAAATACCGCTCACTAATCTGATAGAGACACAATTGAACTATTTCGCTGCAGTTTATTTATTGTTGTCGCTCTCAATTGTGAAATGACGTAATATTTTATCTTTTAACGTATTAGAAATTAAAGTGCCGCTCTTGATTCGGTAGTTGCCGTTGTCGTGTAGGAAAACCTGTACTTACGGCAGTGACTTCTATGGCAAGATATCCAACTATCAGCTAACAAATCAATTCAATAGATCGATTATTCCAGATATCTATTGCCTCTGTCATACAATTTCATACAGAACACAGACAACCGTCATATAATTGATTTTGACGGTACTGCTGCGCTGAACATCAAGGGAAACATTATCGTACTAAGACCCTATTTATCGGTCGTCGAACGATAAAATAAATTACTTCAATGGCACTCTCATATGCACACATGCACTAACCGACTGACAATAAACCAATCGAGCTATAAAAAGACTGTGCGTGATTGACTGACAAATTTCATCTACGGACACTTTCAACCGTGGATTATATTCACTAATTGCCGGGGGAATGGCTGATGAAATTAATTACTGAAATGAAGTGTTGAGTTGACCCCAGGTTGACGAAATACGTTGTATCATCTGAAACCTCAGACTGTACCTTTCCTTTTCAATCAAATGTATACAGAGCAAACTTTTTGTGCTAAATTTGTTGCAGGGAAAGCTATTTATCAGGCAGGCCATAAGAGAGGTATTATTTGACATTATGATCTACTATTGAAGTTTCGTGGGATCAATTTGACCCCAGGTTGACGGAAGAGGGTTAAAAAACCCGTCAGTTCATGATCATACTTGAGTCTTAGACGACATTATTTATATATCACCCACACTTTCATGGAGAAAATGTTCGAGAATGGAAAGATTAGGATCAAAAATTTGCTATTTCGTAAGAATGTGCTCCAAGCAATATACTCGTAATTGTACTCATTCATGATATTTTTATATCTTTACGCTATTTCAAAAGGAGCTGAGGAGATCAGATCTCAGATGTATTGGTCATGCGCGATGCTGCTCTTCAAAAAATGTTTGATACGAGAGAAAATTCAATTTCTGGTGGACAACACGAACATTGAAAAATGAAAAGCAAAGGAAGCAACGAGGATATGCAGTGATCAGAAGCTGAAACATTTCCCAACAAAAGTTTGAATTAATCTCCTCAGAATGGAGAACGATGGTAAAATCAACCGTCTGATAATTGCCATGAACGGAGTTGGGAAGGTCGTTTTTGATCACAGACTTGAGATGACGAACCTCATGACTGAAAGAATGTCATTTGCTGAAAACTATCATCACTGACTTACAAAGGTAGACTTTGTATAAAGAAGTTTTTCTTTTTTGGTTTTGATGTTTGCATAAGGTGAAGCCCATAGGCCATGCATGACACGCCGAACACCAAAATGCAATACATGACATGGCTTGCTCCAGGACAGTCCAAACTCGGAGTTGTCAAGCACAAGATCACGAATCGCAAAGCCATACTTCTGGTGACTTTAACAGCGAACAAGAAGATCTCCACCGAATCTGCTGATCCTGGGACGTCAGTGGATGCTGACAAGTGCATTCGAACTTTAGAGTAAGTGAGTGAGCGAACGAGGTTTTCAGGCGTTCACTGGTGAACGAGTGAGCTCAGCGAGCGGGGTATTTCAGTTTCCACTATTGAACTGAAATAAGATTTTGCCGTTCATGAACCGAAGAACGAACTGAAATGTTTTTCCAATACATAGACAGTGTATTCACAGTGCTTGAATAAAAAAGCAAGCCTTGCTCCTACAAATAGATTTTCCCGAAACAAATTACCAAATTACTACGAAAGGGTATGAAATAAAATTTCGTTATTAAAGAAGCTAACGTAGGGAACACGGTCGCATAAATGCCCAAATTTGCCAGTTTACTTACAGCCAAATGAATGCGATAGTTGATAATATAAAAATGACATGCATGTAAGATAAACAAGAATATACGAGCATGCTTGTTGGCATGTACACTCTTACTACACAATTTTAATTACCTTCATTTAGTAATTTATTACATAACCTTAGACTTATAAAAACGTAAGCCCTACACTGCTTTTTGAGACATGCCCGTAGATAAGAGGAACAAAATTCATGAAAGTGAGCATCAATGTGAGCGACAATACTCTGAGAGAACACAGATTTACTCCTGAAATGCTGTCTTGAGCACGTAGTCCTAAAGTGCCCTCTCGAGCAAATGGTTACCTGGTGGAAAGGCCTTAAAAAATGCCCTGCTTCATGGAGTTTGAACTCTTCCCTCAGAGCTCATGTGGTTCAAGCTCATGCTGGCTTTGGGCCCAAGCGTTGCTAGTTTTTAGAAACATGGACTCAGGTTTGGAATCTTGTTCAGAAATTTCATTTGCAAATTATCATCGATTTTGCTGAAAGATTGTTAAGAACCACATGTAGGCATAAAACTTTGTATTTTGAAAGGAAAATCACGTCACGCATTTCACGAAAACTAGAAAAATCTCGCTTTTTCACAACCGTAACCGAACACCTTAGTTTACCTGAAATCCATAAATGCGTGAATGAATGGTGGAATCTCAGCCACGCTGAAGTGGAAATCTACCCCAAAATCATACAGCTCATACTGGTTGGATGCGTCTCTCCAATTCTTCAGATCTCTCCAGAGTCAGAGAGATCGTCTTCTGCCCTCCGACGTCTGAAGACGCATCTCCGGCGCACTTCTCCGAGGAAAGGTTGGTGGACCTGACCATGATGGCCAAAGTCAGTGTAAAATCCTAAGACTGTAAACTCGTATGAAATTTGGAAATTAAGGATATCTGTGATGAGCATAGAATATCAATGGTAGCTCCTATCTTACAATGTGTAGAAATATCGTCCGATATCTTCGTTGAGGACATGGGTTGAGAACAAATTAGTTGTTTCCAGAAGTTTCACATGCGAAGATAAGGAATATTAAACATTGGATATTAAACAGTCTTTGATGATGGCCGTTCATTACCCAGAAGCGTTCATTTTTCCAACTGAAAAATTAATTGAACGGCTCCTGAACGCAAATCCGAGACGGCTCTTCTGTCGAGTGATGTTGCTGAAGTGATATCTAGCAAGTACGACACTACTCTGTAAGCAACATTGTGAACAAAGTGGAAAGATACTTCCGTCGGATTTGAATTCAAGGCATTTTTGCAGATAGCGGATACCTGCTTTCACATTTCTGTGTCAATGGGCAGCTTGATGGGAAGGTACTTGAAGAAGCAAAGTTTCAAAAATGAGGTATCAAAGAAGTCTGATATTGGGTCTGTTTTTTTGTTCATTTTCTCTGCATTTCGAAAATATTTTCATACAGTTGTCTTTAGGGAAGCAACTCGTAACCGGCGTTCTTCAAATTCATCAAATCATTGGCCCATAGAGCAAGGAACTGACATAAGGCATCACATAGTCCGAGAAATCAGAATCACATAGGTTAATTCCACAAGCTAAGAATCAGCGACTCGGTGACATCGATCTTTGTTCGCGACTGCTAAGTAATCGTCATGCTAGCAAGGATCCAGGTTGGAGACTTTTGGAAATAATTATGTAAGCTTAATTCCTGTGCAATTTTCAATGCTTGCTTTTGCTATCCATTGTACAATAAGAATAAGGGCGGGGAGTTGGAAAATGGCTTACCTACACTTTTTAGGCTCGAGACGTCAGCCGAATGCTACTTCCCTGTGGGTCCCCCTGGGTTACGCCAACGACAGCGGAGGGCGCCATGATAGACAAACTCTCTAAAGTCGGGGCTGGTGATGCTCCTTTGAACCTGTTTAGGTAATTTCACAGGAAAAGAAACTCTGAGTTCAAACCATCTTTTGAATATTATAGAAAAATAATGTTATGTTATTATACCAATCTCAATAAAAGATTTTGCATAGAAATCCAAGTAAATTTCTGACAAAATTTTTATAAGTCAACAACGTCAAAAAGTAGATTGCTTCTCTCGAGTTTTCAAAATGAATTGTTTCATCATCTCTTGAATGTCAAGGGAGTAAAGAATGTCTTGATTGATATGAAGCAGAGCGATATGTGCAAGGCGTTGTTGGGTCATCCGAGAGCGTCCCCAAGTCTTCAGGCGACGCAATGACGAAAAGGATCGTTCAGCATCAGCTACGGATATTGGGAAGCACAATACCAACTGTAGCAATTTTTCGGCTTCGCAGATTAATTGTCGACTGACAGAATCCAATTTTGCAAGGGCATCATGAAGAATAAGCAATATCGTAGCTCATGATCGACATCTGAACTGCTTTAGCATAAACAAACCTTTGGAAGATGTCGCTACATTCCTTGGTTTTACAACTTATGTCGACAAACTCTAAATCAGTTACATAAGACGCTGTTAACGGAAATGATGTAGCGCGACAGAGGTCGTTGCGTCCTCCGACTTTTGTACTTATTCAGTGTAGAAATACATTGCCGAAATATTGCCTAATCAAGGGATAATAATCTATGTAAAAACATTTTTCACCATGAATATTGGAGGGGCAAAAAAGATACTTTGCCCCATCAAAATATTTTTGGGGGGCAGCTGCTCCCTTGCCCCCCTGCTCCCGCGTCCATGGGACTAGGGCAGACCCCGGAAGCGGGGCGCATCAACATCACCTTATATATTGCAGCAAGAAGTGAGTTACGGCTACCTGATCAAGAGCGGATAAGGCTGAAGAAGCTCAAAGAGAAAGGAAGGTGAGGATGGAGGTCGTTTGGAGCGACCTGATGATCGGAAGTCTCAACTAGTGCTGTTTTCGCAACTAGATTTCATTTTCGAAATCGAAATCGAAATTATAAAAATTATAAAAACGTTTTCGAAGTCGAAATCGAAATTATAAAAATAATGAAAACATTTTCGAAATCGAAATCGATATTATAGAAGTTACAAAGACATTTTCGAAATCGAAATTTCTAAAATTATAGAATCATGTTTAGTAAGTCTTAACAACATGACAGTCAAGCCCATGACAACATGACATTTGACCCTAATTATTTTGGACCGTACACGAAAGACTAAGGCCCCTTCCGACACCACGTCATAATATGCCTGCATTTGAAATATATGAAATCTGAAATGAAAGTGCTTATTTTCAGCAAAGATATACTTTATTTTCGGGCTACTCAATTGTCTAATCAATCTTTCGGGCTACTCAATTGTCATGTCAAATTCTTTAGTTTCAGATCTCAACATTTATACAAATTGCTGTTGATGGCTTCATGATATCATTAAGTGAGAGGCAAAATATTTCATTGTCTTCTCAGGTAGGCAACAGTTGAGTCAATTCAAGTATTAGCTAGCCTAGAGACTTTGTTCAACCGTGACAGCAGCTTTACTGTCGCTCGGCAGTCGGCACTGCACATTGGGCGATGTCTGTCATTGGGAATTATGTAACTGATGACGATTCATTCTCCTTGTCTTTAGATGCCATCTTTCTATAGATGCCATCGTGAACTTTCATCATAGATTACTATATTTTGTATGGGTCTTTTGGTAGTGATTATAATGAATTTAGTTAGAAAAGCACTTCATTTTTCAATTTCTTTTAATGAAAAACAGCCGTATTCACTATATACCTTAAATTAATAACCTATATGCATTTATCAAAAAATGAATGAATACTCACTAAATAACGTAGAAATAGATAATTCCTTAACTAATTTTGAACTTAAATAGTCTTTGGATAGGCCTATATGAAGGACGTGTTTGAATAATTGCATTTATTTGAATAACTATTTAAATAGTCCATTTGCAACTAAACCCAACGACTGTTGATTAATAACTTCAAGGCCTAACGGATTAAAAATCACTTCTGATCACATTTTCATGGGTAAAAATTATTTTCTCAATATTGACCATCAATAATAAAAATGTAAAATGACAGCAGGATAAATAGGGCATTTTTGTCCTTTAGTCAATCACCATTATGCACTGTCATAGTGCTGTTTTCGCATTTCGCCACTAGATTTCATTCCCGAAATTATAGAAATTATAGAAACGTTTTCGAAATCAAAATTATAAAAACATTATCGAAATTTCTAAAATTATAAAAACGTTTTCGAAATCGAAATCGAAATTATAAAAATTATAAAAACGTTTTCGAAGTCGAAATCGAAATTATAAAAATTATAAAAGCGTTTTCGAAATCGAAATCAAAATTATAGAAATTATAAAGACATTTTCGAAATCGAAATCGAAATTATAAAAATTATAAAAACGTTTTCGAAGTCGAAATCGAAATTATAAAAATTATAAAAGTGTTTTCGAAATCGAAATCAAAATTATAGAAATTATAAAGACATTTTCGAAATCGAAATCAAAATTATAAAAATTAAAGAATGAGTTTTCGAAATCGAAATTTATTGAAATTTCATACAGGAAAACAGCACTAGTCTCAACGTAGGAACAATGACGGGAAAATGAAGAGAATTGTGGACATGATGTAGAGCAAGAAGAACGATGTATTGTACTTATGACAATCAAGCGACGTAAGAGGAAGAAGGAATCATTTTAGTGCCCTTTTGTGGTTACTCCGAACTATCCACGTATGCATTGGTCCATAATGTCGTACATGGCCGCCGTCCTAAACATTCAATACCATCATTTGGTCTTCGTGCTGCTTGCATTTGAAAGTTGTAGAATACCACAGAATACCAAAACAGCAGTGGCATCTTAGGCGTGATTAACTTGTCGATTTCAATATCAAAATGATGCAAAATGAAGCATACCAAGTTCAAAACACTTGTTAAAGCGTTAAAGGTTAGATAAGTGGCTGCCTGAAATAATTAAAAAAACCTCAAAAGCGGGCTTAGACAGCTACTTTTTTTTCAAGTCGCTTGCTTGCCATGCTGCTTTCAGTTAATTACCGATTAAGTTTAGCCTCTGAAGTTGCAACCATCCAGCGGCATTCTTTCATCTTTATAATGTAATGGTCAATCAAAGATAAAATTGGAAGGTCGTGGAAAATGTTTTTCCATTTTCAAATATCCGAAAAATTCTAAATTTGAATATCAGCGACTTGGAAAGTTTTTTCATATCATTCGCACGAATCTTTCAGTCAGAGAAAACTTGATAGCAAGAAACTTTTACGACATCTACATGCGCATCTTTCACATTACTGCTTTCCCTCAGAAACATATGATGCGAATACTGATATCCTCCACATTATAGTGGCATGTATGTGTACATTTTCAATCTTAAATGGTGAACATTCTAATAGTTAACGTTAGGGAAATTCATGTTCAGACTCCCTGGGAAAGAAAAGTTGTAGGTCTCGAAGTGACAAAGTTTATTGGAAGTAAATAGAGACGGGACTTCCAGCGCCTTCTGAGGAGTCTGAGGGGCTCTGCACGCTGCTATGCTATCAACCTCAGAAGGCGCAGGACTCCAAAGGCCCGTCGCGATTTTCTTCGAATAAACTTTATAATTTGAGACTCAAACTTTCCTTTCCCCAGGAGTTTGTACATGAATCACAGAGATTAATTACTTTGTCTGCGTGCTTGGGTCTTGAGATGAGTATACTCAAAACTGATGGTCATCCAGAACTAGTCTCGAGGGACAAGGAGATCAGTTTCCATTAGACGTACGTGTATGTCAATTCAAGCCTGACTTCTGACAAACTAGGAGATTGACACCACATTCAACGTACACAGTCAGTACATTTAGATCGTGAAGAGTCGAACGGTGTAAATAGTAAATACGAGTAATATTTCCATTTGACGAATCGAATTTATCAAGGAGAAAAATTGTGTCAAAGACATGTACTTTTCACTTGACAGGCCTGCCTGCAATCTGACCACTGATGTCGCGTGATAGTTGATACGAGCCACTTCCGCATTAAGCGCGCTTAGCCAATCACACAAGCCAAGGAGAGACGAATATTTATGTCAGTTTCTATCGCTTGCAACCATTGCATACAATGGCTGGATAAGATCGGCTTTAGAATGACCAACACGAAAATGAATCTATCTCTTTGACACACAGAATTACATTCTTTAAGCGTATCATTTTGCTAGAAGTGCAAACTGATTGAAAACGATGGCACATGCAGGAACTTAATAAGTGGGAAAACATAAATTCTCAATACCTTGCAGAGATAGTGAAAATAGTCGTGAGTCGCTTGCGGATTGCTCTGAATTCCTTCAAAATGCTCCGATCGCTTCAGATTCGAAGAATTCAGATCATTGCGCAGAAGTTTTCTCGGTAATGTCGGGCCCTCCGATCATTATTAAAAATGTTGGCAGGCGCACGAAAAGGCGTTAACAAGCTTCTCTGTGGAACTTGACATAGACTGTGTCTCTTTGCTGTGTGAACCGGTTGAGAACAGTCAGTGAAGCTTCGAACAATTTGTCGCCTTTAATGTTGAACTGGCTGCTCATTGTTCGATTGCTATGGTATTACGTCAGCTGATTGTGCCATTTCATTAAAGTTACATGTTCCAATGTTTCCTTTCTAGTCAAACAGAAGAAGAGACGATCTGTCTAATTCTGTGCTTTGACAAGAATTGTTGATTAACAATTGATAAATTGATATATCATCATTGATAAATCATAATTGTTGATTTGTTGATTTAACGCAAACTGCAAACTATCCCGATGCTGATCAATTATGTGATCTCAATACTTAATCTAAAAAGTTGCAGCTCTCATAATGCTCAAAAGTTTTATAGTAGACTATTCTACTAGACTCATATTAACCTCATATGATTCTATGACTATAACAACAAAACAATTATTTCCCAGGAAAGTTTTCACTTTTATCAAGAGTGAGAGTATAGATTTTCGAGGATACATATTGTTTTGAGACTATTTACCCTTAATCATGAGAACACTTTTGTAGCTTTTGCATTTAGCCTACATGGTGGATTACCTACCGGTTCTTTGCTCGATTTCCATAATGTGTGAATTCAGTTTCTGAATAAATTCATAGCTGACATTTAGATAAGACATGTCTGTGTGTTTACAGTCAAAATTTTAGGTAAAGTGGTAGGCCATTTGATTAATTACTGAGATTCGAATATATATAAGCCCATTTTTTACAGAGTATTGTATTTCAATTTGAACCAGACTTTTCATTTGTAGAAAAGGCAAAATAATTCAGCCGGACTGGTTTCACCGCTTCAAAGGCCACATCTTTTGCGGAGAGATAACATCGCAATCTCTATATGCGTAAAGGAATCAGCGGACAAAAGCAAATGGATTTCACACATCAGACACGTGTCTTTGACAAGTTTTTGAAACAACTTGTGAGGACCATTCCGTTCATTTGACCGGGCATAGATGCTGTATTGTATATGGCTCCTAGAATGAAAGGGACAAAAAATCAATTTTCCTTTGAACGCAATACAAATTCAAGACTGGATTATGACAGACCAGAACATTGAAACAACATTAGAACTGCATAGTCAGAAAATTTAGATCGTGAGGAGTCAAGCAGTGTGAATAATATTTCCATTTGACGAATTTATCAAAGAAAAATTACTTTACCACATATACTTTTCACCTAAACCAAATGGTAGAAAGAACCAAATTTTATGATGAACATTTACAATTTACATTTTATCAGACACTTCTTCATAGGACCAGTGCAGAAAGTTCGTGGTGCAATAAAATTGTTTTCTCGGATGAATGCAAATTTGACATGTCATTCAAGTGTTTATCGCCCTAATGATTTTCTTTACGCGACAGACGACTGATTAAGTAATGAATATTTCACAGAATATCTATGCGTAGCCATAATTTCAATAACTTTGGAAGCAGCTGCATCAAATCTGTCCATAAAAGCACAGAGAATTGAAGTAAGCTCCCATCTTGTATACAAGCAGATCCACTGAAACAGCTGTTTGCTAATTCCCCAGACAGAAGGAAACAGCACTTAAAGCAGGTGCAAAATTACTTCAACGTGAAGTACTTCAATTGAATTGGAAATAATTATTGATTGAGGCATAGGTAGGATGCTTGCATCAAAGTATTGATTAAAGTAGGTAGGAACAAGTCTACTTAGAGGTCCTCATATTGAGAGTGATGTTGCCATTCTGAAAATAAACGCCTGCAACTTCCTGTAGTAAAATTACTTTTCAACTTCTAATTAAACAAATCCGTCAAGTGACATTTTGAGGCCCATGCAAGTTGCAACATAGTATTAGGTTTAATGCTGCTTAGTTGCGGGTATTCTTATCTAAATAATTGTGGAACCTACTCAAATTAATTACCACTGTCTTATTATCAATAGAAATATTAATGCAACTGTTGTTAAAAGATCAATGAATCGACGGAATTTGTTTTCAT
The DNA here is from genome assembly GCA_907163375.1 of Prostheceraeus crozeri. Lineage (NCBI taxonomy): Eukaryota > Metazoa > Platyhelminthes > Polycladida > Euryleptidae > Prostheceraeus > Prostheceraeus crozeri. The sequence goes on along the minus strand of CAJQUW010005432.1, from coordinate 333,026 downwards.
ATTTTCTTTTGAATTTTTAGCATTGGTAAATGTAGTAATGTCGAAGATTTTGTTATCACTCCTTCATACACAAACGTATTCCTATCAGAAAGGCAGTATTTTGAAGCTGGCGTCAATTGTCTTTATAATACATTACGGATGCCGGAAGGATAATTTTCAATGTTCACGACTGATCAATGTTCATCTCTATGACTGAGAATTCCTTCATTCGATAAAGTTTCTCACTAATATCAAGATCCGAAAAGAGATAATTTCTTCGTCTCTTGAATACAGAAGTTCAGCATTGCATACAAATCTTGTAATGACTTTCGTGAATATCTCTCTCCAGGATGTTTACGCACTTCAGAAACAAATCTCTGGAGGTGAAAATTCCAATCACTTTTACCATCTTATTCACATTTTTGTAAACATTCATGTCTTCTAATTCGAATTTTTCTGATCTTGCTTTCTTCTATTCCAAGGAAAAGTCAATAGCTCCCTCAATTTTCACGGCATAGTACATGCACGTGTACCTTTGAGAAATTCCTGCAAGCTTCACTTTCTCAGTAAAGTGAATTAGTAAAATATTCTTAGCTAACATATGTGCAGTGCAAAATAGGCCTATTTTTGAGACCTACAAATATGGGCATTGCATTATCGACACTATGGGAGCAGTTGTCATTAAATACCAATTTAAATTTATGAAAAATTAACAATTGTCGGGTTTTCGAATTGTACATTATAGTAATCGTGAGCATGGAAAAGAGACTCCGCCGAGTACACCTCAGCGATATTAGTCTACTCACGATCGTCTGATTATTAAAAGTCAGCACACCGCTAAAATTCTCAGATTTTTCTGTTATAAATCCTTGGCCTGCTGGGCTAGAGATGAAGTGGGAACGGAATTGCATTTTTGGAGACTCGAGCAGGCCAATCCGGGCCGTGCCTGGACTGTAGTTTTTTCACATAATTTTCATTGATGTCTCCTTAAACATGACATTTTCTTTATACTGCTTTTCTTATAGCCTTGAACGCGAAACAACCGATCAGGTGAGATCATTGCACAGTCCTAGTTTCTACTTAGTCCTCAAAGTATCACACACTGCTAACACAGGCCTACTAACCAAGCGTCTCAAAATTTATCCGGTAGCATCGGGTATATGTTTCCCTCGCCTTTGTTTAGACCGTTGAAGTTTGTACAACTGTACACGGTTTAAGTACACGATAGAGATTGTGAGAGAAAGATGTTAAGAAAACCTCCACTTAAATATAGCAAGAAACTAAAGAGTAGTGTCGGGAAACGAGTCCTCTGTCCGCGGTATTGGTGTACTCGAATTTCGCAAAACCAGACAAGTTTTCACATAACAAGTAGTCCCTTCTAATAAAAAAAGTAATGCGGAAGCATTTTCAGATTTCCGGGCTTAACTTTGATCGTTGCTGCGCCTGTGACCGCTTCATTTTACTGCATATTGAATGCATTTTAAAACCGGGGGTACACAGAATACGTCATAGGCCATTTCAATAAAATGTTCATGCAGATGCACTGCTTGTTGCTTATGGCTCATCTTGTGAACCTTTGACCTAACCCAGCAAAAACTGTACAAATTGATAAGGTTCAATTAAAGAGAAAAAAACAACTTGTCACATATCAGAAATCTAGGAAATTCTAGCTAGTGGAACTGCATGAATTTTCCTGCTGAATTTACATGCATCTTCGAATTATAATGACATACATGGGCTGCAGCAAAACTTGCTTACTCCAATGAGGCATCAGGTGGGATTGTTAAAAATCAATCAAATTGAAGTAGATGAATGCGATACAATTTTCTATCAGATTGTTCATATTAGATGACTATATATTTAACCTTATATATATATATATATATATATATATATATATATATATATGGTGAGATATCTCACCATTAGAATAATTGTAATTATAAAAAGTAATTGATTACTTCAGAAAACAGTGAGATGAATGGATCCTGAGCATTTTTCTGAAACTTTTTTTTTCAAAATTACGATGTCAATTAATAAAACGTATCTAGTCTATCAAAACTCGAACTTCGAAAGTCACATTTTGCTCTATTGCAATATATCAAAGTTTTATATATAATATTTATCAAAGGGAGTAATTTCTTGCTGCACACCGACTTAACGTTTTCAAGTACTGTTGTACAAGTAATGCTACTTCTCGATACTACTTATACAATGTTGACATCATATATTGAAAAATGTGCAAAATCAAAGTTGGCCCATTAATACCACTTTAACTATCGCTTGCGTGATCAAATTTCTTCTATGAGTAATTGAGCATGTTTCTGAGTTGCAGTATCAATTTGGAGGCAAAACTGGCATATAAAGAAAAGCTAGCCCAGTCTGAAAACAGCCATTTTCGGCATTTTTTGAAAAGTCACGTTCTTTGAACGCCTGGTGTAGCTTTTTGCATTCTGGTTACCGCTTAGGATCACAGATGTGAACCACACTGATATACAGCAACACAATTATCATAGTCATTGCGGCAACCAGAATATAGAAAGTTGTGAGATTAGTTTGATTTTTTTGTGTTTTTTCGCGGACCATATTTTTTTACCATCTTTGGAGTCATGTAGCTCCGCTCTACATGCCAATTACCCATTGAAATTTATACAAGAGTTCCTCTATAGCAAGCTGAGGGTGCATGCAAAGATTGATTGAGCAACGAATGCACAGGAAAAGTTACAGCTGCGTGAAAATTCAAAGTTTGAGAATTTCTGAATTTTGGAAAATAGTCAAATTTCTAGAAATAGCTGTAGATCTCGCATGCATTCAAAATTGGAAGCTGATATTTCAGATTGGGTGTTTTCTAATGCATAACAAGCATATATCTGAGATGAGCGAAATCGTAGACTAAGTGCCACGAAATGTTCCGAAAACTGGGTGAATCGCCGTGCAATGACCCTTAATCATTTTATTTACTCCGTGTTTGAATTCGTTGAAGTTTTGATGTCATTGATGACGATTGTTCATATAACTGTGATTCTTCTTGACTTGATTCGTATGCAAATGAAAAGACTAATATTTCGGTGACATTCCTAGAACAAGAATGTAGGAATCACTACCCAACCTCGCATTGTCGTTCTCTAAAAAGTCACCCGGACACTGAACAAGGCCGCTGCATCGATGTCTCATTGATTTTGAAGTTCTATCAATATATATGACGCTTAGGTTAGGTTCAACCAATTTAGTTTTCACAATTGATTTTATCATAGTCATATGGATGAGACGAGATAAGCGTCTTGATGTTATGAATCAATGACCAGATAATGATTGACATTAGGATTGTTCACTTGCTCATTTCTTGAACATTACTTACATTCGTCTTGATGAAACACAAAGTAGACAACTGATCTAACGATTTCAGCTCCAACATTTGGATAGGGAGTGAATTGGTAATGCAAGCATGACTTTCATCATCAGAAAAATAGTTCAATATATTTGTGATGATTGTCTGTTGCTTTGTTGTTTGGTGATTCGTGCATTGTGCTATTGTTGAATGATTTAGTGTTTGCAATGTTTGATTGTCAAGGCATGATTACTGTTCGATGCGTGTCTGTTGCGAGTTAATGCGTATTGCGCACAGTACAGTCTTCACACCGCATGTTGCTTTGGTCTAGATACGTGACTAGCTGACTCTATGCTACATGACAATTTACAATTTCTGTTGTACATGTTCTGCGTACGTTATATTTGATATTTGAATATAACAAGCTTACATTACTTGGATTTTCTTGATCACTATCTCAACATATTTGGCGACGAGGATGCCGAAAAGCTCATCTACTACTTATATGCAAAGTTATCCTGCTCCTACTTTACTTCCGAATCCAAAGACAGCTGATTGGAACTTCTTCAAGCGTCAACTGGAAAACTATTTTCTCATTTGCAATGTTGCTGGTCATGCTAAGTTGCCATTACTCTTGAACTGTCTGGGTCGTGATGGACTTGCAGTGTACGACGGTTTGCCAGAGCCCAAAGATGATTTTAACAATGCAATTATTCAATTGGAATCCTAATTCAGTGCTAGTGAGTCTATACTGCTGTATAGGAAGCATTTTTTCACTGCAAGACAATCACTCAACGAAAGTGCTACAGAATTCGCGTGCAGACTGAGACGAATGTCTTTACGGTGTGACTTTACGAATGCTGCTGAGATGCTGCGCGACATATTTGTGTTGGGAGTGAACAACGATCGACTAGGGGAGCGTCTCCTTGCTGAAGATTCAAAAGTGCTGACATTCGACAAAGCTGTAGCCAAGGCAGAGATTTTTGAAAGGGCTTCTGCAGAGCGATCAAAGATGAAAGGTGATTCAACGATGCCGGTGATGCGTGTTAGCTACAAAAATGCTCGAAATGGACAAGGAAGCAAAGAGAATGATGCTGGAGATGTGGTCAAATGCTACCGATGCGGATCCCGGAATCACAAGGCGGACAATTTGTTCTGCAAGGCCAAGGACGCCGAGTGCTGTTCCTGCGGAAAGCGTGGGCACTTTTCAGTGGTGTGCCGATCGAAGTGTGTTTCACAGGGAGGAGCCGAGAAGTCGATGAAACAAGGAGCTGCTTTGCGAGAAGTCAACTTGGAGATCCATAAACAAAGTGAGACCGAAGCAGAGAGTGAAGACTTTACTGTATTTAGTTTAGGAACGTGTTCTGCTGATGACTGTGACTGTGTTTGCGTTACTCTAAATGATTCTTGTATTTCTTGTATTCCTGATACTGGAGCGTCGGTCAACGTTATACCTGTAGCGTTTTGTAGGTGGGAATATGAGTCGTGTAAGCAAGTTGTACATTTGTATGGTGGCCTTCGTTTACCTGTTATAGGTCATATTTTTTCGCCTCTGTACGGATTTCAGGTACCTCAATACTGTTTTGCAGAGAGAACCATTCCAAATTCCCTCCGTAGAAGAAATACTGACACAATTGGCCGGTGCGAGGTATTTTTCGTTGACTGATGCGAAGTCTGGTTATTATCAGGTGCAAATTCACCCTGAATCTCGGAAATATTTGACCTTTTCTTCGCCGTTTGGAGTGTATCAATACACCAGAATGCCATTTGGTATTACCAGCGCACCAGAGATATACCAGAAAGTTATTTGCTGCATTTTGAAAGACTGTGATGGCGTAATTGCATACTTGGACGATGTTCTTGTCTTCGGAACGAACAAAGAAGAACACGAAAGGCGTTTCTATCGAGTTCTGGATTCGTTAGAAAACGCTGGAATCAAATTGAACAAAACAAAATGCTGTTTTTCTAAAGAAGAAGTTGAATTTCTTGGGCATCGATTTTCTGGCGAAGGCTTACAACCCAGCAATGAGAAATTGAACGCGTTGATGAAATTTCCTACTCCGTCATCCACACGGGAATTGAGATCGTTTCTAGGTCTTGCTGGTTATGCTGGACGTCGCTTTGTTGCGAATTTTGCCGAAATTACGAAGCCGTTATGGGATATAACGAAGTTGGAACAGTTCGAGTGGAATGATCAAGCTGAAACAAATTTCCGATTGCTGAAGGAAAAATTGTCTCAAATAACATGTTTGAAATTTTTCGATATTCAGAAACCAATCGTCATTCAGGTGGACGCATCAGGTATTGGTTTAGGTGGGGTACTGCTTCAGGAAGATTTGCCTGTCATGTTCATTTCGAGATGTCTTACTGATGCGGAGCAACGTTACTCGCATATCGAAAAGGAATTTTTGGCGATTCTGTATTGCCTTAATCGATTCAAGCCATTCATTTTTGGAAAGCCTGTGAAGGTTCAGACAGATAACAAGCCATTAACATCATTTTTCAAAAAAGATATTAACAAATTGCCTGCTAGGATTCAGAAATGGATGCTGTTTCTCCAAACTTATGAATTCGCAATTGAATCCATTCCAGGAAAAGAAAATTCGTTAGCCGATGGCTTATCCAGATCTCCAATTTTCGATTTACCATCAGAAGCAGAAATTTCCAATGAAATTATTTGTTTGGTAATGAAGGATAGCCCTGTCTCTGCGAATGATATCAAGGAGGCAACATGCAATGATGATGAATTAACAGAACTTCAAACCTGTGTTACTCACGGTTGGTCGAAGTCTTCTAGGGGATCTCTGCGAGCTTATTGGCCTCTACGAAATGAAATATGGCGAAGCAACGACGGCCTTATGATGTTAGGATCTCGGGTTATTCTTCCATTGACCCTAAGAGATAAAGTTATGAACCAGGCACATGAAGGACATGTTGGCTCGTGTAAAATGAAAATTCTGCTACGTTCAATGTTTTTCTGGCCAAAAATGTCAGCCGAAATCGATGGTCATGTACGTGAATGTCAAAACTGCGTAAAATATTCTCCGCAAAACTCTACTGCTCCTATGAAATCAGTTGCCGATGAGCCAGGAGAAGCTTGGAATACAATATCAGTGGATTTTACGGGTAATTCGTCAAAACTGAATAACGTTATTTTCTTTACGATGATAGATTATTATTCGAGATATCCTTTAGTCTACAAGGTTCGCTCATCTTCGGCTGAGGAAGCAATAAGGTGTTTGAGTCATGCTTTTTCAATTTTTGGCATACCAAAATATTTGATATCCGATAATGGTACTGCATTCACGAGCCAACAATTTTCTGATTTCTTGGAGTATTGCCAGGTTACTCATAAAAGAAGCAGTCCGTATTACCCACAATCAAACTCTGTAATCGAGCGATTTCACGGAACGTTAAAGAAGAGGATGTTCAAAATGATGGATTCGGGTTGTTCATTGGAGGACTCGTTGCAGCAAGCTTTGTTCGATATTCGATCCTTACCGAATATCTCTATTGGATGTACTCCATATTCCAGGATGTTTGGTCGCGAGATGCAAACTCGATGGCAATCGTTGCAATCGAATCAAATAGTATGTAAACGGCGTCAGCTATGTGACGAGTACAGAAAACAACAAGGTCGAAGAAACTGGAGGTTATTGAATTTTTCTCCAGGTGACAGCGTTTTGCTAATGAATAACAAAACAAAACAATTCGAAATTGCAGGAAAGATTTTAAGAAAAGCCGGACATGGGTCATGGTTTGTTGAAGTCAATGGTCGTGATAAAGTAGTAAATCAAAGGTTCCTGAGGCGATACGTGCAAAAAGACAAAAGAAATGAAGATGATGAAAAGTCAATAGAGGTACAATCAAATAATATTTTGAAGTCAAATTATAATACTGTTAATCGTTACGATTTGAGACAAAACCGATTAAAAGATTATTCGCGTTTCTTTTGATTTATTTTGGGATTTAGTCGCAGGATTTTCGTTATTCATTTTTTTATTTTGAGCCCCGGGAGAATGTGATGATTGTCTGTTGCTTTGTTGTTTGGTGATTCGTGCATTGTGCTATTGTTGAATGATTTAGTGTTTGCAATGTTTGATTGTCAAGGCATGATTACTGTTCGATGCGTGTCTGTTGCGAGTTAATGCGTATTGCGCACAGTACAGTCTTCACACCGTATGTTGCTTTGGTCTAGATACGTGACTAGCTGACTCTATGCTACATGACAATTTACAATTTCTGTTGTACATGTTCTGCGTACTTATATTTGATATTTGAATATAACAAGCTTACATTACTTGGATTTTCTTGATCACTATCTCAACAATATTGTCAAAGATTTTATCACTATATTTAATCTTTAGAGATTGCTGTTGATAACATGTCCTTCTCTCAAAATGATCAACCTTCCCTGTTACACAAAAACTGACATAAGTAACAAAACGCTGAAATGGCGCCGTTTCCTGTATTGTGCGACATTGAATGATAAAAACAAAGGTCAAGCGAAACAAAGCAAATAAATGGGTGTTCCATAAAAACGATAAAGCATTTGACATTAACTTTTGATATTTCACAATAATTGTGCCGCTACGCGAAGCAACGACACATAAAATCGTTATGTATTCCGTAAGTGTCATGAAAATAGACATTGCTTTGTACATTCAAATGCGTATGTCAATTTCTTTCAACCCATCACATGCAGTGATGAATGATGTTGCAAACTATTATGTGATGATATCATTGTTTCGATTCAGTCACTGCAAAATGTGGTACACTCTTCAGTCTGTACGCTGTAAATCATAAAGTCCTATTTTAGTACGAATTTGAGTGCTTCACGGAATACTGCTAAAATTACCGAACTTAAATTTACAGAAGTACTAAAATGCTTCCTTAGTACAAATATGATGAAATATCAATAAAGGACGCGACAGAAGACCAATTTCAGTGAGTCAGTATGCAGCTGGAAACTGACGGTGCGCGCCTTAGTATTACCAGCTGAGAGTGTATTGTGGGCGGTGTGATGAATAGCGTCTAGGGATTGCAATCCCGGGATCCCGTGAGTTTTTGAAAATCCCGAAATCCCGGGATTGATTTTAGTTGTCATTTTGATTGTAATTGATAGACGCTTCAATAGTTAGAGTAAATTAGTATTTTTTAGTACTACCATAGAGTAGGTATATTAGGTAGAGTGGTAACTCCGTATTTATTAAATCCCCAATGTGCATACACTTTCGATTTTATTAAATGAACTCAAGGGAGATACAGGTGCTATTGTCACCAAATTTGAGATATGCAAATCTTTGCAGTTTTAAAGGAATTGCCCCGGAATTGAGTGATCATGATTGTAATGCAGAAGGAATGGTGGTATTTTACAGATTCTCAGTGTCATGACAGCCTTGGAGATTTAATGGCTAAATTAGCAATTCGATGGGTTCCTACTACTTTCTTGGGTATTTTCTTAAGCGTGATCATATCACAGGCAACCTGCCACTGGCACAGCAAAATCTCATAATCAAAGACAGTGACTTCATTCAACTTTGAAAGATGTAAATGGTTCCACATCACTATTCAGATTCTAGAAGTGAAACATGAATTTAGTGAATCATCAAATCATGCCGGTGAAAATTGAATAAAAAACTTGAAATTTCAACCAAGAAAGCACGAATGATATCGCGACTTTTTCATCAAGACTTTCATTATAATAGAATTCATGAAATTCCCTTGATAATAAGTTTGATTTCCGCTGAGTTAGGATGCTCATTAGCAAATATTCATTCCTTTTGATATTCAACTTGTTTCATACTACTTATGTAGGAGAGTCATCTCGGTAGTATAATAAATTGGCAAATTTTGACTTTTTTCAAAAGTGCTCAAATAATTTTTTGGACCACGGGAACGTCATCTCCGCAAAAAACTGAATTTTCACTGTATACTAGGGTGGGGCGTCAATATATGCAAAAATTAATTTTGCCGAAATAAGCTTCAGCCCATATCAGACTTTTGTCTCAATCATATGAAGAGTTTGTAAACCAAAAATCAATACGATTTGATTATGCTTAGAGGTGAAAAACTTTTAAAAAAAATTAAGAGCATTTGCAATTTTGCAACTTTCCAATTATTTTGACATCATAATAATTTCTTAAAAATGCTATTTACTTTAAACTTAATTGTCGTTTTGATTCAAACTTTGTCATTTCAGATCTTGATTGAATTCTTGCTTCTATGAATCCATGTCTTTTTTTTCATTTACCAGTTCGGATGCACAGGTTACCTCCTTGATGGTTTTTTCCATAGCCTGTGTGTGACAGGGCAATTTTGGAAGAAACTCCGACTTTGAAAAAACGTGATTCGTTAATTCTTCCAATAGTATATTACTCAAAACAGGTGGGGTGGTCAAAATCACTTTTTCCCAATCAATCATGTCGTAGTATTTTCGTCCACTCAAGTTCAAGGATGGAACTCTGACTTTTCTTACTTCATTGGTAGACCTCGAACTTGCATTTTGGGAGATTTTCAACTTGTCAAGCGCGAATTTCTTCACATCACGGTCTGGATCATGTAGCATAGAGAGAATAAGATTTTCCGGGTTGGCATAAAAAGCGTTTCTGCTCAACACCGCGTCAACAACTACCAAACAACTTTGCGGTAGAAATCTGGAAAATTCGATCATTTTTCGAAAATGGGTCGGTCTATCCCATAAATGCGGATGAAGTTTGATGTTAAACCATACCGGAGCATACACACGAATAATGAAGTCTGTGAGAGTTTGCAACTGCCATGAAGGATTTTGTGTGCAAACATATGTTCTCAATATTCGCGACGCGGTTGTCAACCATCTGGAGTGGGACAACGGTCCTGGTTTCTTTGCTTCCAATTCTTTATGAATCTCACCCTTGATGACCGACTGACAAAGGTAATACAAGTACTTTTGAACTTTGCTAAGGTCATCTGTATTGGAGAACATCGGTAAGCACTCTCTATCGCTTACAGCTGTGAAGGAAACAGAACTGTAGTTTTCACAGCTTTGAAGAAAAACACCAATGGGCCTAGAAAATGATGCAGGTCCTTTTGAACCACCATCTAAGAAATTGAATAAATGACGCAGTGGTAATTCATTGATGTGTAGTAAGCAAACGATCCATTGAAGAGGATGCTTCAGTTGCAGTTCAGGCCTCCGAATGATGCCATTACTGACACCAGTGTTGAAATTTGTTCCATCACAGCCAATAGCCATAAAATCGCAATTACCCCCATATCGTTGTTCAAGAAAGTCTAATTTCTTTTGTGATATCAGATGCTGAACTAGAACGAGGAGACAGGTGAGATAAGTATGATGATCCAGGTTCTCCTACAAGCACGATGTGTTCTTCTTTAACAAAAGTAGGATAATATCTAGTAGCATCCTTGCTGAAGGTGCATGAGCGAGTGAAATCTCGTCTACCGTCGAAATAAAGAGCCGGGAAAGAAATGTTTTCTACGTTGGATAAATTTACCAGCTCTTGGCGATATTTTTGTCTCTCCCTTCGAATTTTAGATCGATCTACAACTCCAGACTTGTTATCTGAGTATCTTAATAAGATTGTATCTTATTTTCATTGGCCTTGAATGCTCTGATGTTCTAGAAGTCGGAAGCAAGATGTCACTGTCACTACTCTCATTACCTCCTGTGAGTTCATCGTCGTCGAAGTCAAGACAATTTGGCGAAACAATTGCAGAATGAGTCTTCTTTTCTTTGACGTTTTGCATTTTCCATTTCGCAGATCTCAAACGTTTCTCGGTAACTTTCTTGTCGACTCCTCCAATTATCATTCGGCGTTCAGACCGCTGATCAATTAAAAAAGTCCATTCTTCTTTTGGAACTTTCTATGTCTTTTCATAATGTCGCATGTTTATACTGATGTTTTTCATGAGTCACCTATCGTTCACAGATAATTCATTGTCAGCGAACGATTTCTAAGGTATAAACCGCTTATGATCTGAATCACGTGATATGGAGACGTTATTCTTTTTGTAAACTTGTAGATATCTATACAATTTCACTATCATGCGTCGTAAGAACAGAGCCTCGTGTGTTAGGCTAACGTAGATTGTTATCATTTTTGCATTTCATCACAGAACCGTTGCTCAAAATGAACCGTACAATTGAAACAAGCCTATTGAAAAATACATAAATATTGCAAAAATATTCAGTAATTAAAGTACATGGCGGCACCTCTTAATCATAAGCAATAGTCGCAAAATTTTTACTGGGCATAGTGAATACATTCTAGACAACTTTTATACTAGGGCCGAGGATTAATTCAAACTTTCATATTCTCACTCCACCCTACTGTATACAGATACTTTTTGAGTCGACACTCTACCTATTTATTCCTACTCTATGAGTACTACTTTATTAATGGAAACTGAATGGATATTCGAATACTCTTTCTTTGAATTACTAAATTTGATATTTTGCATTGCAGCTGGGTCGAGTTGACTTGTATGTTTCATTATAGGCTTGATTCCTACACACATTCTTATAACAGGCTACAAGGACAAAGAAAGTCTCAGAAAATAGCAGGAATTACATAAGTGTTTCGTAATCTTTCTACTCCGATTCTGTTTGGCAATATATCATTGGTTAGAGCCAGAAACAATTAATAGGGTCTGTAAATTGCTTGCCACAGTACGCGTGGTGTCATAGCTTGTGTTTCTATATTCCATGAAGCCGTATGTTGGTCAACACTGAGCGCTGCATCAAGCGCTGCACAGCCAATAATTTGGAGTTTTGGCTCTTCTGCTTTCATATTTCCGTGAGGGATCGCAACTGATTAGATGGCCCCTTCCTCTCAACTTTATTTTCCATTTTTCATGTCGCCAGTAGCAATACTAACCAATATAGTTGTATGGTGGCCTATTCCAGGAAACGACTCACAAAGCAGCTACGTGCATAATCACCCACGCTAATTGTTGTGCGACTTTCAGATTGTGCGAAATATAGCTTATTTTACATGAAAGGACCATCACAATGCAATTTCCTTCATCTAAATATACGGCAGAACCACTTGCATCGAAATCCCGGGTTATTTCGGGATCCGGGATTGTATTTTTTATAAATATTAGTTAAAAATACTTATAAATATTATTATTTATAAAAAAATATAGAATTGAACCTGCAAACCAACCTGTGACATTTCATCGATTTCCTCTCAATGAACATAAGAACATAAGGCATCAATTTGGATGAAACATTCATCGAACTAACTTCATTCCGACGGCATAAAACGCACATTTTCTTTTCTCTTCAAAGATGATTATAATAAAGCCGAATCAACCGATTTCACATTCTCCGCATGGACATGCTATGACTATATACCTTTGACAGGTGAACTGTCATTTTTAATCGTGAACGGCAAGGTGCAAGTCTGCAAAAACATTTTCAAAGACATATGACACATGAATTTTAGGCAAGTGGTTCTAAATTCAATATTGATTAGCACTTGTTCACTGCATCTAACAATCTTAATCGACTTATTATGCAGCATAGAAACCCTTGTATAAAGTCTACATATTTCATCTTCCTAATAACATACGTCAACCTTGTTCGATCATTACTGTAATTCGTTGTATAGAAAGGTGTCCTCAGACTTGAACAAATTAAGTGCAGCAATTCCTTGGCAGCCGTAGACGCTGCTTTTTGCCTTATAAGAGGTCGTCATCTTTCTTCTGAGAACATCTTTCTATTCTATCCCCAGGCGAACTGGCACTCTGCAATGATTATCAGCCGCACGGCAGAGCCAGGATAAACAAACGCAGAGCAGCCTTCTGTTCAGTCCTTCAGCATGTTCAGCCATTCTAGATATTTTAAGCCAGCTTGGGCCACTCCGAGCCGTACTGACGAGCCCTTGTAGGGCGAAAAGCAGCGTCTACGGCTGCCAAGGAATTGTTGCGCTTAATTTGTTCAAGCCTGAGGACATCTTTCTATTCTATACCCAGGCGAGCTGGCACTTTGCAATCTTTATATAATTCATTGTATCGTGCATTTAATCACTTTCTTCACGATGAACACAATTTAATCCAAATGCATTTGTGCTTTATTTCCACACCAGTTCTGATAGATGTGCATATGGGATACAGCGAGCTAGATATGCCACGTGGCATTTATCGACTGATGGAGGTGCTAGTCCCATCAACTCATTAAATGAATACTAAAATGAGTACAAATTACGCACTGTGCTTTCGAACCCAAAGAGTTGTAAAATGTGTGTTAATATTTTCGAACTCACAGAGTACTAGATAGTACTCAGGTTCAGTACTCTTTCTAGTGGTCATTTGGGACTTTATGAATAACTGTAGAACACGATGATTACCATGATGAACCTGAAGAAGTCGATGTTGTATCTGATAAAGCAAAACCTTTTTAGGGAGATTTTCCAGCTACCACCGGCATAGTCATGGCAGCTGATAAAAGTCAATATTCAGCCCGCTATTTCAATCTATACCTGTAGATGTAAATTGACTCTCCATCAAAACACGATCGTTTCTTACAACTGATCTGTCATAAAAAGTCTTGCAATTGAGTAGAATGGCAGCCTTTTGAGGTTATTAGCGAATTTTCAAAAATAATCTAAGGAAAACAAACAAAGTAATAACGTATGTAAACCTGTGTTCTTCTTGGTGACTGGAAATTCTATGCGTTTTCAAAGAAGAGAATTTATAAAAAAAGCAACCCATCCCTGATGACATTTCATGCTTATACTCCTGCATAAAACGGAGATTGGATATTCAAAAGTTCTGATAAGTTTATTTATTCAAACGTTTCAAAGTAGCACTTTTATTCAAAAGTTTGCTTGCACATGCAGCCTATGTAACTTTTTTTGAAAAGCAATTCTACAAGTCCATAAAAAAGATAGTTTGGAAAGACCATGAATGCTGTGACTACACATTGATTTAAACGGATGATTTGGGAATACTTAGAATTGTAGGTTGCAAAAAAGATTTTCTTTTGCAATCAATTTCGGTCGTTAGTGGACTTTGCCTGATGATGGTCCTCCAATGACGACTGAAATTCTTTTCTAACTTAAAACACTTTCTGCAAACTACAATCTTGACTCTTTCAAAACCATATATATTTAAATCGATAGTTTGGGCTTATTAACTGTGATTTAATTCATTATTAACTGTATTTCGCCTAAGGTTAGCCCTTGCTAATTTGTTCCTATCATAGAATTAGATTGTTTAAGTGCATCACCTTGCTAGAAGTGTAAACTGATTCAAAACGATGGCACGTGCAGGAACTTTATAAGTGGGCAAAAATAAATTTTTGATACCTTGCAAAGATAGGAAAAACAGTCGTGCACCGCTTGCAGATTGCTGTCAATCCCTTCAAATCCTCCGATCGCTACGATTCCTTCAGATTCGAAGAATTCAGGTCATTGCGCAAAAGTCTTCTCGATAATGCCGGTTCTCCGATAATTATTAAAAAAGTTGGCAGGCGCAAGAAAAAACGTTCACAAACTTCTTTGTGGAAGTTGACATAGACTGTGTCTCTTTGCTGTGTGAACCGGTTGAGAAAAGTCACTGAAACTTCGTCTTGGTGTGTTTAATGCAGGGGTGCGGAGTCGGAGTACTATCATTTTTGCTGGAGTCGGAGTCCTATCAAATGATAAGACTCCGGACTCCGGCCTATACCTAGACCCGAAATATAATACAAACAAATTATCTATTCTCGTGGATAGCTGTCACTGTCAACTTTCTCCGTCAAACAAAAGTACAGAGACAGCAGTACATGCAAAGCTTGTAACAGTTGAGGGAATGAACCAAAATGATATGAATATATCAAAATGATAGGACTCCGCATCCCTGATTGTGGTTGACAATTAAGAAGGCACAGCTGCATGCTCTAAAAGAAAAGTTGCTAAGTTGCGAGTAGGCCTATGTATATACATGTATATAACCGAACATGGTAGTAAGGCCTGTCTTTGTGGTCTTGGTGCGAAATGCTTTGGTGGTAGCCTATGTCAACATCTTCCTATGTATGGAATAACTACCTATCAATAATTACCCCGCCCCCTTAATGACTATATGAGATGTCACTGCTTGAATAAAGTTTGAGCTTGAATACTAAAAATAGCAAGCTGCACCATGGACGACGTAAGGTGGCTCCGCAGCCCTGGTTTAATGTTGAACTGGCTACTCATTGTTCGATTGCAATGGTATTATATCAACAGACTGTGCCATTTCATCAACGTTAGATGTTCCAATGTTTACGTTTTAGTCATACAGAAGGAGAGACGACCTGTCTAATTCTGTGGTTCCATCAGACATGATCATGACTAGAAAGTGACAGACATTGAAATTGCCCTCTTCTTCAGGATTTCTACGTTCCTTCAAGGAAAAATTGGTCCTGCAGTAATAACATTTCTTGAAGGATTTTCCGTAAGGATTGATTGAGATTTTAATTCTTGTAATATTTATTCTTCATATTCTTAAAAGAATTTTCTTCATGAACTGCTGCATTCTCCAAACTTGCTTGTAAAATAGACTTTGCATATTTTCTAATTATGTTTTATATTATCTTTCATCTGTTATATTTTCTATCCATGTTGTTGATCATTACTGTGCTATAATATCTAAAATAATTGTTAACAAATACCATTGATCTATGGTTATGTCAGTATGAAACTGAAAATAATCCATTCAACTAAATTAATATTTCTATATTCAGATTGTAAGTGCAATTTGCAATTGGCTTCTTCTTTGAGTGATTTTTTGCGCGATTTAATTACAAATTACATGAACTATACAAGACATGAACTCTCAGCTTTTGTGAAAGCCTTGTCCCCGAGAGAATTTGGTAGCCTACTGCCCTATCGACTGGCTTAGGTCATATTCAGATTAGTTTAAGTTTTCAGACGACATAACCGCATCATGTTGGGATCAGAGAAGCTGCATCCAGTTTTAAAAAGTCTCCATGTCAAGTAGGTCACTGTCTGGATTGGATTCTCTAAGAACTTGAGGCTGACTCCTTTGACGTTAGAGGTTGACAGGTTTTTTATCATGCCGCAGAGACATGTTATTCCCTAACTTTAGTTTTCGAGAAAGTTTATGGAAACCATAATTGAGCAAAATGGTGCACAACCACACGTTTCCACAAAATTGACCACTTTCAAAAAGAACTTAAATTGCTGATCGCCGCGTTATTGGTCACGGATTTGCAATATAATGGTCTCCATGAACATCGGATCTGTCTCATTTAGACTTTTGCTTGTAAGGAACGATTGAGAGTGAGATGAAAAGTGACGAACTGAACACAGACTTATCTCTGTGCATCATTCATGACTGGTGGATGCTTGTTTAGACATTCTTTGTCGGTAGGAATTGGTATAAAAAGTAGACGATGATGTCTTATATTTCAAATGACATCCTTCTCTTTTAATTTTTCTATTAACAGATGCTGAATTTTTATTTTGCTCGTTAATAGGAGATATTGGTGAAAATCATGCAATATCATACGATAAAATCTCAGAAAACGTGTGTCTTCCATCACCGAAAATTATATATTATTTATTTTTATTTATTATGTTTATTCATATCCATCTATTTATTTTTATTCATTTATTTATCATTTATTTATTATATTCGATGCAATGATTATGTGAACATATAGTAAAACCCTCAGTAACTTAAACCAGAAGCAGGCAGGTTGATATCGTTCGTACTTACTGAGATATCTACATTTACTTTTTTCATCGACTTTTGAATCACCCTGTAGATTTATTTTTCTGTCATGATATCGCATTTCTGTCCTTGATCCCTATGAATTCGCTCGATAGTGCAATATTCTGATGGTTGGATTATCATAATTGCACACGGTCAATGGATTACAAAGCTCCTTCAATAAATTGCTGAAAGTATGTTATTATAATAATACAATATGATAATATAATAATATAACAACTTCATTTCGATTTCAAAGTAAGATATCATGCAAAAAATGGATTTCTTGTCTGATACCTATCTAGTAACTCATGGGATTTGCATGCTAAGCTAAATGCGATTTGCATTGTAATAAACAATCATTTATCAAAAGACTCGAAAGATTTAAGGAAATTCATCAAGACAAGTCAGACCGATGGATAGATAGCGATTCAGGAATTTTCTTTTGTCCTAGCCGTCCAGTTGTTTTTTAATATCCTGAGAATATTTTTCACCATGACGCAGCTGTTCCAGACAGCGATTTCATAATCCATGGTCTCACTTCAATCTCATTACGCAGTTGTTGCGTCATAATGTCCGTCAACAGGAAAGAAGCAAAAGGAAATTGTGTCCACATTCATCATCACAAATAGCATTAATTGCTACTCTATAATTACGCACCAGTGTTTCATTATGTATGCAAGTCAATGTTTGGCCGGCCAGGGAACCGATTTTAGCAGTGCCATTCTCCTGCCCGGAATCGGGTATGGAATTTTAAGATCGCCCGGCCTGCCGGCCGACTTGGCTACTCATTTCAATGACCGGTTAATCCACGTAGGTACATTTCCTAAGTTGACGACATTCACTCTAAAAAAAGTTATTAATATATAGAATCAATCTATAGAATTACAAGAGAATCTAAATGTAGCATAATTTGGAAGCACCATTTATTCATAAAGTCTCAAATAAATACTGGAAAGAGTACTGAGCCTGAGTGCTAACTACGACTAAGAAATAAGTCCCAAAAATTCTATCTGATCCTCACAAATCTAGTACTCTTTGAGGTAGGAAATATTGGTACTCATTTTGGAGCTCTTTGGGTTCGAAAGCACAGTAGGCCTACACTGTAAATCGCTCAATATCAATCACATACGAAGGATACATACCAAAATATTTTTTGGTATATTTCTGTATATAGTTGTATGCTTTCGTATGTTATTTCAAGTGTGGTGTACTTTACATACTAAAGCAATACCAGCACAATGTTAAAAGAAAGAATCAGTTATATCTAGAGTACGTTGATTTAAGGCCTTTTGTAATAAAGATCACACAAATGTTACTACTGTTTCGTAAGTAGTGAGATAATGACATTCAGGAGTCATACTTTCAATACTGAACTCGATTTTAATGCATGCAAGTCTACGCCATTTCATAGATAATCAATTAGTATTCAACCATCAACAAATATGCACATGTAATTTTGAAATTAAGCGCATTATCAATCCGAAATAAAAACACATTGTAATTCATGAAAGCAAAAATAGTTATATTTGAGATATATAAGTCAACATGAATGCACGACAGACATCGTTTGAATGAATTGATGCTAATCAACTTGGTTCATAAAGTAGAGTTAACTAAGCGTCCTGTTAATGTTACTAGACAAGTAGCAACGACGACTTGCTCGAGCAGCATTGCATTCACAATAAATCTAATCTAGTTAAATATCATGCTATCAAAAAGAAATATTCACGACTGGTATTACGGAAAAAAGTTATTTGACAGTAGTATGTAATACATATATTTTTTGCTATGTGACTTAAAGGTCTACATACCAGAGGCATGGGAATGAAGATGAATTTGCATCGGGTCTCGTATATAAAACATGCCAACAACTCGTATTTCATTGTAAAACAGCCAATCACAGATGGAATAGTTTGTATCGTTACATAACAATCACATACGAAAGTGAGTGAGATTTCGTATGAAAAACATACCAGATCTCTGTAAGCATACGAGAATCTTGTATCAGATGCTGGTTTCAAATTGTATGTGATATTGGTATATGTTTGTATGTAATTTTCGTATCCAGCGATTTACAGTGCACTTAATTCGTACTCATTTTTGCACTCATGTAATGAGTTGCATGGGACTAGCAGCTCCACTACATCGAAAAATGCCATGCGGCATATCTAATCCGCTATATCACATACGCACATTCATCGAGATGCTTTTCCAAGTAAATACAAATGCACTTGGATAAATAAAATATGCATGTGACTCAAAGCGCAGTCGGAGAAAATGATAGACGTTGGCAGGGGTCAAAGCACTGTCGGTGAGGATGCCTTTAATCCAAATTAATGTCTTAGGTTCATTAAAAGGATATCGATGAAATGTCACACGTTGGCTTGCGAGATCATTTATTGTTTCACTGCACCCACTTCGATATGCAGGAACACAGCACACCGTCATTGCTCTGATGATGGACAGTTGTCAGCACTCGCTGACAAAAGCGAGACAGAAGCGACCCGAGTGACGACGTCGGTGTTGGAGCTATGAACATTTCTTTTGACTAGATGACTGACACCGTCTCTCCCACAGTTGCTATTTATCACATCGTTAACAATGCACTCTCAGCTGGGAGCAAAAATTCTTATTCAGAAAGCGTGAATAGTATAGCTCTTTCCAGATCATAGCACAAAATGAGTCACCTCACGGTGACTTTGGCCGCTGACCCTCCCCCCACTGGGAGAAAGAAGGTAGAGCGACAGTAGTCCGAGCAGGAGGAAGGTTGGGTAGGAAGTGGTCCAAACTAGGCCATGTTTTCCATACTGTTCTTCGACTCTAAGATGTAATTGGATAAAAAAAATTTTCAGGTGTTGGAGGTTTTGATGGGAGGAAAGGGCTGTAGCAGCCAAAAGAAGCCTCGGAGAACAAAACGAAGGGCAGATTTCGATTCCTCGTGAAATTTTACATCGGTATGGTTGTTTTGAAGTGGATCAAAGAAAAAAAATTGTCACACACAGGGACACAAATGACGTAATATCAAACATGACAAAATATGCCGTAATTTGATGTGCAAACAATTGTCCAAAAATAAGGATGATTTTCATTTATAAGATAATCGCAGATTCATTACATTTGGGTGAGGGATGTAGCTCGAGTAATATTTGAGATCATGCTTGATTCTTTGGTGAAATTGAGATTTCCATAACGGGATCTGTTCAAATAAAAGTCCGGTATTTGATGTCTGACGATGCGTATTCACCGTAATTTGACAAATCACCTAAAAACCACTCCATACCGGTGAATTCACACAGGATGCATCGTCTAATTCATCTGACGGATGATTTGTCTACACCATCTCATCCTATAGGTCTAATTCATCTCATTCTGATCCACGACTACGCGCCTACCAGCTAATACCGATGTTTTGCAGGCATTGTGGTCAGGGATACGGAGTCGCAGCCGCGGAGTCCTATCAAATAATAAGACTCCGGACTCCGGCCTATACCTAGATCCAAAATACATGTATAATACAAACAAATGATTTATTCTCGTGTATATAGCTGTCACTGTCTTGATGTCAACTTTCTCCGTCGAACAAAAATACAGAGACAACAGTGCATGCAAAGCTTGTAATAGTTGAGGGAATGAAACGTGATTGTGAAAAAGGATTGTCTTTTCACTTGGTGATTTAGTAGAGAAGACAAGCCTTCCTAGCCTCGATCACACCTATCACCAAAAGTCACATCAGAGACAAAAATGAAATACTAGTTTGTTTGAGAACATTGCCTTTTACTCTCACGTTAATCGTGTGTAATGGCTCCTCCAAAGCTCATATTAAAATCGAAAGTGTATTCATATTTTTTGGAGAAGGATGGGGATTTCCCTGACTGGTAGAGACTAGAGAAAAACCGTGTGAAGCACACATCAACAGGATGGGAGGAACCGAGTCGTATGCATCCAACTTAAAGCGACATCTGATAGACTCATCGAAAATGATTGATAAAGGATACAAATTGCTAAAAATATATTCAGGTAAGCCTATAGTGATCTATGGTGTAGGTTGCCAGTTTATCTTGAAAAAACCTAGCCTTTTTATATTGGCCACCCGGAGTCGGAGTCGGAGTCCTATCAAAATCCTATGATATCCTATGATAGGACTCCGACTCCCTGTGGCACACTGAAAGCATGCATATCCTAAAAACGCTGTCAGTCATAAGTTGACATAATTTTTCTCATTTTGTCGTCCATCAAAGCGTGATTATTTGCATTAAACGAAGTTTTGCTACAACACAATTAGCCATCACTTACTGACATCAGTGCAGCATTATACTGAAGCTACCAACTATTTTTGTCTTATCTGCGGTTGCAAGCAATTATTCATTCCACGACTTTCATGTGATACAAAGGATTACACTTAATGAAATCTAATGTTGCTACCGTTCTTGGCACCTACCTCATCAATTCCTTTTTTCTTCGTACAGTTTCCTTTCATTTACATATTTCATTGCTGTACTTTTTCATTTATATACTATTTGTGAGTGTAAAGCGACAAGGCTTGATCTGACTATTTATTGGGGAAAATATCGGAAGTTATGATGAATGTTATCGAGCTCGCAAAGATTGTTCTCTTCATCTTTGAAATGCGATGGCCTCCTTTCGCATCGGAAAGAGATAATATGTTTTTAATTTAAACGTAAAAACCCTGGTTTTTCATTGATTATGTACAAAGTGCGTGTATTAAACTAACATGTTTCATGTGCCTTGCGCCTAGGAATAACTGATGTCAAAAGTCATTTTTATGTTTTAAAAAATACAGGATAATAAAACGGTAGACATGACGTCATAAATCAGTTACCTTCATAAGATCCATCATGCATTGGACACGGGGTGCCTAGTCAGTGAAGTGGCTAAATTAATGCATCGTGACGAACATTATGTTCTTCAGGAACTTTCATTCGCCGTCTAAAAGAAGCGTGAGATGAGAAACGCAGAAGCCAATGTTTACAAATGGGATGCTGCTATATACGAGTACATTGACAAAGTTTGGAGCTTAAAAATTTGTGAGCACAGGGTGAACGTGTAGCTTACTCACTTTGATTCCTGAAATATCTCGGCTTTTGAACTGAGGGGCTGCACAATTCAAGCGGGTTTTTGAAGAACATGCCACCCCATATTATTTTTTGAGCTTCGGTTTTGTTCGAATTGAATACTGCCTACATTGCATGTGATTCAGTAAACGATGCCTTTGACATGAGAATGTGGCTATGATACATTCCACCTCTTTGCGACCAGGAATCCTCAGACAATGCCATTACAGAAGAAACAGCAAATAGCGTTCTACTCTATCAATTTAATAATAATTGCACTGTCTACCATTTCCAATCCAATTTCACAAAAGTGAAATTCAATTTTTCATTCGTGAAGTCCTAATTCTCATTCGTGAAATTAAAATTCTCCTTCGTGAAAATCTATTTCATACATCATTTTTAGAAAATGTTTCTTCCCAGTTTAATGCGTCCGAATCCTTTCCTAGTGATTAAAGTCAGCACTGCCTACTTCATATAGACTTCAATGCACATATGTCATTACTTTAAAGATGTCATAGCGACCTGTATGACGTTCACTTGTAAAAATATACGCAGGAAATAGCGCCAATAATCAATATTGATTATTTATATATTTATATTTAATTATATGATAGTACATCTTTTCGATATAATTTTCCATCAAAGAAAAGCAAAGGAAACAAAACATTGAAAAGACAAATTTAGCTTATTTAGCTAAATAATTGAATGACCTCCGTCATTTTCGTAGCAACGACTATTTATCTAGTCTGTTGCGAAACGGCACTACAGCTGACATTCTCATGTCATCACTCATTAGTAGTCTCCCTAACGGAAGATCGAATCTTTTCAATAAGATCCTCGACTGACTGGAATCGACTGCCGGCGTAGACTCTGCCACTTCAAATCGCACTAAACCAATAATCCATGGCAATAAAGTCAGTTGACTAGGGAGAAGTTGGATGTCTTGCATCTGAATCATGTTGTGAACAAGCTGAAGCATCTTTTATAGAAGTTAATAACATGACGCAAAAACACAATCACAAGCCCGGCCAAAGTTTTCGGCAAATTTTTGCCCTCTTAATGACCCTCAGCCGTCAAGTCATGCAGTTGCCTGAGCCTGCAAGGTTACCAGTTATTTTGATGAAAAATCCTTTGCCAAGTTCACCTTGAAAGACCAAGCTCATGAGATGCTCTTCTTGCTGATGTTGTAGGGTGGCTGGCAGCGTTCTCCTTTGGTAACTTTTCCCTTTCTATGGGTTCAATATCTGTCATCCTGACTTCGGCAGATATTGATGAGTTCCAAGCATGGAGGCACTTGGACTTTATCGTAGCAGGAGATGGAACACTTCAGCAACGGCTAAACCTCTGTCGGCAATGTCTTTGCACGATTTATTATTGGAGAACAAACCACCTCATAACAGGCTGCGATTAGGAAACATTCTTGGGCGTGAATCTTTCACCCATCATTGCACAGGAATGTAAATTACTAGCGCTTTCAATCTTGCAATGAGTTTATTTATCGCGATTGAGCGATTACTCATTGAAAATTGAATATGAATTGATTGCATAGTTAATGCCCAACACATCATAGATATCTGAGTGGATCATTGTTACTTCCTTCGTTCTTTCAAACATGACTGGTACTAAAAAAACTCGATTTCTATAAGAAATTGCAAATGTTGTAGAGCACACATAGAAAAAAATTAAGAAAAGTCAAATTGCATTTTTGGAGAACAAATGGGTTGTATTCACCTCAAAAATGATTGATGTTGATTAATATATGTTTCCTCTACTCGAAACTGTACACTTTTAAAACTAGTAAGCTACAGTTGGGCCACCCCGTACATCTTCAATCACTGTTATTGACTGTTGAATATTATTGCGAGAGTCTTGTAAAGCTATAAAATTAAGTGCATAATTGCAAGCAATACTCTCTTCTTGATTGGGTTCATTATCTTCTCTCAACATAACATTCACATGAAAATGTTTAGTAAGGATGTGTCATGATTTCAATTGCTTCTGTCCTTTTCAGTAGTCTCTCGCTCTCCATTCTGTGCACATGAACTGCCAAAATAATCGGTTGCCTTTGATCTTCCTTGCTATCGTCTCCTGCAGTCCTAAGTGTCGCCTCAAATCATCCATACTTCTCCTGTCGATCTTCCGAGTCCCGCATATTCTTCCTATTTTGTCGTTCCCGGCCGTTTATCTGGACTTATTCCGGATCCTGCAGATGTGATCGACATTCTTGTGTCGCTATCATGATTCCTGATTAAGCCGTTGTGTCATGAGTTGCATATTCACGATGAAATAACAAATGAAACTCTCGATTTCCATGCATGGCCATGCGCGCTTAATAAATCAAGAAATTTACATTTGCTGATTTGGAACACTAAGAACTTAAAACAACGCATATTTTTCATGGACGAAATATGATGTATGACAATGTATTTGCATTGTACTTTTATTCATTTATTTGTTGTCGTCGAGTAGATAGCAATTCAATTTCGCTCTTGTGTAAACAACTTTTTAGTCATTTTCAACATATGAAGTGCTTTAAAGGAAATGAGCTACGCTGAGTGTATGAATGATCACATGCTCGACTAGAAAGTGATATTTGAATATCAACCAGCTTTATTTCCATTTTCATGTCTTGTAGAAATTCCATTCCAGTTCAAGGATAGTTAACAGTTCTTTGATCATTCTTAAAAACAAGTAAACCTTGTTAATGTTGTTTTCATGTTCCATCAGCGACCATGAAATCAAAATCAGTTGACACAAGATAGCAACAAGCAAAAGTCATTGTCAGCTATTGATAAACGCTCGGAAAGCGGCATAAGTATTTGTGCAAATAGTTCAGGTGAAATGAAATTGTAAGTAAAATGACATTGTACTAATATATAGACTTTTTTGTAGATGACCGAATGAAAACTTTTGATGAACACTGGGGTCCGTCTGTAACTTTAAATTTAGCAAACACATGAATTGCAAGAATTAATGTTGTGGGTATGCAATAAGGATATAGCAACAAATCGTGGAATTCACTCATAGCAATTTGAAGCTCTCTTTGACCATATTTTCATTTTATCTCAAATCTTTTAGTTTCATGTGAGCCTGGAGCATAAATACTATTCTTTGACTCAGTCACAACACATGCGTTTGATTTCAAAATGTTAAATGATGTCATTCTCTTCTGTACTAATCTTTCTACCTACACTTTGTGCTGACCTTTGATTGTGATAATATTTCAAAAGTAATTTTATAGAAAAGCAAAGCTCTTGCTTGGGAGAATGCAGATAAATCATTTTCCGGTACAAAGGGGCTCTCTACCCTAGTCTTTCTGCATTTTCACTCTAGATGCAGGGTCTCATGCATAGTAGATCGTGCTTTAAGAATCAATGCATTTTTTTGAAGAGGAAGCTATCTTCCTTCACTGATGATGCATAGGACGTGTTGAGTTTGATAGACTTAAACAATAACCGATGTTAGCATGTTCTCTCCAATTTAAATCCCAAATGGAAGTTTACCCAGAAACTCATCACACGATGACTGCAATATAAATGTGACTATGTAAATAAGAATAGTGGATATAGGCATGCGGAGTAGAAAACTTGCGAATAGCATGTAGGGAACAAAATACCGGTATAAAAGCTGCCAGCTTAACCGAAATATTCTACTTTTCAGTAGCATCGAAAACGGTTTGCGATTCCCAAGTACCGGACTTCATCTCTGATATAAACTTTCAATGTCTGGAGATCCTATGAATAATTAAAATGCATTTAAATGATTTACATGCATTTGATCTGTTAGCTTTATCATTAACACGAGTAAGATGACAGTCTTGACCAATTTAGCTCGCAGAAAAAATCCACGACGCAGCTGCTATTGATCAATGAACTTAATGCACTGCGAACAAATATTGCAAGGTAAATGAAACAACCCATCCAGCAGACAATAGTTCAATAGCAAAGCATAAAATAATCGGCTGTGTTACAGTATATTCAGAACTTTCACAATTTCGAGATTGATCATGAGTCTTTTGCAGGAGCAGGAAAGGCGAATACATCTCCTGTAGTGATTACGACAATAGAAGAAAATCTGGAAAGAGCCATTTCTGAATCGTTGCTGATAAAATTCTCCGAGGGTAGCAGTCACAGAATTAGACCTGTCGTCTCTTCTTCTGTTTGACTAGAAGGGAGGCATCGGAACATGCAACTTTAATGAAATGGCACAATCTGCTGACATAATACCATAACAATCGAACAGTGAGCAGCCCGTTCAACATTTAACACGCCAAATTGTTCGAAGTTGCAGTAACTGTTCTCAAACGGATCACACAGCAAAGAGACACAGCCTATGTCAAGTTCTACAGAGAAGTTTGTGAACATGTTTTCTTCCTCCTGGCAACTTTTTAAATACTGATCGGAAGGCCCAACATTATCGAAAAAACTTTTGCGCAATGATCTGAATTCTTCGAATCTGAAGGAATCGTGGCGATCGGAGGATTTTGAAGGAATTGACATCAATCCGCACCACCAATCCACTATTTTTCCTGTCTCTGCTGCAAGGAATTAAAAATTTCTTTTTGCCCACTTACTAAGTTCCTTCATGTGCCATCGTTTGAATCACTTTGCACTTCCTACAAAGTGATACGCTTAAACAATCTAATTCTGTGGTAGCAGTAGTAGGGACTTCATCAACAGATCAGAGTGATGAGCTTGGAATTCATCTTCAACTTACACTCAGCGGCAATGAAAATCGAAAGCCAGAAATTCGCGTCTCTCATTTTCATTGATTTGATCACTTTTCACTCGCGCTGCAGTATCTGCTGTCAAGATTACATCAAAGGATGTCAAAGGGGTTATTGACGGTTATGGCTAATAGTAGTTTTCTTCAATTTGCAAAAATATGTTCAAACATCATGCAATTCAGTGGTCTACATACTATTTCTTAAGTTACTTAGCACGTTAACGTAACTAAAGCTAAATATTAAAGCAGTATTCTAAACAGAAAAACAATGTACAAGCTAGTTCCAGATATCCGAATTTATTATTAAGAGAAACGAAAAAACTGCATTCAATAGTGTGCATAGCCACCACGGGCCAACAGAAGGCTGCTCACATGACTTGGCATTCCAGGGGCCTATTTCAATTTAAGGTCATATATAATATAATGTCATGCTCCCTTAAGGTGGATAAGCGTATTTCAATTTTAAGGGAGCACTTTCTTAAGGTACCTTAAGGGACCTAACAAGCTCCCTTAAGGTACCTAACATAGTAATCTACATGCGTATCTGTCAATAGGTTAGCAGTTTGTCAAGGTAATGTAGGACATCATTAAAATTTCAATGCAATAAATAAGAATGGAATGAGAATGTGCTACTTACAACCCAGCTGATAAAATTTCACCACAAATCAAAAAGAAATCTATCACTAACACATTTTAATTGCTCATCACGGCACTGACCAACTCACTAAAAGTTCGTATTGTCAGGCTCTACAATAGGTAACGACGTATGAGTTGCGGACAATGTTTCCAATTTCCGAGGCATTATCCAACTCAAAATTATCTTGTGGTTGTTGGAAAAAAAGTGGCGGTTCATGTGCATCATTTGGGATCTCAAGCTTAAAGTGACGTGCCATGTGACATCACACATGCAGCCTTGCAAATTGATCCAAACTTATCAATTTTTGATCGAAAGGGACGTTGTAAAATTCGGCACCGATTTTTCAAGATACCAATTGTCTGTTCGACAATAACCCGCGAAGCACACAATTTGCGTTGATATCGTCCTTGATGTTGATCTAAAGTCAAAGTAGATGGATAAGGTGTGAGACACCAGGTACGACAAGCATATCCGGAATCACCAATAAGACAGAAATCTTTTAGATGCTGCATGAGCTTAGGAACTTCGGACTGCGACATTACCTTAGCATCATGACTTGACCCAGGCCATGAACAGTCAAAATAACGGATTATGTAGTCCAAGTCACACACAATCATCACATTAACACTTGGCCAACCTTTTTCGATTGATGTATGAAGGCTCATGGGTTGAAGGATGAAGCATCGGACAGTGAGTACCATCTACGGCCGCGATAATTCGACGCAACTTAAATTTTTTGTAAAAACGAGATTCCATGGCTTTTGCGCTGGCTGCAGAATACCAAGGGATCCAGCGTCGCACTATCTCACTTCGACATAAAGCTTCAATTCCGTCATAAACACTACGCCATGCAGTGGTTGCAGATATCTTGCTATTTTGATTGAGATTCCAAAAGCAATTACCGGTTCCCAAGTAGTGTAAAGTGTAAAGGACTTTAAGATAAGGAGGCACACTGTTCGAATAACAACTCTTTGAAGGCAGATATGGGATAAGTTCTTCAATAACTATGATTGCAGCTTCTTTGGTAAATCGGAAATTTTGGAAGAAAAAAGTTTTGTCATAATCAAATGGATTATTGGGATCATGGAGAATACTTCGCCGCAGAGCTCGAGATTGGTTAAGTTCTTCAATAATTTCCATTGTGTATATCATTCATCGTGGTTTTTATTCAACTCTCACGCAACACGCTCTCAGATATCTTTGAAGTCAAGTGACTATGGTGCATGTATTTACGGCGACACTCATTGTTTGAAGACTGCTGATTCGTCAGGTGACATAGATAGCGCATCGATTTAGCCTTGATTCAGCAGCCGAGGAATGGATTACTCATCAAACTTATCGAAGTTCTTAATAACGTCACTGCAGAACGCACCAGTTGGTTAATATAACACAGTATCGACGTTATCCTCACAGTTAGTTTACTTCATCGCAATTTGGCAGACCATCTCACTGTATTGTTCCGTCATCGTAAAATATGCCTTCTTCAGCATTTTCGAATGAAACAGTGTTGATTTTTCTTCAAATGTTGAAAGAGAAAGCTGACGCTTTGTTCAGCCGAGTGAATAACAAATTGACTGTGAACAACAAGTCAACTATGTGGAAGCAGCTGTGTGATGACCTCAAAGTTACCACAGGTCAAGAAGACATTCAAGTTGACAAATTGATAAAAAAATGGGATAACTTGAGATCTAAACTACGAAACTACACGATGAAAATACGCAGTAGTCGTTCTGCAACAGGGGGTGGTAGATCCATTCCGTTAGATCCCATCATGGAATTATGTTGGGATATCATGGGCAGAGATAACCCAGCATTGACTATGATACCGAGTGCTTCACATTCAGCAGTGAATACTTCAAATGAAGACCCTAATCGTGTCGAGATTGAGACTGAGGTTAGTGACATCGCCCTACAGCCTCAAGAGACCCTCGATCAATCAATTTCTTCACAGATTGAGACACAAACGGTTGATGTAATAACAACCGATATATGCACTGCAGCAACTGTTGCAAAACTCGCTTGCAAAAAATTAGAAGAAGAGATAATACAAAATCGTCTGGAACACAAGCTGAAGATGGAAGTGCTAACTGCCAAGTTATTATGTTGAAAAAACAGCAAAACTGATGAATACTCCCTGAATAAAGTGCTTGACGATTTCATTACGTGTACCGCTTCATTTTGCTCAAGTAAGCGTCATATGTTATTTTTCGTTACTATCAATGAAATCATAAAAGCAGTAAGATTTGATAGTTGTTTTTGATTGTCGACTTGATGGAAATATTATACCGATATGTTCACTGTGACTATCTCGTAACTGTTCAGTTATCTTAACTATTCTAAATGTACATATTTACAGTAAATATATATATATGTACATATTTACAGTATAGTCAAATAAACAAAATGCATGTAAAATAATGTCTAAGATGTATGTTTATTGTCAGAAAATATCGATATCATCTTCCTTACGGATGATAGTAATATGTTAGGTAACTGGTAAGGTAGGGGAAGAGCTACCTTACTATTCACCTTAAGTTTTGCCACCTAACCTAAGATTGAAACAGGCTAAGATACTACCTTAAGGCGCCTTCAGATTTTTCGTCTTTGTCTTCATGCTGACTCACAACCTTAGGTACCTTAAGGGACCTTACGATATTCCAAGGTTCCTAACCTAAGCTTTGAAATGTACTAACGTCGTTTCCAAGAATCTTAAGGTTAGGTACCTTAAATTGAAATAGGCCCCAGAAATCAGTCTCCGAATGTCGCGTTAAGGCATTCATTCCAGCAAGTCGTCAGGGCCTGTCTCAGTTGCGAGACATTTAGGGGTTGATCCTCCATCATCGCGATTCTTCCTTCGAGGTAGCTCCAGACGTACCTAATTGGGTTCATGTCAGGCGAGCCGGAAGGCCGCCTCAAAGTCCGAAGCCACAACTCGTGTTTTAACTGGAGAACAGATGCTGCGCGATGAGGAGGTGCGTTGTTATCCTGTAGGATGGAATTGTCTGTCCCATTGAGTTAATTCTCCATAAATGGCCAAATTTGGGTCTGAAGCAGGTCTTCATGCGTTGCGGCGGTCACATTTCGGTCGAGTAACACCAACTGAGGTGTTAAGAAGTGTGCAAGAAACTCTGATAATGCTATCAGAGACTATCAGCGGCAGTTTTCAAAATTTGCGTTTCACTAAAGTTCACAAGAATCCTGATACAAAAATTCTGTTAGTGCATTAAAATATGCGTTTCAAGAAATTCTGTTCATGACTCTGTTAGATGAAATCACCAACATTGCTTCTGACCACCTTTAAGGAAATTATCGGGTTTACGAATTCGCTTCGTAAATGTAGGCTTTGACTTAATGGCGCTCGATGAAGGTCTATCTCGGTAGCGGAACCGCCTTCATGACCGCGTCTTGTCATTGGATTTTCACTATCATCTTTGGCACGACGTGTTTGTGCAAGTGTGCGGAGATGTAGCTACCTCGAAACTCGCATTTCGCACTTTATTCGGTAGTAATCTTAACAGGATAGCAATTGCACATGCGTTAGAACAAGGGTATATATTTTATGACGTCATTCCCTTGATCATTTTTAGAACGTATCCATTATCGGGAATTCTACCATAGATATCTGACATGATTAAGACATTTGGAAGCATTTTCGACTGTGCCAGTCAAACGGGTCTTCCGCCAAAAACTGGATGGTGCTTTTAGCCATTCCAAAATGTCTGGCAACTTCTCCAAAGGACCTCCCAGCCTTTAGCACTCCAACAGCTTGCCATCGCTCTTCGTCTTTCATTTGCCAAGGCATCTTCAACAACTGCAGCCTTTTGATGCTACCTGGTCTTACCTTAAATACCGACATTGAGATCATCTCATGAAGACATGACTTTCCTTTCTTTTTTATAGTAGAATTATCGACAGTGACCATTTCAGCTCTGATTACTTATCATTTCTTTTTATTTGGTATCCACATCAAACATCTTGTTGTTTGATGTGCTGCTTTATAATAATGCTTTATCGCTTATACTGTTATTATCGTTTTGACATCCTCTGATGCAATCTTGACAGCAGATACTGCGCGCGAGTGAATTGCGCACTACTGCTCATTTTAGTAGTAACGTACAAAGCTCTAGTCGAGACAATGCCTTGATGGGAATCGAAGATATCAGAGGGGTCTTTGGATACAGATCAATGGGAGTTCAAGATGCATTCATCGCATTGCGAATCAGTCATTGAAATTCGATAATGAGCTCAGCGATCAAGTCACATGCATGAAAAGGTATGAAGCAATTTCAAATCAATATTCAAGAAGGCTGACGAGTCATTGCTGCATGCCAATTTGTTCTTACTTTGCATTCAAATTTTGAAAAGTAAATAAAAAGACTGATAAATGTTTTATAAAACTCAAACATATTTCGGAGGATAAAAAAGCAATAAATAATTACAGTCGTTTTTATCTTCATAAGTTCGCATGTTACCCGCTATTTTTCACTATATCCGATTTCAGGATAGTAAACGCAATTCTGTGTCTTCCTACGTTAGTCTGACAGATATTGCAACAAGCAACAGTGCTGTGGAGTCGGTGTCCTTTGTTCTCTTGAGTCCGTCTCCTATTCGACTCCAGAAGAGTTGATGTGTACAAACTCGTTTCATTAACTTGAAAAGTATCTTGGAAAATGTTTCTGTCTTCAATGAACCCAAGAAGGATAAAATAATTTGTTCTTGTTTTGCTGATTTCTCACAGCCATTGCCACTCGGAAGTGAGAGTTTCAAGAGGTCAACAACCATAGAATATTATTCAGCTAAAAGCGTCGATTGCATTGATGCTGATTGAATTTCATGCAGATCAGTTGCGTCCATGGTACGTATAGGTTTTCCCTCACGGATGTTCAAACTTGACTGTATCCCGCAAAGCTTGATCAATCGTTACAAAGTTTCACATGCTATCAGATGTGGAAATTTTCCATTTACATATAAAATTTCATGTAGATTGGATCATTACTAGAATAAGAGGCGAGAACTAGTATCAGTTGTAAACGATTTCTGCTGGTCAGGAAAGAGCACGATTATTCTCTCCAGCAGATTATTCCCGACGACTTCTAAATGACGATCAACAATTCAAACATTACCATCAGCGTTTTTAGTCATGTAAATTCTAGGGTTCTAAGAAATCAGTAGCAGAGTGTGTCTGAGCAGTGTTCAACCAGTTCACACTACTACTCATGAACTTGATTTGATCGGCATCCATATTTTCAAATGGATTCGCGGCGCATCCTCACGTGTCCAGAATTTTCGTTCAGAACCTTATTAAGAATCCTATGGACACTCTCATGCGGAATTGTTCATAAAGAACCGCGCATCTAAGTTATTTCAGATAAAGTATCTGAAATGGCACTCGGCTTTCTTACGAGATAGGAACATCTAAACGGCGCTTTGCACCCCCACACTCAAGCCTGACACCAGATACTGCAAGAAGGTCGCGGAGCGGAATGATTGACTTTCGATATATCTATCATACATTCTTAAGGACGATGTGACCATTTGAAAATCAAAGTCCCGTAACAATGCACTTTCATACTTAACTAATTAACCATGAGTCCGTTCATATCACCATGTATTTGGAGACGAATGATATCTTCTTTACTTCAGAACGAGTATTGGAAACGAAGATAAATAATTGTTATTGTTCGTGGCTGCTCCATGCTTTTCAATAAGGTCATGCTCATCAAAATATTTCAGAAGAATTTGAAACAATAATACATATACACAATCAAGAGTTGAGAACAAGATCTGACTTAAATCATTACGGGAACTGCAAACGTTTCTGGCTTTTTTGCTGTCATCAGTGTCTTGATTTAATATAAAGTTTTTGAACCATGCTTACACATAATCAAAAGGTACATATTATTAGGTAGCCTAATAAACTGCCACCGATTAGACGAACAAAATTTCAATCTCATTTCCTATTTGCACTAGTTGTGTCTCATGACATGTATAGCATACTATACAGCTGATTTCACACATTTCGCTGAGACTCGAGAAATCTTGCCACGCCGACAATTAGCAGCTTGCCGTCGGTCGGTTGAGAATACCTTTGTATGGAGCTATATGCACGTGCAACTTGCTGGCACTACTGCAGTTTAGTGCACCCTAAAATGCATGTGAGAACAACATGATTTAATCAACAGAATGAATGCCGTTCGTTCTTCCCTATAGTTATAAATGAGTGTCTTTGTGTCTTCGTGTGTCTTCGTCTTCGTCTTCGCACATTACACCGAGCGCGCGCTTCGGTGTAATGTGCGTAGTCATCGTTTGCGGGAGAATGCGCCGTTGTTTTAGGGTGCACTAAACTGCAGTAGTGCCCAACTTGCTCTTTTCGTCCATGGCATCAAATGGAGTATGGAATTCATCACCTGCTGCTTTCGCTATTGTGTTAGTTTGAGATGTGTTGGGCAATTGTGAGGCATGCTCGAATTGACTCAGTTATCCATTTTTCAGAATAAGCTAACTGCATAAGAAAGAAAAGAAAAAAATGCTTTATTCACTGTCAATACAAAAGCGGTATATGACATTATTTTGCGATACAACTTCTCAAACACATTTTGAATACTTTACAAAAGAATTGGTATACAGTGCAGAGGAACGTTTAACAGGTAACATTATTCTTGTTTGTCGAAGATCATACATGCTTTTGCTACGAAAGGTGAAAAACTGTGACAACGGGTGACAATATCTGTTACTAGCAGCTTTCCTGGCTAGTTTTATGCAAGGTCTTTGAAGCATTTCATGCACACTACTGTTGTTCCGCAGTCCAGTTCCTGCCCATCTTCTCGCTAGCCTATCAATTTTGTATATCTTCTTCATGTGGTTCTGGCGAAAATTAGTCTGGAATTAGTCACGAAAAATGTGGCTCGTGCGCAAATTTAGGAAGAAAATGTCAGTTGCTCTCGCACTATATCCACTTAGTCAGTCAACTGAAAGGAAAACTTGGACACGTTTTGGGTAACAATCTTGACCTTGCATCTGTGCAGAATGTCTTCGAAACACCTCTTCAAAAGATGTGATATTTTTATGGTAAGGTCTCAATCTGAACAGATCGTTTCGGGAACTCGGATGCTCTAAAAAGACAAAAACCCGACAACTTATCATTCTTATGATTGCCCTTGGTTTTCTTCAGATCAATGATTAATATCGAGACAATTGTCTCGTCGTGGAAAGTAAAGCAAATATACAGTGCATCTACAGCATTAGAGGTACGTTACTAAAACAAAGCTAAACAACACACAATTGTTAAGAAAATTCTCCTCGTTGCATCCTTAATAAATTCATTAAATATTCTGAACGTGTAGAGTAAACAATAGTTGAATGACCCATTTTACATCTATATTTTGCTGTATTGTGTCAGGAAAATCATATTTACCTAAAGAATGTCGAGAATAAAAAAATGCTACTGGCTAAATTAGTCTGAATTATTTCATTGTCATTTTAGAAAGAAGCATCTGGCAAAAACTCTTGTCAGAAATTAATGAACAGTGATACTGTCTCGCTGGCAGATATGTCAAACATAGTTTAGAAAACAATATTTCATAAGCACGACTTGTGAAATGAATTTTGCCCTCTTGTATCACAAGTCTTTTCCATATTTGAACATGACATCGTGGTTTTACGCGGAACTTGAATATCAGTTAGCTATATTAGTTATCAACTATTAGTAAAAATATACAGAAATACTTGCTTTTCCGGTGAAATTTGCGATATCATCCTCCATAAATTAGTGAAACGCGCATGCAAAGCATTTAATATATATATCCATGCACTGGAATAGGCGATTGAGAGAGAGAGAAAAGAGAGAGAAATGTTTATATTGTATCGTCGAATAGAAATCAGAAATAAAATACACAGATAAAAGTAGCAGAATGACAGTTTTGTTTAGTCGAAACTAATACCGGCGTACTGGTGAGGCCAGACACCGTAGGGGCGGGGCGGTTAGTCCGCTTTAGTGGGGTCTGAGTACTCTCTTTATGACGTAGGCCAGTGAGTACAATCTTAACGACGTTGCAGACATGTTCGTTTTATCACTGTATACATGCGTGTTATAGTTTTGTAGTCCCTATTTGTACTAATAAAAGTTGTATTTCTGTTGTATTGTCCTCCTGTTGTGTTACCTGGCTTCCTTGGTTAATAATTTGTAAAGGAAATGTTGAATTAAAAAACAAACGTGCTGAGTACCCCCCCTTACAAAGGTCTATCGATAATTCAGAAAAAATAAAATCGTTTCCGATAGAAAAAAAAAACATAAGAAATAAACTTAAAAATATGTGTACTTAGGACTAGCTATAAATGTGTTCTGTTTATCACTGTCTTTTCGACTGTCATTTTCTTTTGTGCGACTTCTTGCTCAATCTTTGGCTGCTGCTTCTGTCGGTTTCTGGCGTTATTGGGGAATCTCTCTTGTAGTATGAGTATGAATCATCTTATACTGCTCTCTTGCTCGGGTTTCTATCTGGGTGTTTCCTCTCTCTGGTGTTTTCTGGTGTTGTATTCTTCTTCGTCGTCACTCTCTCCTGCGTATGGTCTATGTGGGTGACTGGCTATCAGTTCCTTCTCCAGTCATCAAGTCATTTCATTTGGAGCGTCTTCATGTCCTGCTTCTCCTTCTGCGTTCCTGAGTCCGAGGTTGGGTAGGCAAGCTGGACAGCTTTTGCAACTGCCTGGGAAATCCTGGCAAATGGCACTGGGTGTGTGGTTAAGTTCTGTTCATCTTTTTACTGGTCGTTTATGCGCATTTTTTATAATTATTTGGTTTCTGTGAGTTTGACTTGTTATGGTGTCTTATCTGCTTTGTTAGTCTCTAATAGTCTCTTTTTGGTATGGATGATTGATTTTTTAGTTAAGTTGAATTTATCTTATTGGAGCACACGTCACGTCAATCACGTTCACGGAATGACTGACGCATCCTTATTTATTTTTCTTCCTCACTTATTTCTGACCTTCGAAGCGTAAATTGAGCGTTAGGTTGTAAAGTCCGCTGTAAACCACTGTAACCACTGAGACCACTAACCACCTTTGCTTTTGCTTTCTTTGCTTGAAGTCATACAGGATTTATGTGATTTTGAAAAAGAAAATTGTGCAAAAAGAAATGTGCCGGAATGAATGAGGTGATATATAATTGATTTATATAATAATATAAAAATATCCCGGCCGAGAGGCGGGTAGCGGTGGTTGGCCGGTATAATGAATAAACCGCGAAAGCAATGCATATTGGCAGGGACTTTTCTGAATGGCCGGTTTGAAGGGAAAACCGGTTTTATGAGGGACCGGTTTACAGAAGTTTCACTGTAACACATTCGTATACGCGTACAAAAGCAAGTATAAAACTAATAGTCACGTGCATTTAGTGTCTCGTAGATGACCTTGAAAGGGTGCTACAAATGCGTGGAAAAAAAGAATTTTGACGACGCAAAGTTCTACAGAATGGTACGGCGAGACGCCCACTTGGTAAATAGCTGGGGAACAATTCTCTGATGGAAGTCTCTAATCTTTCCAGGCTGTTGAAGGTGTTGATAGCTTGCGACCATCTTCTAGCTTCAATGTCATCCAGCTTCAGATCACGCGATTTGATTTTCAGACAGCGCCTCTGAATCTTCTCCAGTCGGTTTGAGTCTGTTGAGGAGATTCCCACAAACGCTGGGCAGCAGTACTCTATCAGCGACCGAACCAATGCTTGATAAATGGTAGTGAAGTCATCAATACTAGTAACAGATCTGACCCGCCTCAGAATGTACATGCGTTGAGCACACTTTTTCTCGATGAACTTTACATGGCCTCTCCATCCAAGGTTCGCATCCAAATGAACCCCAAGAAACCGAATGCTGTCTTGGAACTTGACAGTTGGGATGGCACCCTCGATACTGCAAATGCTCTTGAATCCACCGCGGTAATTCACTAGACCAGTGGTTTTCTCCGTATTCAAGGTCAATTCATTTGACGCAACCCAATCTGAAATATTGTCAAGATCACTTTCGATCTCAGCAAGATCCTTTGGAATGCTGGACTTTCGGACTCTTGATAAGAAACAAATGTCGTCAACATACTTGATTATGTGGTTCGAGGGGAAAATAGTCTGAAGCGATGAAATATAAATGCCGAACAAATAAGGTCCTAGGAGGGACCCCTGTGGCACTCCTCCTGTGACCTTCATCAATTCACTCTTCTGTCCATCAATGCGTACTCTCTGTTGCCTGTCCGATAAGTAGCTCTTCAATAACAACAGAAATCCCGCAGGAAGATTCATCTGACTGGCCTTGGAAAGCAGCTTTGAGTGACAAACTCTGTCAAAGGCCTTGGAGAGGTCAAAGCTGATCAGAATAGCGGCTCCCGTATGTGGGTCATCGGCAAATCTGGTTAGGGCATCGTGAGCATAGATGACAGCGTGAGTTGTTGATGATTTCTTCCTAATCCCGTATTGATTAGCACCAAGGTGAGCTGTTAGCTGGGGACGGATGCTTGATAGGATGACACGCTCGGCAATCTTGGCTGAAATTGGCAAGAGGCTAATCGGTCTGGATTTTTCTATTACATTCTCCGAGGTTTTGGGGATCGGGATTATGTCACCAATTTTCCAGATCAGTGGAAAACGTCTTTGGCGCAGGCATTCACTGATGAGATGATGGATCGGCTCAGCGAGGACCAGAGAGCACTTCTTGTAAACTGCAGTAGGCACAGAATCACTTCCAGTTGCCTTTGGTGGGAGTCGTGAAAGAATGCTCCAGATGCCCTCAACACTTAACTCAGGTAACCAGCAGTCGTCTGGAGACCCGTCGACGAAGTCAAAACTGGAGTTGTTGGCAATGCTACAGTAATAGTCATTGATCGTATTGAGCACCTCGGATGGATTACTGGAGTTTCTGAGCCAATCACTGGGATCTCTTCCAGATTTTCCCCTCTCCATGTTGACGAATGACCATAGACCCCTTGCGGAATCCGAGCATTTAGAGCGAAAGTAGTACTGCTTGGCCTTCAGAATTTCTTGTTTTACCTTGACTTTCAAACCATTGAACAACGGCCAGTTTCGAGCACGATAAGCCTCCCATCGGCGGTTTATCAGGATCTTTAAAAGAGGTGAGATCCATGGAGCATCATTGTCAGTCAAATAGACTGTTGTTTGCGGAATTAACTTCAGTGCATCATACATGAATCCATAAAAAATATCACATTTGGTGTCGATATCATTCGGAGCATACAAGCGTGAAAAGTCATTGTCAAGGAAAGATCTTTCAAATGCAAGAATGTTCGACAAGCGTAAGTCATAGAAGATATGTTTCTTCACCACACGCTGCTTCACCAATACTTTTGTCTTAGCAAGAACAGTAGCATGATCTGAGCCGGCTATTGGAGCACCAATTGAGACGTTTTCGGGAAGATAGTCATTTGACAAGCTCTTGTCCACGAAAATGAGGTCGAGGTTGGCAGTCTGTCGAGTCGCACCATGTACAATATTAATCAAGGAGAATCCAGATTCAAGGAAGGAGCGATTGTATCGGTTAAAGTCACCAGCCGCGATTAGTCGATGAAGAGGAAGATTACTGAGATGATGATCAAGACAGTCGCTGAGGGTGTCACAAATCCTCTTGAAATTTGAATTGACGATCCCAGGCGGAATATACATTCCCGTGAATACTATTTTGGAAGTAGGGATTTGGATGCAACAAACCTCAACCTCATCAAAAGTGGGTGTGGATATCTGGGTAGCGCGCAAAAACTTCTTTGTCCAGATTGCCACTCCTCCTCGTCCAGAATCATTCTTTCGATCGGTGCGGTGACACTCATATCCTGCCATTTGAATGCTCTGCGTTGGATTCTTGGGAGAGAGCCATGTTTCAGTGCAGATAACAATGTCGGGGTTAAGCGCGATGACTTGGCTGTGAAGATCATCAAACTTATTATTGATCGAACACAGATTGCTTAAAAGGATAGAAGGTAGTCTCTCTCTCTTGGAATGTTGAGATATAAAATCCGTTTCTAAAAATCCTGTTTGATCTCATCAACAACATCTCCATTTATGTATAATTTCTTATTACGGACATACGCATCTTCCTCAGGGAAATTCGTGCGGTGATCATGGGCTCTTTTGCGAAATTCTGCCAATCTCTTGTTTACTTCAGCAGGAAGATCTTCATGTAAGAAGACTTTGCACAAAGGAGAGGCTTTCTTCTTCAATTGACGAGCTTTACTGAGGAAAAGCCTAACTGTTCTTTCAGTTGATTTGACCATTATAAGCCTGGGTTTTCCATCGTCTCGTGTTTTGCCGAGTCTCCGAATGTCTTTGAAACTCTTGGCTTCATCTTCTAGGTCAAGTGTCTCAGCAATCAAGTGGGCAGCTTCCGAACAATTTGAGATGGATTTGCCATTGATTGTGCACGCTTTCTCTGGAAAATTCCTGATTATTAGATTTTCTCTCCGTTTCGCGGAGTCTTGTGAGCGCACCTGTCTCCGCAGGTGGCTGATTTCACTTTTCAGTTCTTCAGTTTCCTTTGTATTAGCTTCATGAAGCTGTGAAATTCGTGAAACGATAGAGGAAATTTCATTTTTCTGTTCATCGACCATTTCCACCACGAAGTCGTTCACTTCTTGCACCTTCGATGAAAACTCTTTGAACTTCTCTTCGATCTTGGCGTCGACCATTTTCAAGATTGAATCCTTTAGCGAGTTAAGTCTGGTATCTAGCTCGGATAGAAAAGACTCTTGTGCTATTTGGGCGCTATATTCCAAATAAGCTTTGCATTTCGAACATACGAAGAAAATGTTCTTTAATTCCTTCTCAGGCATCTTGGAATGACCAATGCAAGCTGCATGAAATTGCATGTGACAACCTGGGCTGTTGCATACGACAATTCGCTTTTCTCTATCCTTCGCTTTATCGCCAATGACGCATGAATCGGCAAAACATTTGCACGAATTTGTCATGTTGGACTGATCGGGTTGCAAAAAGGAATCGAACCACGGACTTTACAGGTGAACTGACGTTGTCAACCGATACACCACGCGAGCAGATGAGGGTGACTGAAGTTCTTCTATACTTTGACACCCAAATCGAAGTTCAACTTGAAGAGATCACACCACCAATGACCTTGAAGTTTCTACTGGAAGCGGCGACGGGAACAACACTCACAGGCGTAGGGAGGCAGTTTTTTGGAGATTACGCGCGAAGTAGTGGACCAACGAGGGGGACGATGACGGAGAAAGCACGGGCGTCGGATGAGGATCACTGTGATGCAAGATTCGACGAGGATAGACAAGGATAAGGCGGCGAACGGCGAGAGATATTTCACTTCGGTGAGAGAGACCAGACACGACCAGCACGTTCAGCCGACAGCGACAATTGACCACCTATCACTTAGCAGGAAAGCAAAAAAGACAATTCTTGTCAATTCTTTTGCATACGAGGATGCGAGCAGTTATGATTTCTCTTCAATAACATGTCTCAAGTGATAAACACAAGAATGACTAAGACTACCATTTAGGCTACATCTTATTCGTAATGGCAATCATTGCTCTCATTTACGTGTTGCATATATAGTTAAATTTTCAAGTGAAAGATGAACTTAATCGGCTGGAAAAATTATCAATATCTGTTGTTTCAGTCAATTAACATAAAATCGTAATTGAGGCTTTTTTATGCTGAGGAGATGTTCTTACTGTACAAAATTAGGTGCACTACCTCAGATGGCGCAACAAAATTATCATCAATTAGGCTACTTGGTAACATTTACAGAATACATCGATTTCCCATAATCAAAACGTTTACCCCATCGTCGGCAATTTTATCCGGATGAATTCTATTCATTATTTTTGACTATTTGAAACATCCACCAATCTTAGGTGGTTAATATTGGTGCTCCAATATTTATTGAATATAAGAAGATGGTCCTATATCGATCTATTCGAAGTTAAACTTACTTCGTCGCACTTCACTACTTATTTTGAAGGATGAGATCACGTTAATCATATTCGAATCATTTTTTGATGCTTCCAGTTTTTGACAAATCATCAGATTTCGTAAACCAAGTATTTGATCCTTAATGTAACATTCAAATACGGAACATTAAATTTGAAACTTGATTGAGAAATGACATTTTGAAGTTATCGTAAAATTGGTGCGCTAATACGACCTTACTAATCGTTACACTTAAATGCATTAAGCGTAAATTTCTTCATCTCAAGCAGGCCTCAAACTTCTACATGGAGACATTTTTATCAGATGACATTTCCTAGTCAAGTCAGTAGTTTTTCATCTTTGAAATACTATCAAAATCTATCAACTCATCTCTGCAATAGTCGAATGAAAAGAAACGAACTAATTTTAGATAATAATCTAAAGGAGAACAACTTCTTTGTATATGCCTACAGTTAGAGACAACAAAAATACCGAAATGATAGAGAAGTCGCGCGAAAAAAGGGAATTGAAGTGGTTACCAATCAACCAATTTTGCAAGGATGTATGAGAAGCTCAGGGAGCTGTAAAGTTCAAAGCAATCTGTGTATCGGACGTTCTTCATCTGTATTCTAAATAAATATATGAAAATAAACACAGAAGCTTTTGAAGGCGTCCACAGCACTCCTAGGTCATGTTTCACATATTGACATCATCAATATCAATGTTGCGCAAAATGCTGTCAGTTGGCTTCTGTCAGAGCCGCTTTTACGTACCGCTTAATAAAATGTCATTATTTAATATCGGTAGACATATTCGACTTTAATAAGTTGCGTTAATGAGTTCGCAACCCCATAAATATTGTATCGCCAATTTCATCAATAATACTGAATGTACAAGCATGAAAATTTGCAACAATTGCAGTTTTCATAAAAATTGTCATTGGTCGCATAAGACACTTTTTATGGAAACCATCTCGAATACTAGTCACCACCAAAATTTTTATGTAGCCTCGGCTTTTTACTTGTGCCTGTAGTCGCAGTGACACTTAAGTGACTGTGGTGAGCTGATCACGATAAGTGAGGAGGTTTTGCGCGATGTGGTGTGCGATCGTTCGCATGTTTTGGGTTTGCGACATCCAAACGGCGAGCATCTGGTTCTCGTGGCTTCGTCTCCAAGAAGAGCGACATGACCGAGATACCAAAGCCTCCGATGGACGATGGTTGTCAGGTGCGTTGGGACACCAGCTCTGCCATTCAGCTCATCATCGGACACGATTGGCATGGGTGCGACGGAGGCGCGAGCGGCGAAAAGCGCCTTGACGAGATGCCGTGTTAATTGAGATTCACCTAGCTTCGAAGCCCTATGAAAAAACTGGAAGCACACAAATTTTCAAAATCCTGATTTTAGCTAAGGGCGCATCAAAGGTTGCGCCAAACCCAAGAGAGGCGACCAAAGCTTCTGCGTGCTTGCTCCATACTGCCCATGAGTTGTTGGCCCTGCCCTGTTGGGTACGCGGGCTTTCAGATAGACATTATCGTCAACAACTTCAACACCTTTGTTGTTGATAGATGACATTCGGAGGATGTTGAAGGAACTTGGACAGTGATTGTACCTTGGCTTTCACACAGCTGATAGAGAGTCTAAGTGGAGAATCGGCCAGGGTATCGATCATGGAAGTAAAGATCACAGCGGCGTCAGCAAAGCACAAATTGGCAACTCGGGAATGAAAATCTACACCGAGATCTCCATGGCCGGGACTGTCGCAGTGGCACAATGCAACGATTACTATGTTGAACAAGTTGGGGGCAGCTGCGCAGCAATTCCGACATCTTGAGGTGGCCGGAAACGAGTCTGAAGACCTTCCTCTGCTCGTATTCTGCTAATGTTATCAATGTTCAGGTCGCATAAAATACGGCACAGCTATGCCTTGGACAAGGAGCCAAAGAGCGCGTCTCTGTCAACCGAGTTGACATTCGTATATAGCAGGGTTCAGCAAACTTTGAAGCCATTCCGGACAAATTCAAGTAAATATATCTTTCGTTCCTGCCGCATTTTAGAATTGTCATCCACTATACACACATAGCAGTATCAAAACTGCTATTTTATTTGCATCATTTAATCATTGGATCCCCGATACAATGTTCTTCAATACGACCCAATCGTTCACTTTCTTGTAAGGTTCTTCTTGCAACGGAGAAGGACACCTGGCTCAAGCGCAATGTTTGAAGTAGAATGAAGCTCCGTTTTAGCAGAATAGTTAATTATAATAATAGAAGAGAACCAAGGCTGCAATAGATGGTATAAATTATTATATGTATTTTTTTCTATAATCACCCAATATTTCGGCTGTCACAGCCAGCTTTGGGGAGCAAAGGTTTACAA
This sequence comes from Prostheceraeus crozeri, assembly GCA_907163375.1. Taxonomy (NCBI): domain Eukaryota; kingdom Metazoa; phylum Platyhelminthes; order Polycladida; family Euryleptidae; genus Prostheceraeus; species Prostheceraeus crozeri. The sequence continues at coordinate 289,266 of CAJQUW010005432.1, read as the reverse complement.
GATGTTAATTCGTATGAATTTCAAAATTTCTAAAAAGTGTATGGCAGGGGTGCGCAACCTTTTACATTTTTCGGCCGCCATTTCGAAGGTCGAAAGAATCACGGCCGCACTATGTGTGCAAACAATTAGGTCAATAGCCAATCCTCTCTACACTGCACTACTCAAATTAGCTTTCGCTGATGAATGATGCACTGAAAATCGCATAAAGGCCTACTTCGTAAAGAATGCATTAGCAAGTTAACCCATATACGACCGACGATTATTTTTGACCCGAAAAGATTTTAAGCTTAAGATGTTATTAGCACTTGAAAAGTTGAAAGCATGCTTTTGTAAAGGCAACTGACGGAGAAAACACTTTACTAAGCTACTGTAATAATTCATAAAGGAATCACGAGCCATACAAAATTCATTCACTCAACTCAGAGCCGGTCTATTCTAGGCATTCACTCGTATATAGGCCTACGCATTTCTAGAACCTCGTATATAAGCCTGCCTACCTTGCGTTATTATTGAAGTTATAAAGTTTCTTATTATTACTAATCATACATTTCTTTCGCAACCCAAAACGTGGGCATTAAATTTAATAATAAATGTGAAATAAAAACATAACTGAAATTTTAACATATTTTATATATGAAAATACACAAAGTCTAAATAGGTAGAAATACTATATCTCGTAAAGAAATTACAATATCTTTCGATTCAATCCGTTGTTTCACACAAGCACATAACACTGCCGCTGCAGAAACTGATCTAGCAGGTATCCTTTTTCAGGTCATGGTCTTGAAGCTCTAACGCGCGCGAACAATTCGAGCAAACTACAATTGTCCCTTTTGTTTCTTTTAGCTGATGACTCTAGCCATAAATGCACATGAATGTAACTTCCCTAAAATATTCTATTCATGATTTATCAAACTGCTTGAACGCCTTCATCGCGCCTGCAGGCGCGCATTTTACCAAGCAGCACAGGCATAAAGGTGTTTACAAGGTGACTAGTATGCCACTATAGTGACGATTGTTTTTCGATTGCCTTCAACTCCAGAAATATTTGCAAAATACATGTACAATGTTCTTTTTCACTTACTTCTCATTGTCACGGCCGCACTTTGCATTTGCTACGGCGGCAGGTTGCGCACCCCTGGTCTATGGCATATTTGGCAACACAAGTAAGGATCATAGCACTGTAAAGGCGGTTCCCACCGCAGCCGCCAGCAACCATGATAGCTCAATTTCCAGATCAGGTCAGCCAGCCATGCACTCTCTAGTAAACCACTAAGAATAGTGGCCAGTTAGAGAAACATAGTCAGCTAAAATGAAGAGGAAAAAGACATCAAAGCCGTCGGCGGCTACAATGTGAACCGCGCCCGAAAGATGTTTTGAGTTAAAGAAAAATGAACTTATCACAGAAAATGGAAGGATTGATAGTCTTCAGTTTCTTTCTTTGATTTAATTGTAAGTTGGCGCTTCTGCATTGTCACTGACTCCTTCAATCTCAAATTTGCATTGCTTCTGTCACCTGTGATAATTGAAACTGAAATGCGTTGTTCTGCGTTGCATGTTTGGAGATGTTTGAAAATTGACGAGGTGTTTTGCGTTAAATGTTCTTTAATTCTGGTATGGAGGGGTCGGATGGTACTCCCAATGTACACGCTGTTGCAATGTTGACATCTAACTTCATATACAACGTTCTTCCTATTGCATAATTCATTTTTTAAAATGCATGAGGACATATTGCAAGATTGCACAGGTTTTCTTTTTGATAGAGCGTTTCTTAGAGTGTACATCTTATGAGGTAAGCGAATGTCAATTTCTTCTCTATTGAAAATATGTTTGATTTTCCGATCAACACTGTCGGAGAGGAAAGGGGTTTTGAAGTACATGATATTCTTTGTTGTATGTTTCGTCTCCTTACTCTTTTCGATGCTTTAATAAACTGCTTTGGATATCCACGTTGTTGAAGAACCATTTCATATTTGTTTGCTTCTATTCTTGATTCTTCATCAGAAAAACAACGTTCTTGTATTCTTTTTGTTTCGTTTCAAATCATGTTCATCTTTGAGGAGATTGGAAGGCTTGATGTTAAGTTTGGAAAAATGTCCTTCTTTCAGAACAAAGTTTATTGAAATTAGGTTTGAATTTTGAATCGTCAAGCACCGGATCGAAAAAGTGTAGTCAGTGAACTGTGGGACGCACGCTGCCCTAACAATCCGTGCCCACATCGACCAATTACCTTTGTATTTTGTAGAGGCGATGGCGTTGTTGAAGATAGCGTGCGCACATAACTTGTGAACTTCTTCAGTGCCAATGTGTGATGGTCTTCAATGCGTCAGTGTGTGATTCGCCGAATCTTTTGCAAGTGTAACCATTGACTGAGTCGACCTGGATAGCTGACTTCGGATTGATTGCAATGAAAGCAATGAGAAGTCTTAAATTAGACCCCCTTCTGGTCGCAAAACCCTAATTTTTGGATCGAGTCAACTGGCCACACATCATGCTTCAGCCGGCTGCATGCGGCCGGAAAAGCGATTGCGGAGCACTGGTATATAGTGACAGTATGATGCCCTCTTTCCATTCAGCTGGTGCTCGCTGTTCCTCTATTGTTGTACCACACAATCTCTGAAGTCGAGAGACCATTGAGGCGCTAGTAGTCTAAAGCTTCATTCTAGAGATGCCATCCGAACCTTATATGTAGGCAGGCTCCCCAAAGGAACACCCTTTGGGGCGTGTGATGGCTCCTAACTAATACGAGAGCTTTCTGTGCCTGCATCAGCAAATATCAGCACCACGGGCACTTTTTAAAGAATTGTGGTGCAACAGTAAAATGACACCATTCAATTCTATCGATGTGTCGTTGTATATTGTATATTCTAATGCGAGAAGAGCATACGTTTTCAATCACGACGCCGTGATGCCCGCTGTAGCCATCACGAGATTCGATTGTGAGCACAAGAACCCAACTTTGATGCGCATAAACATCACATTCACAGAATTAGAATGTTTAAGTTCGTCAGTTTACTAGACCTACACACTATTTCAAAACGATGGCACGCGAAGGTATGGGGTATACGAAGGAGCTTATTAAGCATACAAAAAGAAATTCTTAATGCCTTACTCGAAAAGAAAAAGTCGTTCATCCCTTGCTCTCTGCTGTAGATTCTTTCAAAGCAATAATAACACCACGATTCCTCGTTCCAGAGGACCGTAAATAGTCTTGTGAGCTTGCCTATTTTTTCTTTGAGTTTCATGCTACCTTTATCATTGAAACAGGCATAAACCTCCCAGTTGCATTCATGAACACTGCGCATGCAAGAATAATACACCTGAAGAAGTTCTTCTTTTGTTATGATGATACGAAGATGTCTAATGATAAAAAGTCTACTGTTATAGCTTTTTTACAAATCTGATCTGCTGGTCACTTTTTCGTTGTTTTGTGAATAGTGATAACAACGGGACATCTTTCACAAATGTCATCGACAGTTGGGTTACATGAGTGCTACAGGAGAAAAAAAATAAACCGAGAGAGGAATTGGACCGAGAAGTGATCCTTGTAGAGTAGCACTTGTAACTGATAGAAACGAACTGAATGACTCATCCACTTCAGCATTCTGGAATCTATCACTCAAGTACGAATCAATCAGGTGAATAAGACTACTGGGAAAACAAAGGCTAGCTTGTTTGTTTAGAAAAGTTGCATGACTAGTAGTATCGAATGCCTTTGAGAAATCAATGTTAATCATGACCACAGAGATAGATTGTGGGTTATTCTACATATATAAAGCGGAGATGGTCATATCAAGCGACAAAGATTGACATAGATTTTCGTCTATCTTTGGCTTGTGGGATTGGCCAAGCGCCGCATTGCAGAAGTAGCTTGTATCACCAGTGAAACCATTGCCACGAGGCGGTGAGATTGCAGGCAGACCTGTAAAGTGAAAAGTACGTATTTTTGACTCAATTTTTGTTATATTATATAATATGCTATTCACGCCGTTCGACTCTTCACGATCTGCATTTGCAGACTGTGTACGTTTGGTGTCAATCTTCTGGTTCGTCAGAATTCAGCCTTTAATTTGCATCACGTTTAATGAAAAATTGATCCTCTTGCCCCTCGAGACTATAGCTCTGGACGTGGCCATTTGTATTGAGGAAAGCATAGACCGAAACACCCAGACAAAACTATTTGTCTGTGATCATGACACAGGCTGAAGCATCCGCACGATCCAAAATCATATTATATATGGCATGATTCCTGGCAATAATGGAACACGTGGTGTCGGACATCCGCTTGTAAGCAAACTGGAAAGGAGGGAGCAAATTTTCAAAAATGATTATTTTCCTGAAATTGGAAAAGTGCAGCTTTTCTGTCCGAGGATATCTTGTTGAGCCGAGAGATCGAAGGGATGGAGGGTCGACAAGATATCCGTGGACGGAAAAGGTACTTTTACAATGAAGGAATATAATTTTTTTGTGCATGTCTATGAATCAAATCATTCTTCTTCTACATTTCTATGAACAGGGACAACTAGAATAGATATAATCTAATTTCTTTGCGGCCATTGCAGATAGAATAAATATTTTTCCTTATGCATGAATGGAAAAGACTACTTTTCTTATCCTGGAGACGTAGGAAAACTATGACTTTTCCATTCATGTACAACTTTTCCGTTCATGGAGAGATATCTATTTGCATTGCTGTTGGAAAAGCTGACTTTTCTTCACCAGGATACTTTAATGCCCCAAAAAACTCAAACATCGCTGGCTTTCCTGTCTATATTTCAATATTAAGAATTCTAGCTTGTCAGGATAGTCGGTAAGACAAAAACTCAATATTTCAAGTGTTGATATCTAATATAAAGATGTACATACATGTACGTTTATAAATTTTGTGCATGTATACAATAAGTCAACTTGCATGACATGCAAAACCATAACCACATGAAATTGTAATACATGTCTAACAAAGTGACAACTGCATGATTAAGAAATGGGCCCTAATTGAAGTTAACAACAACGTTTTGACAGTTCTCGAACTTTAGAATATTTTGTTTCTCCCCTTTCTCTGACGAATGGGTGGTAAGTGTTTCATCTGAAACGAACATCTTCGAAATTTGCAATTTCACAGATTTGGTGCTGTCGACATATTTTGAGCAAGTGGCCTCATTCTTCCAGTTGAAGTGTTTTTCCATCACTTCTGACGACGCCCCGGCTTCAGCAATCAAATTGGCAGATGATCTTCTCATTGAGTGGCCAGTGTATGATCTGGGGTTTTCCAGCTTCAGAAATCAGCCATTTTCGTACAGACTTTTGCTAATGTATGCTTGCCCATTGACTGATTTGTGTAGTACCACGTACCGTTCTTATTTTTTCTGAATGTTTTGAAAATCCTCCCATTTGAAGCATTAGAACGATGTAGCGCATTGTCATGCCTCTCCAAAAATTCGCATAGCTCCAGTGGAACATTGAAAGTGTTTGATTTTCTCTCACCCTTTTGTTTTGACACTTTATAAGTAATCCACATTCCAGTGGTTTCATCAAGCTCACAGTCACTGACAACGATTTCCACAAGATCTGCGCATCTTAAGCCACCGCACCATGCAATAACAACTGCTGCCTTCATACAGACAAATTCGTCATCATTATGGGCTTCTTTCAGAAATTCTAATATCTGTTCTTTTGAAAACGCATTTGCAGTTTTCCTTACATATCCAGCTTCAAAAGACTTCAGGAGTAAAGTAATGCGTGGGTATTGTTGAATCTTTTCACCAAAAAGTAACTGGAGCTTGTAATTAAGCATCGTGTATATGCTCCACAAAGTGCTGGATGCATAATGCCTCCCATTTTTCAAAAAGTCAAAGTACTGAAGGAAATCTTCTTCATTTGGTTTCCCCTCCGATAATTTACAAAAAATTCAAAACTGTTTCCAATGATAGTCATATCTTTTGGTACTGTTGATGGGATTTGCTTGTTCTAAAATTTCACGCACTGATCGTTTCATTTTTGCAGAATAATATTTTTGTTGATATAGACTATTGATAGTTGAAATAGAAATGGCGACTAATTGAAATTCAAATGCCGAATGGTCACTTCGTGGCTGATTTGATTCATAGACATGCACAAGGAGAAATCATACTCCTTCATTGTATGCAAAGAAATTAACTGTACCATAGATAACTACCTCTATAGATAATTACAATATTGATTGTAAGTGATTTGATTCATAGACATGCACAAGAAAAAATTATATTCCTTCATTGTAAAAGTACCTTTTCCGTCCTCGGATATCTTGTCGATCCTCGATCGTTGCGCTCTCTCGGATCAAAACGATATCCTTGGACAGAAAAGCTGTACTTTTCCAATTTCAGGAAAATAATCATATTGCAACATGCACATTAAAGTATCAAGGTGAAGAAAAGTCAACTTTTCAAACAGCAATGCAAACAGATATTTCTCCATGAACGGAAAGGTTGTGCATGAATGGAAGAGTCATAGTTTTCCTACGTCTCCAGGAGAGGAAAAGTAAACTTTTCCATCCATGCATAAGGAAAAAATCCTAGCTTTATGAAGCAGGTGAAATGTCTAGCCGGGACACTGAAGAGAGTAATCGGCCACCACGTATGGTTTATAATCAACACGTGATACATTTGGCACAGGCGCAGAATTAGACAATTAGGCTCCGCTCCTTCATTGCTCCTAGAAGGAATGTTTCGTATCTCACATACCATTCTTAACGGCACACACTTTCTCAAACAATAAGCTGTCAACCGGCTTTAGACAACAGCCAGTGAGTGGCGTGTGCGTTGTAATATCACTGAGGACACATAAAACACACATCGCTGAATTGCTACATTCAATGCATGCAATGGGGAATGATGAGATGATGTTGACGAAGCAATATTCGTACGCCCACTATTTTCTTTAATAGTGATCGGATTATCGGAAGGACTAACATTATTGTGCGAAATGATCTGAATTCTTAAAATCTGAAAGGAATTGTGGCAATCGAAGCACTTTAATCGAACTTATAGAAATTCGCAAGCGACACACGAATTTTCTTCATATCTCTGTAAAGTATTAGGAATTCCTTTTTTCCTCACTTACTAAGTTCCAGCGTGTGCCATCGTTTTGAATTAGTCTTCACTTCTAGTAGACTGAAAGAGTTAAACAATCCAAATATGTGGACACAGGAGTAATTGCACACATTCTGAATTGCTCTGGAACTCTCCTATTTGCATAATTTCTGTACAACTTGATTCATGGCTTACTTTAAATAAGACGGGTCCGGGAACCGAGCTCAGGTATTTCAGAGACTTTACTAAACTTGTCCACGGATTAGCCTGCAATATCACATTAACATGGATTTTTGAGGGCAACAATGTAGGACATTTGAGGACACGTTTAATACTATTGTGCGTAATTAAAATTGACTGGACAGCAATGTAGGAAAAAAGCGGGCAGCAATGCTATGAATACACATGAAGATATACACCAACTGAGATTTCTAAAATATCCTTCACATGCATAGATGCAGATATCATCATTACGGGATACATTTTTGCCTTCTTTTTTCCACATTGTACCATAACAACATTGCGCACAATATACTGATTTACATTTTTTGTAAACCAAATCTTTACTTGCTTATTGTCACCTTGAGTGATGAATTCAGAAGTCTACACGTTTAAAACTGATATTGCTGTGAATTAATTGTGCAGTGAAGAAACTATCTGCGTAGAGTTTGTGTAATGAACGTGTTTTTGCTGCACATTTTACTGCGTATTTACTGCACATTTCCATTCACTAAACACACCATTGCGTGTCAGATCACACGAAAGCATTTTGTTGTCATGTTCTTCATCAAATCCCGTTGGATTTGCTCCAGGCAACAAGTAAGCATATTGTTTGACACATTGCATAATTTATATCGTGATTAATGCTATAATGACACTGCATTCAAAACTTATGATATAGAAACATTTGCATACGATTGTATAGTATCTATCAGTGCTAGCCAGTGCTAGATATTCCAACCGCTAATCAGTGCTCCCGTAAAAATACTCTACTCGTGGCTTGCATTGCGTTTATAAGTAGCATTACAAACATCAACCATCGAACAGAAGAATTCTTGGAAAACCACGTTTTTCGAATAGAACCTCGAAATTTCGCTTTTGAAGATAGAAGGAAAAGTCTGAGATTTAACATTATATAAAAACCGTTCGAAATAGGCAACATATCATTTTGTGTATTACAAAGCACGAAAATAACGCGAACTACGAAAATATATGCTGAAAATGCGTATTGACAGTGCAGAAATAATTACATCACATTGACTAAATACTGACTGTTAGTATCTATGGTCGAGGGAGGATCAATCGGAAATCGTTGAGTCATGATGAACTACTTGAGCAAATATATGAAAATAAATTTGATCGTATTGAATCATTTCTTGAACACGTCTTTTACATTCCTAGAGCACACTAGTGCTTTGAGTGCGCGCCAGTTTTTGAACACGAGGTATCGCATAAATAAACATAGAAATTTCTCAGTAGATTATAATCATCTCAGAAAAGATATTGACGATTTCGCTTGGCTGCTGAAACGCCACTATATTTTTCAATGGGGATAGAAAAAACGTTACTGCTGTTTGGTAGGTTTACTTTCTTATTGGTAACGATTTTGTTGGCCAAGCGAATTGTTAAGAAAATACATACTCAGGCAGGCCGATGCAATTTTTCGATCCGACTATAAAACTACCTATCCACACATCCGTATAATTAGAGCAAGTTCCAACTTGTTCATTCAGTATAAAAAAAGTACTAGAAGGAATACTGAACCTCAGTACTAACTGCGACTAAGAAATGAGTATCAAATGCTAGTACTCTTTGAGTTTAAAAATATTAGTACTCATTTTAGAACTCTTTGGATGCGAAAGTTCAGTACTTAATTCATACTTATTTTAGTACTCATGTAGTGAGTTGTGCAGGTCTAGCACTTCCACCCATCGATGAATGGCATACGGGATATCTAACCTGCAGGATCTCATATGCACATCCATCTATAAGAACGGCCGTTGCAATTAAACACAAATGCATTTGAATCAATCAAAGCGTATTCATCCTGAAGAAAATGATTAAAAGCAGAATACATTGAATCACAGTTATGATCAAAGTAGGTTAACAGATGTTCTTAGGAAGCTGAAATATGTAGACTTTATACAAGGGCTTCTATACTACATAGTAAGTCAATTAAAACAGTCAGATACATCCAGTAAGTGCTAATAGTGAAATTAAAAACAACTAATTTAGAATTCATTTGCTATGTATGTGAATTTATTTTGCAAATTTGCACATTACCGTTCACGATTATAAGAATGACAATTCACATGTCAAAGAAAGGTATTCATGACTTGTCTACGCGGAGAATGTCCAAATCAGTTGATTCGATTTTATAATCATCATCATTGAAGAGAAAAGAGCATACGCGGGTAGATGCTGTCGGAATGAAGTTAGTTCGATGAATGTTTGATCCAAATTGATGTCTTAGGGTCATTACGAGGAAATCGATAAAATGTCACATATTGGTGTTTGCAAGATCGATTCTTGTTTCTGCATGACACCCACTTTGACGTGCAGCAACACACCAAGCCGTCATTACCTCAGCACTCGCTACCTGAGACAGAAGCCACCCGAGTGACAATTTTGCTGCAGGGACTATGAACAACTATATGTATGTTGACCGTTTGATAGGCGTCACTTGTTCCCACAGTCACTGCTCGTCAACAATGCACACTCGTGCCTCTGCTGGGAAGAGACAAATCGTCTATTATATCGAAGCGCACGCCGTCAACGATCAGCTGCACACTGACTCAATGACTTTGGTTTCGTGTCGCTTTTTTTATTAATGTTTCATCATATTAGTACTTAACAAACATTTTAGCGCTTCTGTGAATTAAAGTTAGGTAATTCTAGTACTCCTCTGTTTAGTACTTTACTTCTGTGATTCGTACTAAAATATGACTGATTTACAGCGTTCAGATTGAAGAGTGCATATATACATTTTGCATTGACTGAATCGAAACAATAATATAATTGACATGCCCATTTGAATGTACAAAACAATGTGCATTTTCGTGACACTAATGGAATACATAACGACTTTTCTGCGTCGTTGTCTTGCGTTTCATGGCATAATTATTGTGAAATATCAAAAGTTAATGTCAAATGTTTTATCGTTTTTGTGGAACACCCATTTATTTGCTTTGTTTCCCTTGACCTTTGTTTTTATCATTCAATGTCGCACAATACAGGAAAAAGGTTCATTTTAACCTTTTGTTGTTAATGTCAGTTTTTTATGTAACTGGAATCATTTTGAGGAAAGGATTTGTTGTCAACAGAAAACTCTACAGATTAAATGTAGTTGTAAACTCTTTTACAATATGTTTAACTTTTTTTGTGATGATAAAAGTCATGCTTGTATTATCATTTCACTCCCTATCAAAATGTTGCAGCCGAAATTGTGAGATCAGTTGCCTACTTTCTGTGTCATCAAGACGAATGTAAGTAATATTCACGAAATGAGCAAGTGAGCAGTCCCAATATCAATAATTATTTGGTCATTGATTCATAACATCAAGGCGCCTATCCCTCCTCATCCATTGACAAAATCAAATGTGGAAAATAAATAGGTTAAACCTACGCTTCATATATATTAATAGAAATTCAAAATCAATGAGATATCGGTGCAGCGGCCTTGTTCAGTGTCCGGGTCTCCTATTAGAGGACGGCAATGCGAGGTTGGGTAGTAATCCCTTGTTCTAGGAATGTCACCGACATATTTGTCCACTAATATTCATGCGAATCAAGTCAAGAAGAATCACGATTATATGAACAATTATCAACAATGACATCAAAACTTCCACGAACTCTATCACGGAGATTGGCAGGCAAATAGCCAGTGGCGTCGCGTGCTCCCAGACCATAGGCCTTCACTCGGCATTGGAATGCTATTTCTATACCAGACATTTTTTATGTTACAGCATTAATTTTCATAAAAGATGAATTTTCAATAACGATTTCCCGAACATTTTTAAGGCCACGTGAATGTGCACGAGAAGTGATTGCTCATGTCGCTTAACCGCCTTACTCAAGGAACTGATTACTATATCCCCTCTCTGTCCAGACCACATTTTCTCGAGAAAAAAGGAGGCAAGGCCAACATTTTATTGCGTTTCTCACGGCCGGCCAGCCACTCACATGTTTTAAATTTTGATGCATTAAAATGTCTTGTGTAGCATTTCATATTTCTTTCTCTGTGAGTACTTTCAATTTTTATATCAGGTGCTGGCCTACCTTGTTTGACGACCGTCATCTTTTCAGTATGTTCCCTTCGGACGAAAGGCGTGGTCATGATCTCATCTGCAGTACTAAATATAGCGTCACATCAATCACGTATAAACAAATTATGTAATTCTACCGAATCTGGGTGTTCGAGTCAAATGCATTACTCTGCATTCATTGGAGAACGCTCTTCATCTGATCGCAGTCTTGTCTGAACGTCAGCCATCTACTACTGTTGACGCACTGTCCTCTCACACATGAAGCGAAGCCAGGAACAATTGGGTTGCGCTTCCCTTACTATATTTAGAAACCGTGCCTCGATCAAGAATTGTGTAGAATTTCATTGCAAAAATTGCAGAAGGCAAAGCATCATGTCTATCGGAGAAGCCAATATTGTCGCGGGCGCGTGCGCTTACTGCCTCACACGCACACAACTCTCTTTCGCTCTGTCTGAACATCAATGCTCCGTCTGAACACACGACTAGCTTGTGTGTCTAGTTCGAAGAAAACAGCTGTGATTCGAGCACGTGCTGCAAACTGTTCAATGAGGTTGATCGTCTGACTTTGAGACGGAAAGCTGTGCACAGCTGTCACGAGAAGCTATCAAATTTAAATGAATGATGACAATTTTCATTTTTATAATTGTTGGAAACAAATTTTGAGTATGCGCCGAAGGCCTCGCAGGTACGGAGAAGACGCCACTGCAAATAGCCAACCAATGCAATGCAAATATTCAAAGTGAATTTAATTTGGACGGTCATGCATCATGACATTCCGACTGACTCAAACTTAAAATCATCTAAATGTGCTTGAATCTCGCATATACATTGGTTTTATAAAATGAGCTGAATACAGGACTCGCTAATTTGCAGATGACTCACCTCATTGGCTTAGAACATAAAATCAAAGAAATGCCAGTAGAGCGACCAGATCCTAGGTTTGGTCCATAGAAAGTCCTTTACGAAATAGGTGCTCTCTGTTGGTAAGTATATTCGTCCAGACGGAAGGGAGGTAATGGGTCGCACATGATTCTAGACATTAAGGAAGTTTATTTGTATGTGTGCGTATATTTGACATAGTTAAGTTGTACTGTAGTCTCTTCGTACAGCTTACACCCAAATGGGATTGCCACCACTGGGGTTTTTAACCTTGATGAACATTTTGTGACCACTATTAATTGGGAAACGTCAGAATCCTTACGCTTGAAGTCATTAAATTTTTCTTTATGAATCTAAAGTCAATGAAGCCATTATAGGACATTTATCATCATTTCGGGATATCATTTCATGACAATTCAATACTACGTCATTAAAATTGCAAAATATCACTGACGAGTGACGACTTGAATAATTGTCTTATGTCCCCGCTTCAATTTTCATTTTTAGAAATTTCCAAACATTATGCAAAGTTTTCGAATAAAAGCTGCTCTGTATACGGTAGCACCCGTAAGTGTTAGGTATAATTTCCATCCAGAATTTGAACCCAAAGGGAATCATAAACGATGCAAAGCAGGTATGTAATTAACTATTTGAAATGTGCAAGTATCAGTTACTAATTTTATTTATTTATTTATCAAACGTACAATATTTGAGTGGCATTATGTCAACACAACTTCAAGGCCACTATACAGAAATGTCACAATCACAGATGAAGAAAACGAAAGGAACAGAAGTGTTACAAGGAGAAAGAGCGAACGAAGAGGGAGGTCTTTAGGGAGCGCTTGAAGGAGCGGAGGGATGGTTGACTGATCACAGTCTGTGGGAGAGAGTTCCAAATTCTGGCGGCTGCCGACGGGAAAGCTCGGTTTCCGAACGAGCGTCGGGAGAAGGGCACGGACAAGGCGGATCTGGCTGCGGATCGAAGGTGCCTCCGCGAAGGGATCGAGGAAACATTTTGAAGGGAATCGATGAGGTAAGGCGGAGCGCAGCAGTTGAAGCACTGGTAGCAGAACACAGCAAGACGGAAGTGGATCCGCTCCTGCATGTGCAGCCAGTGGAGGTCTTTCAGGAGAGGAGTGATGTGGGAGGGGTTGGAGGAGTTGTGTAGGAGTCTAGCAGCAGCGTTTAAGACAGATTGGAGGCGGCGGTATTGTGTGTTCGGGAGACCGTCGAGGACAGATGAGCAGTAGTCTAGGCGGGAGTGCACTAGCGAGGTGACGAGGGAACGTAGGATGGATGTGGCAAGGGAGTTCCGGATCGACCGGATCTGCCGGAGAGCAGCAAAACAGCTGGCGACCCTGCTCGAGACAAAGGACCGCATGGAGAGCGTGGAGTCAATGTGCACTCGTAGGCATCGAAGGACAGTGGAGGGAGTGATTGGAGTAGATGCCACAGTAATTGGGGTCGAGGGGAGTAGGTCCTTCTTTCGGCTGGAGGAGCACCACAGCACTTCAGTTTTGGGGATGTTCAGTCGAAGCTTGTTAGCGCTCAGCCACTGCTGGAGGTCTTCAACACAGCGCTCCACTCCTGCAGTAAGTAGGATAGTTGAAGGGGGCAGGGAGGAACCATAAATGCTGAAGTCGTCTGCATATGCGTGTGCGCGTAAGCCGTGTTGGTCGGTGATGCCGAAGAGATCAGCGGTGTACATAATGAAGAAGAGGGGGCCCAGCACTGAAACCTGTGGGACGCCATGATCATTAGGAGATGGGGAAGATCTGGAACTGTTGTGGCGAACGAGTCTTCTTCTGGAGGTAAGGAATGATTCACACCACTGTAATGCCGGACCGGATATGCCGAAGGAGACATTCAGTCTACGTAGGAGTGGTCGACCGTATCGAAGGCGGATGACAAATCCAGCTGAGCGAGGAGACAGAAGCGAACGTCGTCAATGTCTTTGAGGAGATCAGAGCAGACGTGAAGCATGGCTTTCTCGGTGGAATGATTAGCTCTGTAGGCCGACTGGTGCTTCGGGAGGAGACTGTGCGATGACAGGTGAGAACGCAGTTGCTGGGAGACGATGCGCTCGAGGAGTTTAGAGAGGACCGGGAGATTGGAGATGGGTCGGTACGAGTCAGCAGATGAAGGGTCACGGACACCTTTCTTCAGAACCGGGGTGACTTCTATGGTTTTCCAGATTGCCGGGAACTCGCCTGAAGATAGTGAGAGGTTGAACAGAGTAGTCAGAAAGGGGGAGATGATGTCAACGTTCTCCTTTAGTAGTTGAGTAGGCAGTGGGTCACATGAGCTCTGTTTGTTGGGGAGCTGGAGCAGCAAGGCTTTGATGTCGGCAGCAGGCAGAGGGTCAAAGTTTTGCATGAGGCAGTCAGGAGGAGAGGTCGCAAAATCCGGCTCTCAGGCAGGGGATAGGAGAGAATGCGTAGTCGTGACTTTGTCATCGAACGATCTGTTGAGGTCATCGGCAGTAAGGAAGTCGTTAGGAGGGGAACGTCCTCTACCCAGCAGTGCATCAATGCTCCACAGTGCATCCAGAGTTGTTTGGGATTGTGGGCTTCAGAATCCACCTTATGGCACCAAAAGGTCTCTCGCTTTTGTCTGAGTAGCTGTCTGTATGAATGGAGTTGTTGCTTCCAGGCAGCGGCGATGTCGGTCGTTGACTTGTTAGCGGAGACGAAGTGGCGGTACCGGCGCTCGAGTCTCCGGACCTCACGCTTAGCTGCACGGCACTCCTCGTCAAACCAGGGATCGGAAGGACGACGACGGAAGCTGATGTTGCGGAAGGGGATAAGTTGGTCAAGTATCCATGTTGTCTCGGAGTCATACAGAGAAGTCAGCTGGTGGACATCCAGCCCATCCCAGCAGTCGGGATGGCGCAGCGCAGAGGAGGCAAGCTGATCCCGGAAGAGCGAGTGATCAAGGCGACTCCAAGGGCGGACAGTTGCAGTTCTGTACACTGGTGTGGGAGAGCGGAGTGGAGTAACCCATCGAAGCAGCTTGTGATCGGCGTCGATGATGTCAATCGAGGGAGTGGGGAGATCGGAGCGGGTGATCATTAGATCAAGGGTGCCTCCACAGGTGTGAGTAGGGCTATTCATAGCGCAGTTGAGACCGTAGGCTTCAAATGTGTGCAGCAGCTGTCGGGCATGTGGGTCGTCTGCTCGCTCGACGTGGATGTTAAAGTCTCCGGCTATGATGATGTGATCGGAGTAGGTGAGGAGTTCGTCGAAGAGATCAGACAGTTCGGGGAAGAACTGAGACGACACAGGACCGGTGCGTAGGATGACACAAGAGGAGGACTGGGAAGTGACGCGAGCTGCAAGCGATTCGCAGGTCTTTGGAGTACACTTGGTCTGCAGGATGGAGATGCGTGTGCCGGGGATGGCAACGCCGCCATGGTTGGTGGCTACACTGTCAGGTCGGGCTCTCGGGCGGGGGCACTCGACAACGTTGAAGCCGTCGGAACGCAGGCGGGAGAGGCAGACGGACTCGGTGTCATGCCAGGTTTCCACCAGGAGCTGGACATCGATGCCAAGGTCAGTGCGGAGGTCGAGCAGGGCGTCAACCTTGTTGGCCAGGGAGCGGATGTTGAGGAGGCTGAAGGTTAGAGGCCGATCAGGGTGGAATCGGTGACGCCTCACTGCTGCAGGCTGCAGGAGTTCCCCTCGTGTGCGATCATCGACGCCATTGGCCGAGCGCGGAGCGCGCTTCCTCACGAGACGCGAGGTGGCGTGTGCAGGGATGGCCAGAGGAGAATGAAGGACAGGCGAAGCAATCGAGAGGCGCGGTCGCGCTGACACTGCTGCCTCTGTTGTCTGCAGTCGTGTGTTCGCGATTAGTCACCACAGGTTGGCGCACAAAGGAGGCTGAGGGAAGCTGACACGGTTGGCGGCGGATGCGATGGAGCCACAGAGTGCGTTTTACAGTCCTGGGAAGAGGAAGATTGGGCTGATGTAGGCTAATCGAAGCAATCGAGAGGCGCGGTCGCGCTGACACTGCTGCCTCTGTTGTCTGCAGTCGTGTGTTCGCGATTAGTCACCACAGGTTGGCGCACAAAGGAGGCTGAGGGAAGCTGACACGGTTGGCGGCGGATGCGATGGAGCCACAGAGTGCGTTTTACAGTCCTGGGAAGAGGAAGATTGGGCTGATGTAGGCTAAGGAGCTGCTGGCGAGAGTAGGTGAGGCGGTTAGTCATCACTGACAGTGATGGTGCATGTCGTAGTTGGGGAGATCAGAAGGGCGAGCTTGGAGAGGCACAGTTGCGCAGTTGAGCACGGAAGTACGAATATTGGAGTAGGGACCGGAGAAGCAAGTGCAAAAAATATGTAGAGATGAAGCGCAGCGAGAGACGATCATGATGATGTAAAAAATGTGTGGAAAGCAGTGTTGTGACCTGCGGTAGGCGAAGCAAAACTCTATGCATACGCACAACGCGAGACGACGACCGCCTTGGCTGAACGCAGGAGGAAGAGTGAACACAATTATCCTATACATGTGTACATGTGCACTGGCTTAAGATGATGTCAAGGTTCCCTGCAATTTAATTAACACTCATATGCCTGATATTTTTGTACCCCTTTAAGTATATTTGGGGTCCACATGGACCCCATTTACTAAATATCATTTGAGTGATTTACTTTTTAATTAATTTACATGAACGACTAATTGTCAATCATTTGGACTATTCTATAATTGGAAATACTCAATTCAATATTATTATTTATGTTCCATTGATAATCTAAAGTTTCAATCAGTTAACCAAAAACATGACACCATATTAGTATGATTTGTTCAGGATCATACATATTGATGATCTAACACAATTCCAGATAACAACTTATATCAGAGATAAAAAGTAATTCACACTATGACCATTAATTTAGCAGTAGTCAGAATAAGAATAAGAAATATTGAGTTTTCTTTGCAGATGTATTGACTGCAGGAAGAACATTTGTTCTTTGTTTTTGGTCTTTCTTGAGTTCGCACAGCGCCCTCGGATTGGTGCTTTTGATGTTATAGGCCTATTCGAGGAAAGACCGATCACGTTTGACACTTGAGTTTTTTTCGTAAGTGTCATTCCGAGAGCCGTGAGAAACCGTCGTCACCTGTCAAGCCGGCCACGATCCTGGTCTGGAAATGTCAACGAATATAGAATATAGGCGTTGATACAACTTACACGTATGTCTAACAAATTGCAAAAGACGACAACGGCATCTTCTTGTTTTGAACTTTACTAAATAAGAGGATACCAATTGATACATTTTATCGGTTCCACATTTGGTTTTGTTATAATCGTCGATAGCATTTGGTTTTTTGTTGGCGGTATCAGAAATCGATGGAAAATCATGTTGGTTCGATAGAACGAGCACCACTTTGTTGCGTTTAGCTTTATACCAAACGAGCTGCACATCATCTTCTACTGCGTAGGCAAATTTACTTGAGTGAAGTTCTCGGCCACGATGTTCCCGTAATTTTTCTTGGGAATTTCCCGACGATGATGACGCATACTTCCTAGAAGAGTCACATTTCGAGATAATAAAGATCGTGCAAGACTCAACGGGCAAAAATATTTGTCAACAGTTATTCCAATCCCGGATCCATCGAGGTCTTTAGATAAATCAAGGACAACATGCTCACCCAACTGAGTAGCTGCATTCCGAAGCTCATCTTTTCCGGTATACATAGATAGGTTCCAGCAGTA
Source organism: Prostheceraeus crozeri (assembly GCA_907163375.1). Classification (NCBI taxonomy): domain Eukaryota; kingdom Metazoa; phylum Platyhelminthes; order Polycladida; family Euryleptidae; genus Prostheceraeus; species Prostheceraeus crozeri. The sequence goes on along the minus strand of CAJQUW010005432.1, from coordinate 271,339 downwards.
CCCAGTTTGAAAATCATCAATGCCCAAAATTTCAATCCGTATTTTGAAGGCTTTGTCGGAATATATTGAATGAACCGGCATCTCCCACGATATGGATACAACTGTTCGTCTACGATGATACCATATTCACCTGGAACAAAACAGCGTTTACTGTTTTCAGTGAAGCCATCCAGAATCAATCTTACAGCAGCCAGCTTATCTGTTCGTAATCGTGCTGCGCGAGTCTCTGGATTGTCAAATCTCAAGCAACGCTGAATTTCTTTAAATCTGCTGAGTGACATAGTGTTACGGAATATTTGTCTTCCATGGACAACACTCCATAGTTCATTCAATGATTCACCTTTCGCCCGATAAAGTCCACGTAAGATGCATAATCCATAAAATGAATATAATTCCTCTTTATTTAGTTCTTTCCAGGAAGTCAATTTCTTTCTGCCGTATCTGTTGGTTTCATATATCACAGTCTCTGTCATTTCACTATCAAACATCAATGCAAACGCAGATATTTCATCAGATAGCCTTGTAGTAGCGTAAGCTGTTACTCCTGGTCGTAAACGCAGTATATTTTTTGAAGATCGTTGTCCACCAGAACGAGGAGGAATTGTACTCCATTGTTGACCAATAGGTGATGTTAGATTTTCACTAGTACGTGTATTTGCGTCTACAGCAATTCATCGTCGCAGCGGAGGTGGTTCATCATCATTACTGAAATCGGTCGATTCGTCGTCAACAGAAGCAAGATTGTCATGTAAAATGTCGTCATCTTGATCGTCGCTTGAGTCCGACGAATTAGATATGCCAATGTCATTTCCACTATCCGTTTCAATATCATCAACAAGGTTGGAATTTCGCTGAAACAGTTCGGCAATTGCAACAGATTTTGCAGCACGAGAAGTTGTCATTTTGACGTGTGTGCAGACGAAGAATACTGAAGACTAAAACGAACAAACTGATGAATAATGTGGTAATTGAAATCAATATGCGTGCGCGCTGAGCGTACGTAAAAGATACACATCTCTGAGGTACACATATAGAACATATAAGACGTCACAAGACGTGTGACGATATTTGACTCACTAACTTGTATTCAGAAGGTTATTTGTACTACTTCCGGTTCATATGAGGCAATTATCTCACATTGGAATAAATAAAGATCAAGTTTATAATAAAAGAAATTGAATGCAGATCTTATTCATAATGATTTTACTTACAAATCAGGTGGGGTCCATATGGACCCCAAAAATACAAAAATGACAAACTTATGATTTCACGGCCCTGACTTATCGATGCCATTTTATTATCTTATGTGATCAAAATATATTTAAAAATAATAGTTCTCATAGAAACTTAGGCTCTTAGGGATAGGGAGTCAAGCGGTTAACCGGTTAACACCGGTTAATTAAATTTAACCGGTTAAAAAATAATTAATCGGTTAACCGACGCTTTCCCAACTTTTCTGCTACATTGCAACTACATTGCTTTAGTTTTCATTTTCCAATTTCAATAATATCTCATTGCTGATGTAAGCTATTGCCAAATAATAATTTCCTGGAAATGGAGTGAGGCATTTCGTTAACTTTCACCATCTTGCTTGATTCTACGACTTTGGACGAGTTCGTTATGACGTGTTAGTGTTTCAGTCAGAATAGAATTTCCCCTTCTACGCTTGGCTACGATAGACTGTCTGTGCCAGTTCCATAGAAATGGATTGTAAGTGTCACACCCGTGGGACACGTGCCACACGCGAGCACTCTAGGCACGTGAGACACTAACAATCCATGTCAATGCGGTATCTAACCAAGATCACATGCGTTGCATAGTACATACAGCTCATACAAGTATTTATGTATCCAGTTAGCGCAGCGCATTCGTCACAGATAAGTGTTCCCATAGCGACGAAAAGTGGTGGAAGACAAATGAAAATCGTTTCCCAAGAATAGCAAAGCTTGCTAAATTATACCTACAAATACCAGCAACTTCAGCAAGCTCTGATCGCCTTTTTAGCTTAATGGGAAATATTTACAATGAAAAACGGATGAACTTGAGACTCGAAACAGCAGAAGCCATCGTTTTTCTGCATCACAATAACTCTACCTGATTTCTTCGTTTTCCCAGACAATTTGTTTTGATAAAATACTCTTATACGTATATTTTGTTGTTACAATAGTTGATATCTGATCATCCAAGATCCATTCCATTATGATAACAAGGAAGTTTTTAATTCCAGATAAGATTGATGTTTTGATTATCAATAGAGAATAATGATATAGCCTGCCGGATATATTGTTACTTGTGATGTGTTACCTAACCACATCAATTGTGATAAGTCTTGGCTCATTGTAAGTAATTTAAAAGTAGAGGAATATCAAGTGATCTTGTATTAGGAAAAAGTAATTCTAATTGATATCAGTCTTCTACACATGACCATCTACAAGGAATTCAACATATTAATATTGATGTATCAATAATAACATAAATATATTAGTAACCTAAAGATAGCTTTGTGTGGCCGTTGTTTTTATATTATCTGGCCACATCCTATATAAGTTGTGAATTACCATACTGGTACATCACATTGAATGTTTTGTACAGATTTTATGGTAAAATATACATTATTATTATTATCATTAGTGGATTTATATTTTATAATTTATTATTTTAATAATTAACATGGAATTAGGCACATTCCGTGAAATTGATTTTAGGTTCAAGTTAGCCAGACGGAATAAACTCAAATATTCACGAGGGTATACTAAAACATAACAGTATTCTTGAAAATAAAATATTAAGGAAGTAGACCTACAAGCAATCAGTAGAAAATGTTTATGTCCATAAAGTAAGCGAGAGCTTACTCAACTGGTATAACAGGCAAACATGCATATACTCATACACTATACTCAGTGCGACTATATAAGCCTTGTATAGTCACATGGAATTGAAAAACATCTATTACTAGTATTACATCGGTTAACCGGTTAACCGGTTAACTTCTCGTCGGTTAACCGGTTAATTTATAATTAACCGCTTGACTCCCTACTTAGGGACTATAGAAAATCCAAAACAAAATTATCGAAAATCGCTTGGGGCCCACATGGACCCCAAAATGCTATCAGTGTTAAACCAAATTAAATAATCAATTAAAAAGCGAAGAGACCTATTTTTTAGAAGATGTATATCTAATATCCTGCATGTACCAATCATGATTGATAGCAAGATGAAATTATTGATCACATTGATCTGTTGCTTTGACTCCCATGATTCAATTCAATATGCATCTCTCTCTCTCTCTCTCAAAATACAGGTTCTTCGGATAATATATTAAGAGTTGCATTCTGAGTAGGCCTAAAATGAAATGTATTTATTCTATGGAGAAAAAGTTTTAGAAACTCCCACAGCAAATAAGCGCAAACATTAAAAATTTCAGAATCTAATTAATTCACAGCAACATGTAACAAACTAAATGCAAATATATACCTTCGCTTCAAATTCCACAACTGTGTCAGTATTAGCAAGGAAATCGGTACAAGTCGTGAATTCCAAAGTTCAACGTTGTACCCACCTGTCCATTTAAATGGACATTTTATCTAGCAGTACAAAATTCATTTATTATTTCAGCATAATTGTTAATAATCACTAGGTAATTCATTCTGTCGTGTCTGACTTGAATTAATTTGAATCTATCAAGTATTACGATAGAGACCCAATTACGACACGGAAAAAGATGTAGGCCTATTCTTAGCACTGATTTACATGTATTTAGTGAACTGTGATTTGCCAGTGAACAAGAGGATGGATTTTGGGATGATTGATCCCTGATAGCGTTCTGATATCAATCACGTCTGACTTACGAGATCGTATGATATTCGTGACTTCAGGGGATTCTTTCATAAACACACACATTTTGCTTTTGCATTTTAAGAAGTATTTTTTGCTGAAACTACACTATAATTAATCCTTTCGCGGCCGAAGTGAAGTCATTACATTGTCGAAAGTCACCCTCACGTGTCATGTACGCAGTGGTCGCGAAGGGGTTTTGATATACGTATTTATATCCTGACATCTTGTCATCCATCAACTAGAATTTTCTGCAGGAATAATGGGATCTTTCAACAGCAATAATCTATTGTAAATCTGATTTTCAAGTCTCAAAAAAGATGGAAATGATGAGTTCATTCATCTACACAATGAAGTCATTGCGTGCTGAACTTGTTTGTTTTGTGTAAACAACGATGCGAGGAGAATTCAAGAGAAGTTCAAATCAGTAATACCGAGAAATTACACGCATGATAATACTTAACAATCGATGATATTTATCATATTTCCACTGAAACATAACGTTTCATTATAAAACTTACCGGTGGATCTTTCAAAATCTTTTAAACGTATCAAAACACGCCGATCCTCTTTTTCGAAAATTTATTTTACAGTCATTGTTTCTTATAATTCCCAGGGAAGTATAATAAAGGAGTTTGTTTTAGTTTATCTATTTAGATAAGAAAAGCGAACTGTTGATGTAATAATTCGAAAAAATCGTATTGCCCAGTTATATTACGCATGCGTTTGTATGTATCACATCGTGTGTATATTTTCACGATTTCACTATTTTCTTGATATCATCTCATGCAGTCTCATTTATCGCACATGAAGAGATAAGTATGCTTATTCAGCAATAAGTGCGTTTAATGTATTCAAAGCTACGTTTTGTATTTTTTTGTTTGTTTATGCTTTTGTTAGCTTGAAAAGTATAGATAAAGAAGACATGAAGCCCCATGGTCACCATACCTCTAACACGGGTATATCGCTAAAAAGGAAAAACATCATGTGAATGGTACATTGATGCGCATTGTCAATGAGAACACTTTGTCTTCACTACCTGGGGTTGCGGACATCCTTCTGGAGAAGGCCCATTCCATCGTGACGAAGGGGACTACTTTTAGCCATTTTTGAACTTCAGTGCTCTTTTTTTCATCTACTTATAAATGATTTCTGATTCCGGGCAATAACTTGCCGGTGGATGGTTTCCAAGAGTCGCAATGCGGAGCATGTAAAATACTATTTATCGTTCAGTGTGCTATGAGAACGATTCAAATTTGCTTGACGAACGGGACAATTTAGCTGAAAATGGAGGCTTCTTTCGACAATTTTTCATCTGAAATAGGATGTGCAACATCACCAAACTATTAGTGGTTAATTGCTGTTTGAGACAATGAAAACATCATGACAACCGATGTTTATCTGCTACAATGACATCGGTTGTCATGAAGTTTTCATTATCTTAAACAGCAATTCGGCCAAGTTACCGGTTACGAAGAATGTCATTTTTGTGCCTCCTGTTGGAGAATTGTGCCCTAAAAGTGGAATCATAATCATAAAAATCACAGATCTCATTTTGAGTTTTAAATGAATGTTGGATAATTACGTTATTGAGTGTATCAAACTCGGAACATGGATCTAGATAAACAAATGATCGTTGTCCCTCCATAACCTGCAAGACGACTGGAATCACAACTTAAGAATTGTCGTTTTACTGATGTTGGGTGACAATCTATAGCTCTCACACTATGTAGTCCTCTTGCATTTTCAGTCTGTAGTTCTCGATTGTACAATAATGGTAAATATGTAAATTTTCTTCCTCTTGTTTGACATTGAGAAGTATTATGGATGACTTACTGTGCTACCTATGATCATTCGAGAGCTTTTTTGCACTAAATATTAATACTGGTTTGAGTCTCATCCATTTTGATGCCGTGATTGCAACACAAGTAGGATATCTATGCGCTTGGCATCATTGTTAACACCTGCCTGCTGGTTGGAGTATTCTTCTCGAAGATTTCGTGCTCAACCTCATCCTATCAGACAACTTCTCTCCAACACTTCTGACGATGAAACAAAATGAATTGTGACGAACTGGACAATTCTATCTGCTTTAAGAAAGTGTAGCGAAACATGTCCCGTTCGTCACGCTTTACAGATACGTGTCACACTTCCCTGAAATTTAGGTGATTATCTTGATATTGGATTCATTACAAGGTGGGAAGAGCCAATGATGAAATTATATTATAGATACCGATTAATGGAAGTTGTCAAACACTTCGTGACGAGCGAACGGGACTTTTCTATATTACTGCAAAAAAGTCATGTATTATTATTATATATGTAATTATATAAAATATTGCAAAGCTTCAAGCATTTTTCCTTTTATCATGCTAGGGTAAAAAAGGGTGTGTCTTTTCGTGTTAAGTGCAGTGGATTGATAAAGGATTAAATCCGAAACTAGTCTCCACCATATTTGTCTTTTCTTCTCAACACTTGTGGGATCAGTGGACGGCGTGAAAGCCCTTTGATTCATGATTCACCACGTATATATATATATATATATATATATATATATATATATATATATATATATATATATCAGTGGCGTCGCGTGCTCCCAGACCATAGGCCTTCACTCGGCATTGGAATGCTATTTCTATACCAGACATTTTTTATGTTACAACATTAATTTTCATAAAAGATAAATTTTCAATAACAATTTCCCGAACATTTTTAAGGCCACGTGAATGTGCACGAGAAGTGATTGCTCATGTCTCTTAACCGCCTTACTCAAGGAACTGATTACTATATCCCCTCTCTGTCCAGACCACATTTTCTCGAGAAAAAAGGAGGCAAGGCCAACAGTTTCTTGCGTTTCTCGCGGCCGTTCAGCCACTCACATGTTTTAAATTTTGATGCATTAAAATGTCTTGTGTAGCATTTCATATTTCTTTCTCTGTGAGTACTTTCAATTTTTATATCAGGTGCTGGCCTACCTTGCTTGACGACTGTCATCTTTTCAGTATGTTCCCTTCGGACGAAAGGCATGGTCATGATCTCATCTGCAGTACTAAACATAGCGTCATATCAATCACGTATAAACAAATTATGGAATTCTACCGAATCTGGGTGTTCGAGTCAAATGCATTACTCTGCATTCATTGGAGAACGCTCTTCATCTGATTGCAGTCTTGTCTGAACGTCAGCCATCTGCTACTGTTGACGCACTGTCCTCTCACACATGAAGCGAAGCCAGGAACAATTGGGTTGCGCTTCCCTTACTATATTTAGAAACCGTGCCTCGATCAAGAATTGTGTAGAATTTCATTGCAAAAATTGCAGAAGGCAAAGCATCATGTCTATCGGAGAAGCCAATATTGTCGCGGGCGCGTGCGCTTACTGCCTCACACGCACACAACTCTCTTTCGCTCTGTCTGAACATCAATGCTCCGTCTGAACACACGACTAGCTTGTGTGTCTAGTTCGAAGAAAACAGCTGTGATTCGAGCACATGCTGCAAACTGTTCAATGAGGTTGAGCGTCTGACTTTGAGACGGAAAGCTGTGCACAGCTGTCACGAGAAGCTATCAAATTTAAATGAATGATGACAATTTTCATTTTTATAATTGTTGGAAATAAATTTTGAGGATGCACCGAAGGCCTCGCAAGTACGGAGAAGACGCCACTGGTGACATCCTATCTTGACATGCCACAGGTAAATTCTGTGAGACTCACCTGCATTGACCTCTCAAAGGCCTTTGAGAAAGTACATCATAATATACTCATTGATCGCCTCTATCAAGGTAATATGAACTGTGGTTTTATTCTATGTCTGAAAGACTATCTATCAGATAGACATCAAAGAGTGAAATCGATGATACATATGGTCCACTTTTTCGTTTGCCCTCTGGGGTTCCTCAAGGTTCTGTGCTCGGACCTTATTTGTTTGCATGTTTCATGGGTTCCCTTGATATCCCAGCGCATATATAAAAAGAACTCACTCAAGAGCTGTACTCAAGATTTAGAAGTATATTTCCATGTCATTCCAATTCTAAAATTACCACCTAATAGCACACGATTATGCCGCGAAGAAAAAGAAAAACTATGCATAAGAATTATAAATCCCACTCTAAGTCGAGATATATGACATTATCTTTCTGCCGTAACGTCTCTATTGATTTCTTTGTTGATCATTTTATGTGTGTATCTAAGTTACATTATTTTGATGTATTTGAAAGATATCTGAAATTTATGTCAATATATCATTTTATGCCCTTGATAAGCCTGCAACAGGCAGAAACCGGTCGGGCTTTCTGACAAGCTAGTTTTTCTTCTAGCATCTGGGTGTCGCAATTTTTATATTATATAAATATATATATATATATGTAAGATAAGAAGACCAGAGGTTTCCAAAATAAATGTATTCCCCGACTAGTTTCATCAGCTACCGCTGACTTCTCAAGGGGACAGGGGAATGAAATGAGGGAGGATACATAGTAATTAAACATGCATTAAAATCATACACAAAATTCAAAATCAATGAGAGGCATTGAGTGTCGGTTGATATCTTTGGATGAAATCAGATTCAACCCTCTCCCTCTCTGATTTCTTGAAAGTGGGAGGCATCTTATAAAATGGTAGCATTAGGAACTTGATATCGTTGTCCTTTGCACTTCTTCCTTTGCAGGTAGGATGGAATACCTGGTATCAAGCACTTGTTGTCGGTGCAATTCGGTGACGAAGGCTGCCTCCGGTTTGTCCGATGTAGTACTCGGTACACCCTGTACATGTCAACTTATAGATGACATTAGTTGACAAACAAGACAATGTTAGATCTTATGTTGAAAGCAATGTTAGTTGCCGACTTTAAAAGTTGTACTCTTTCCTGTCATAAGAATGTCACAGCACTTATGACAGGGGCTCCTCACATTTATGAACACCAGTGATCGTGCAGCGGTTATTTCTGCTAAGGATACGTAAAAGGGGTTTGGGTTGTCGAAAGGTTCTTCTTACTTTTTTTGTCTTTAAAGCTTTTACATACTGAAAGGGAATTCACTGCTGGAGATATGACCTGGTTGAAGATGCTTGGGTTATTCGGATTAAATGTTTGCACAAAATTCAAAATGTTTTCATCGTTGAATTCTTGTTTTGCTATGCTAGTTGTTTTATTTTCTTGGTTTCCTTGTTTTGTTTTATCAATTGCGCTCTCAATCAAATTACAAGGATAGCCTAATTTCATCAGTTTGTTTTTTTAATTAATTAATTTTTTTGACTGTCCATTTAATTTGGAAACCTCTGGTCTGCTTATCTTATTTTATCATCGCATTCGCTTTGGACTTTTTCATTTACTTATATAAATATGTATATTAATACATGTTTATATATGTAATTATATAAAATATTCCAACGCTTCAAGCATTTTTCCTTTTATCATGAGCGTATGATCAGTTACTTTGCAGGTAATTCAAAAACTAGGATTAAATCAGCAAAATAAGTGTGACATGGTACCGTCTTTTATAATCTGATTTCCTAAGTTTTTGTAACTAAAAATGATTGTTTTTTATATATTCATGTGTCTGTAATAGACAGGCTGGTGAAACTTAGATTCGCATCAATGCATTTATTATAGTTAATGTGCATTTCAAAGAGACCTTTAGTTGATGCCTTGGACACCTTAATTTTTCTGGTTTAATGTCACGATTCGATGGAATGAGCCAGAAGCGAAGATGTATTATTAACTTATCACAGGCGATTATCAAAAGTTGTGTAGGTCATTACACTTCGCATTGAAACATGATGAAATCATGCCCACTGTCACTCTATTTATTTGGTCAGTAACACAGGGAGAATACATGCTGCCTAGCTTAGCAAAAAATAACCTCCCGGGATTCGGAGTGTTGTAGCCCCTCTCACTATGTAAAAAAATGTTGGTTCTTAACCTGTTCTTATTTATTTATTCTATACCAAAGTGTCACGTTGAGACCAAAGCTCTACTAAAAAAAGATGGAAATCAATCTATGCGTTTAACAGTGTGTATTTACAAGTCTGAATTATTTGGTTTGGACTTGTCTTATCACTTCACATCTTTTACTTTCATTTTCTCAGTATTCAGCTACTTTTTGACGTTGATTTCCTGCATTCTTTTGTAGGCTTTTGTGGTGAACTTCCAGGTAACAAAATTGTGCTTATGATGAAAAAACAAAATAATTTATCTTCGAGTATACCAGTACAGAGTATGTCACCAGCCCATTTATGCAGACTACATGACGTTCATCCACTTGTGTAGAGAATGATTATGGACCATACCATGGGTCTTTATGTGTGATCCAATATCATCCAGTTCTACAAACATTCAGCGCAACATTCAGAGCATAAAGACTGCATACCGTAAATATACCAATAAGTGTAATGTGCATGTATTTTTGATGCATGTACAATCTGCAGACGTATACAAGGGCATCTGAGTTATAAAATGAACCTCATCCCATAACTAAGAATCTCAGTAATTATACAACAGTGAATAAAGCATTACAATCAGATGAAACTGATGGAAGCCTCGAATAGAAATTTACTTCGAAAATGGTGTGAATGAGATTTTCTGAGAAACTTGTTATCGGTCGTAAAAGGAAATAATACTAAGGACTTAGAGACTCAGAGAAATCGGTAAGACTGCATAATCTGATTAGTAGCTCTTGTTTTCATGAAAGTTAACTTCACAAACACAGGATTATGATATTTTTCATGATAAATGATTTTTATTCGCATGGAATATTCATTGATGCTATAATTCCTGTAGAACTAAGGCAATATGAAAGACGCAATTATTCCTTTGTCAGCATCGTAGAAAGCACTGCGAAGTGCTGCTGTGGTGTGTCTGAAAAATATTTGCCGAGAATTTGTGGAGTTAAGAATCTGAAAAGAACGTTTTAGGAATAATCGCATTACATGTCGTTACACTACCTTACATGATTAATCGCATTATATACTCCACTAGAGCAATATCAAAGATGGTTGATATCTTTTCTTCATTTCAAGTGAATTTTTTCTGCACATATCCTTAACTTGAAGTACTTTTCCGTCATTAATAAATTTTACTGCTCGGTCAACCTCATTTCTTTCAATATATTTCTTCATAGTTTTGACATTTGAATCTTTAATATCTGACTTAGCTTTTAAGAAAATAAAGAACGCCTTTCCAAATCAAAACATTATTGTTAAAACTTCAACTGGTTTCGATTGGAGGACAGTGAGAAGGGCTACTGGCCATAATCTTCGTCGGGAAGTTGAAAAGGGTTCATGTACACATAAACATTAGTTAGCAGCGTTGCACCATGACTTAATTTTCAATGATAATGATAACCAAAACTTCAAATCTATTAGCTTATTCCTATGCATGTGTTGAAAAGTTCATCAGACCGCATGAGCATTACTTTTCAGTCCCTGTTCAACTTTTCAGTCCTTGGTCAGCACTTTGCAGTCCCAGGTCAACTTTGCAGTAATTGCAGTCAACATTTTGCAGTTCGTAAAATATGGCTGCTGCAAAGTATATTTGCGTCATAATTTTATTTTCTCTATGTATTATTGTAATTATGTTGAATATTCTTGACAGGTGCCTAAATCTAGCATTTCAAACATAGGAACATTGCAATATGTTCAATTGAATTATCCACTTAATGCAGAATCAAAAATATGAAATTGGTAAACGATTTATTATTAACACAATTGTCAACATTACCGGTAATTTGTTTTCAGTCAAACAGCTGACAATATTCGATAAAGTTGACTCCTTCGATCTGCGCATATTTTACTGCTAGCTTCGCATCTTTAACTACTGCTATTTTCTTTATTAGAATTTCTGCGGTTCTTTTCATTTTTCAGTCGCTGTTTGGTTAAGTAAGTAAGTAAGTAAGTAAGTAATGCGTTTATTGAAAATAAATAGAAATCAAATATACAAACACAGAAATAGCTAATCAGCACGAACTTACATATAAAATGATCACTTTCTGTAACATGCAGGCTTTGACAAATATACATTATACAACAGTAATGGAGAGGTCAGATTTCAGCAGCGTTATCAATCATGCAACACCAGAGTAGATGTTAACAAAAAGTGTCAAGCGTTTTATGAAGTGTTTTTTGACGCTTTGAGCATTATTCCCAGGCGCGAGGTAGTTATGACACGATGTGACAAAGCATGGATTACTCCTGTGCTGAAGCTAATGATCGAAGATAAATGGGTGGCTTATCATACTCGAAATTGGGCAGTCTACAATCACCTTAAAGACAAAATAAAGATCAAAATCTTGAAGGCGAAAAGGAGATGGAGTGACAGAATTCAACGACGTGATAAAAATATTTGGAATATTGTTCGTGAAATTCAAGGCCAACAGAGAAGTTTAGCGTATCCAGATGTCGGACCGAATGGTGACTCATTCATTTCTGAGTTGAGCGATTTTTTCAATTCATGTTTTAACGATTTTCCGGATATTGAATTACAGGACGTTTCAGATGAAGAGTGGAATCCGCATATAGACTCATCGGTGGTTCATCGACATCTCGTCGCATTAAAGCTGAAACAGGCTACCGGTTACGACGGTATTTGTGCATTTCTGTTGCGAGAAAGTGCTGATTTTATATGTGATCCCCTGGCAGACATTTACACAGCTTCAGTGAATTCACGAACCTTTCCGACTTGCTGGAAAAATGCCTATGTAAAACCTATCCCTAAAGTAAGAAATCCATCCATTTCAGACTTTCGCCCGATTTCATTGCTGCCGATAATTTCAAAGCTATTTGAACGAATTGTGTTGCTATCCATGAAGTCTACATTTGTTCAATCATTTGGTAGTGAACAGCATGCCTTTCGGCCTCTCGGCTCAACGAGTAGTGCCCTTATAGATATACATGACTGCATTACGGCCTATATGGAAGATCCAGAAAATCTTTATGTCAGGCTTGCATGTCTCGACTTTTCCAAAGCCTTCGATAAAATCCACCATAATAGACTGATCAAAATCTTTATTGATCAAAACTATAATAAGGGCTTCATCTTGTGGCTTTCTTCATTTTTGTCAAATCGATGCCAACGATTGTGCATGAATGGCAGTATCGGTCCTTTGTCTTATGTAAAGTCCGGTGTGCCTCAGGGTTCTATTTTCGGGCCATATCTTTTTTCCATCTTTATCGGGACTCTGACAATAAAATCTCAGAGTGGAAAGCTTGTCAAGTATGCTGATGACCTCACTCTTATTGAATCCTGTACGAAACATCAGCCGAATCCAGATCATATGTCAATTGTATCATCGTGGTCGCATGTGAACAAACTATTTTTGAACTCAAGGAAGTGCAAACAGATGTTTTTTCGTCGCAAAAAGGATGCTCCCACATTTGCTTACACAGATGTTGAGCTTGCTAGCACAATTTCTATTCTTGGTGTAACATTCACAGATGACTTAAAGTGGAACAAACATTTTGATAACATTTTACTGTCTGCAACTCGTCGTTTGTATGTGATACGCACTCTAAAACCATATGTTTCCAAAGAAAAGTTGCTAGAAGTATTCCACAGTTGTATCGTTTCACTTTTGATGTATGCAACTCCTTTGTTTTGTGATATGTCAACTGAAATATGTCACAGAATCAAGAAATTTCGAAAACGCGCCCATCGTTTAATTTGTAGCCAAGAGTGTAAATGCTCAATCATCCCTGATTTCGATAACATGCATAAAAGTTTGTCGTGTAAATTTCTTACAAAGTGTAAATCTCCAGATCATCCTTTACATGAACATGTGCCTCCAAAAATGCCTTGTACTGGACATTTTTGTTTACCTCATTTTTCAACGTTTAGACGTCAGAATTCATTTTTTATCTGGTGTTGCATGATTGATAACGCTGCTGAAATCTGACCTCTCCATTACTGTTGTATAATGTATATTTGTCAAAGCCTGCATGTTACAGAAAGTGATCATTTTATATGTAAGTTCGTGCTGATTAGCTATTTCTGTGTTTGTATATTTGATTTCTATTTATTTTCAATAAACGCATTACTTACTTACTTACTTACTTACTTAACCAAACAGCGACTGAAAAATGAAAAGAACCGCAGAAATTCTAATAAAGAAAATAGCAGTAGTTAAAGATGCGAAGCTAGCAGTAAAATATGCGCAGATCGAAGGAGTCAACTTTATCGAATATTGTCAGCTGTTTGACTGAAAACAAATTACCGGTAATGTTGACAATTGTGTTAATAATAAATCGTTTACCAATTTCATATTTTTGATTCTGCATTAAGTGGATAATTCAATTGAACATATTGCAATGTTCCTATGTTTGAAATGCTAGATTTAGGCACCTGTCAAGAATATTCAACATAATTACAATAATACATAGAGAAAATAAAATTATGACGCAAATATACTTTGCAGCAGCCATATTTTACGAACTGCAAAATGTTGACTGCAATTACTGCAAAGTTGACCTGGGACTGCAAAGTGCTGACCAAGGACTGAAAAGTTGAACAGGGACTGAAAAGTAATGCTCATGCGGTCTGATGAACTTTTCAACACATGCATAGAAATAAGCTAATAGATTTGAAGTTTTGGTTATCATTATCATTGAAAATTAAGTCATGGTGCAACGCTGCTAACTAATGTTTATGTGTACATGAACCCTTTTCAACTTCCCGACGAAGATTATGGCCAGTAGCCCTTCTCACTGTCCTCCAATCGAAACCAGTTGAAGTTTTAACAATAATGTTTTGATTTGGAAAGGCGTTCTTTATTTTCTTAAAAGCTAAGTCAGATATTAAAGATTCAAATGTCAAAACTATGAAGAAATATATTGAAAGAAATGAGGTTGACCGAGCAGTAAAATTTATTAATGACGGAAAAGTACTTCAAGTTAAGGATATGTGCAGAAAAAATTCACTTGAAATGAAGAAAAGATATCAACCATCTTTGATATTGCTCTAGTGGAGTATATAATGCGATTAATCATGTAAGGTAGTGTAACGACATGTAATGCGATTATTCCTAAAACGTTCTTTTCAGATTCTTAACTCCACAAATTCTCGGCAAATATTTTTCAGACACACCACAGCAGCACTTCGCAGTGCTTTCTACGATGCTGACAAAGGAATAATTGTGTCTTTCATATTGCCTTAGTTCTACAGGAATTATAGCATCAATGAATATTCCATGCGAATAAAAATCATTTATCATGAAAAATATCATAATCCTGTGTTTGTGAAGTTAACTTTCATGAAAACAAGAGCTACTAATCAGATTATGCAGTCTTACCGATTTCTCTGAGTCTCTAAGTCCTTAGTATTATTTCCTTTTACGACCGATAACAAGTTTCTCAGAAAATCTCATTCACACCATTTTCGAAGTAAATTTCTATTCGAGGCTTCCATCAGTTTCATCTGATTGTAATGCTTTATTCACTGTTGTATAATTACTGAGATTCTTAGTTATGGGATGAGGTTCATTTTATAACTCAGATGCCCTTGTATACGTCTGCAGATTGTACATGCATCAAAAATACATGCACATTACACTTATTGGTATATTTACGGTATGCAGTCTTTATGCTCTGAATGTTGCGCTGAATGTTTGTAGAACTGGATGATATTGGATCACACATAAAGACCCATGGTATGGTCCATAATCATTCTCTACACAAGTGGATGAACGTCATGTAGTCTGCATAAATGGGCTGGTGACATACTCTGTACTGGTATACTCGAAGATAAATTATTTTGTTTTTTCATCATAAGCACAATTTTGTTACCTGGAAGTTCACCACAAAAGCCTACAAAAGAATGCAGGAAATCAACGTCAAAAAGTAGCTGAATACTGAGAAAATGAAAGTAAAAGATGTGAAGTGATAAGACAAGTCCAAACCAAATAATTCAGACTTGTAAATACACACTGTTAAACGCATAGATTGATTTCCATCTTTTTTTAGTAGAGCTTTGGTCTCAACGTGACACTTTGTATAGATTAAATAAATAAGAACAGGTTAAGAACCAACATTTTTTTACATAGTGAGAGGGGCTACAACACTCCGAATCCCGGGAGGTTATTTTTTGCTAAGCTAGGCAGCATGTATTCTCCCTGTGTTACTGACCAAATAAATAGAGTGACAGTGGGCATGATTTCATCATGTTTCAATGCGAAGTGTAATGACCTACACAACTTTTGATAATCGCCTGTGATAAGTTAATAATACATCTTCGCTTCTGGCTCATTCCATCGAATCGTGACATTAAACCAGAAAAATTAAGGTGTCCAAGGCATCAACTAAAGGTCTCTTTGAAATGCACATTAACTATAATAAATGCATTGATGCGAATCTAAGTTTCACCAGCCTGTCTATTACAGACACATGAATATATAAAAAACAATCATTTTTAGTTACAAAAACTTAGGAAATCAGATTATAAAAGACGGTACCATGTCACACTTATTTTGCTGATTTAATCCTAGTTTTTGAATTACCTGCAAAGTAACTGATCATACGCTCATGATAAAAGGAAAAATGCTTGAAGCGTTGGAATATTTTATATAATTACATATATAAACATGTATTAATATACATATTTATATAAGTAAATGAAAAAGTCCAAAGCGAATGCGATGATAAAATAAGATAAGCAGACCAGAGGTTTCCAAATTAAATGGACAGTTAAAAAAATTAATTAATTAAAAAAACAAACTGATGAAATTAGGCTATCCTTGTAATTTGATTGAGAGCGCAATTGATAAAACAAAACAAGGAAACCAAGAAAATAAAACAACTAGCATAGCAAAACAAGAATTCAACGATGAAAACATTTTGAATTTTGTGCAAACATTTAATCCGAATAACCCAAGCATCTTCAACCAGGTCATATCTCCAGCAGTGAATTCCCTTTCAGTATGTAAAAGCTTTAAAGACAAAAAAAGTAAGAAGAACCTTTCGACAACCCAAACCCCTTTTACGTATCCTTAGCAGAAATAACCGCTGCACGATCACTGGTGTTCATAAATGTGAGGAGCCCCTGTCATAAGTGCTGTGACATTCTTATGACAGGAAAGAGTACAACTTTTAAAGTCGGCAACTAACATTGCTTTCAACATAAGATCTAACATTGTCTTGTTTGTCAACTAATGTCATCTATAAGTTGACATGTACAGGGTGTACCGAGTACTACATCGGACAAACCGGAGGCAGCCTTCGTCACCGAATTGCACCGACAACAAGTGCTTGATACCAGGTATTCCATCCTACCTGCAAAGGAAGAAGTGCAAAGGACAACGATATCAAGTTCCTAATGCTACCATTTTATAAGATGCCTCCCACTTTCAAGAAATCAGAGAGGGAGAGGGTTGAATCTGATTTCATCCAAAGATATCAACCGACACTCAATGCCTCTCATTGATTTTGAATTTTGTGTATGATTTTAATGCATGTTTAATTACTATGTATCCTCCCTCATTTCATTCCCCTGTCCCCTTGAGAAGTCAGCGGTAGCTGATGAAACTAGTCGGGGAATACATTTATTTTGGAAACCTCTGGTCTTCTTATCTTACATATATATATATATATATATATATATTTATATAATATAAAAATTGCGACACCCAGATGCTAGAAGAAAAACTAGCTTGTCAGAAAGCCCGACCGGTTTCTGCCTGTTGCAGGCTTATCAAGGGCATAAAATGATATATTGACATAAATTTCAGATATCTTTCAAATACATCAAAATAATGTAACTTAGATACACACATAAAATGATCAACAAAGAAATCAATAGAGACGTTACGGCAGAAAGATAATGTCATATATCTCGACTTAGAGTGGGATTTATAATTCTTATGCATAGTTTTTCTTTTTCTTCGCGGCATAATCGTGTGCTATTAGGTGGTAATTTTAGAATTGGAATGACATGGAAATATACTTCTAAATCTTGAGTACAGCTCTTGAGTGAGTTCTTTTTATATATGCGCTGGGATATCAAGGGAACCCATGAAACATGCAAACAAATAAGGTCCGAGCACAGAACCTTGAGGAACCCCAGAGGGCAAACGAAAAAGTGGACCATATGTATCATCGATTTCACTCTTTGATGTCTATCTGATAGATAGTCTTTCAGACATAGAATAAAACCACAGTTCATATTACCTTGATAGAGGCGATCAATGAGTATATTATGATGTACTTTCTCAAAGGCCTTTGAGAGGTCAATGCAGGTGAGTCTCACAGAATTTACCTGTGGCATGTCAAGATAGGATGTCACCAGTGGCGTCTTCTCCGTACTTGCGAGGCCTTCGGTGCATCCTCAAAATTTATTTCCAACAATTATAAAAATGAAAATTGTCATCATTCATTTAAATTTGATAGCTTCTCGTGACAGCTGTGCACAGCTTTCCGTCTCAAAGTCAGACGCTCAACCTCATTGAACAGTTTGCAGCATGTGCTCGAATCACAGCTGTTTTCTTCGAACTAGACACACAAGCTAGTCGTGTGTTCAGACGGAGCATTGATGTTCAGACAGAGCGAAAGAGAGTTGTGTGCGTGTGAGGCAGTAAGCGCACGCGCCCGCGACAATATTGGCTTCTCCGATAGACATGATGCTTTGCCTTCTGCAATTGCAATGAAATTCTACACAATTCTTGATCGAGGCACGGTTTCTAAATATAGTAAGGGAAGCGCAACCCAATTGTTCCTGGCTTCGCTTCATGTCAGAGAGACCACTAGGTCAACAGTAGCAGATGGCTGACGTTCAGACAAGACTGCAATCGGATGAAGAGCGTTCTCCAATGAATGCAGAGTAATGCATTTGACTCGAACACCCAGATTCGGTAGAATTCCATAATTTGTTTATACGTGATTGATATGACGCTATGTTTAGTACTGCAGATGAGATCATGACCATGCCTTTCGTCCGAAGGGAACATACTGAAAAGATGACAGTCGTCAAGCAAGGTAGGCCAGCACCTGATATAAAAATTGAAAGTACTCACAGAGAAAGAAATATGAAATGCTACACAAGACATTTTAATGCATCAAAATTTCAAACAAGTGAGTGGCTGAACGGCCGTGAGAAACGCAATAAAATGTTGACCTTGCCTCCTTTTTTCTCGAGAAAATGTGGTCTGGACAGAGAGGGGATATAGTAATCAGTTCCTTGAGTAAGGCGGCTAAGAGACATGAGCAATCACTTCTCATGTGCACATTCACGTGGCCTTAAAAAATGTTCGGAAAATTGTTATTGAAAATTCAACTTTTATGAAAATTAATGTTGCAACATAAAAATGTCTGGTATAGAAATAGTATTCCAATGCTGAGTGAAGGCCTATGGTCTGGGAGCACGCGACGCCACTGATATATATATATATATATATATATATATATATATATATATATATATATATATATATACGTGGTGAATCATGAATCAAAGGGCTTTCACGCCGTCCACTGATCCCACAAGTGTTGAGAAGAAAAGACAAATATGGTGGAGACTAGTTTCGGATTTAATCCTTTATCAATCCACTGCACTTGACACGAAAAGACACACCCCTTTTTTACCCTAGCATGATAAAAGGAAAAATGCTTGAAGCTTTGCAATATTTTATATAATTACATATATAATAATAATACATGACTTTTTTGCAGTAATATAGAAAAGTCCCGTTCGCTCGTCACGAAGTGTTTGACAACTTCCATTAATCGGTATCTATAATATAATTTCATCATTGGCTCTTCCCACCTTGTAATGAATCCAATATCAAGATAATCACCTAAATTTCAGGGAAGTGTGACACGTATCTGTAAAGCGTGACGAACGGGACATGTTTCGCTACACTTTCTTAAAGCAGATAGAATTGTCCAGTTCGTCACAATTCATTTTGTTTCGTCGCCAGAGGTGTTGGAGAGAAGTTGTCTGATAGGATGAGGTTGAGCACGAAATCTTCGAGAAGAATACTCCAACCAGCAGGCAGGTGTTAACAATGATGCCAAGCGCATAGATATCCTACTTCTGTTGTAATCACGGCATCAAAATGGATGAGACTAAAACCAGTATTAATATTTAGTGCAAAAAAGCTCTCGAATTATCATAGGTAGCACAGTAAGTCATCCATAATACTTCTCAATGTCAAACAAGAGGAAGAAAATTGCCATATTTACCATTATTGTACAATCGAGAACTGTACGTGCTTAGAAAAGACTTAACTAAACTACAGACTGAAAATGCAAGAGGACCACTTAGTGTGAGAGCTACTGACATTTTCTTCCTAAATTCGTGCACGAGCTCCTCTTTATTTTTAATTCGTAGATTGTCACCCAACATCAGTAAAACGACAATTCTTAAGTTGTGATTCCAGTCGTCTTGCAGGTTATGGAGGGACAACGATCATTTGTTTATCTAGATCCATGTTCCAAGTTTGATACACTCAATAACGTAATGATCCAACATTCATTTAAAACTCAAAATGAGATCTGTAATTTTTATGATTATGATTCCACTTTTAGGGCACAATTCTCCAACAGGAGGCACAAAAATGACATTCTTCGTAACCGGTAACTTGGCCGAATTGCTGTTTAAGATAATGAAAACGTCATGACAACCGATGTCATTGTAGCAGATAAACATCGGTTGTCATGATGTTTTCATTGTCTCAAACAGCAATTAACCACTAATAGTTTGGTGATGTTGCACATCCTATTTCAGAGGAAAAATTGTCGAAAGAAGCCTCCATTTTCAGCTAAATTGTCCCGTTCGTCAAGCAAATTTGAATCGTTCTCATAGCACACTGAACGATAAATAGTATTTTACATGCTCCGCATTGCGAATCTTGGAAACCATCCACCGGCAAGTTATTGCCCGGAATCAGAAATCATTTATAAGTAGATGAAAAAAAGAGCACTGAAGTTCAAAAATGGCTAAAAGTAGTCCCCTTCGTCACGATGGAATGGGCCTTCTCCAGAAGGATTTCCGCAACCCCAGGTAGTGAAGACAAAGTGTTCTCATTGACAATGCGCATCAATGTACCATTCACATGATGTTTTTCCTTTTTAGCGATATACCCGTGTTAGAGGTATGGTGACCATGGGGCTTCATGTCTTCTTTATCTATACTTTTCAAGCTAACAAAAGCATAAACAAACAAAAAAATACAAAACGTAGCTTTGAATACATTAAACGCACTTATTGCTGAATAAGCATACTTATCTCTTCATGTGCGATAAATGAGACTGCATGAGATGATATCAAGAAAATAGTGAAATCGTGAAAATATACACACGATGTGATACATACAAACGCATGCGTAATATAACTGGGCAATACGATTTTTTCGAATTATTACATCAACAGTTCGCTTTTCTTATCTGAATAGATAAACTAAAACCAACTTATCTCTTTTACTATACTTCCCTGGGAATTTTAAGAAACAATGACTATAAAATAGATTTTCGAAAAAGAGGATCGGCGTGTTTTGATACGTTTAAAAGATTTTGAAAGATCCACCGGTAAGTTTTATAATGAAACGTTATGTTTCAGTGGAAATATGATAAATATCATCGATTGTTAAGTATTATCATGCGTGTAATTTTTCGGTATTACTGATTTGAACTTCTCTTGAATTCTCCTCGCATCGTTGTTTACACAAAACAAACAAGTTCAGCACGCAATGACTTCATTGTGTAGATGAATGAACTCATCATTTCCATCTTTTTTGAGACTTGAAAATCAGATTTACAATAGATTATTGCTGTTGAAAGATCCCATTATTCCTGCAGAAAATTCTAGTTGATGGATGACAAGATGTCAGGATATAAATACGTATATCAAAACCCCTTCGCGACCACTGCGTACATGACACGTGAGGGTGACTTTCGACAATGTAATGACTTCACTTCGGCCGCGAAAGGATTAATTATAGTGTAGTTTCAGCAAAAAATACTTCTTAAAAAGCAAAAGCAAAATGTGTGTGTTTATGAAAGAATCCCCTGAAGTCACGAATATCATACGATCTCGTAAGTCAGACGTGATTGATATCAGAACGCTATCAGGGATCAATCATCCCAAAATCCATCCTCTTGTTCACTGGCAAATCACAGTTCACTAAATACATGTAAATCAGTGCTAAGAATAGGCCTACATCTTTTTACGTGTCGTAATTGGGTCTCTATCGTAATACTTGATAGATTCAAATTAATTCAAGTCAGACACGACAGAATGAATTACCTAGTGATTATTAACAATTATGCTGAAATAATAAATGAATTTTGTACTGCTAGATAAAATGTCCATTTAAATGTACAGGTGGGTACAACGTTGAACTTTGGAATTCACGACTTGTACCGATTTCCTTGCTAATACTGACACAGTTGTGGAATTTGAAGCGAAGGTATATATTTGCATTTAGTTTGTTACATGTTGCTGTGAATTAATTAGATTCTGAAATTTTTAATGTTTGCGCTTATTTGCTGTGGGAGTTTCTAAAACTTTTTCTCCATAGAATAAATACATTTCATTTTAGGCCTACTCAGAATGCAACTCTTAATATATTATCCGAAGAACCTGTATTTTGAGAGAGAGAGAGAGAGATGCATATTGAATTGAATCATGGGAGTCAAAGCAACAGATCAATGTGATCAATAATTTCATCTTGCTATCAATCATGATTGGTACATGCAGGATATTAGATATACATCTTCTAAAAAATAGGTCTCTTCGCTTTTTAATTGATTATTTAATTTGGTTTAACACTGATAACATTTTGGGGTCCATGTGGACCCCAAGCGATTTTCGATAATTTTGTTTTGGATTTTCTATAGTCCCTAAGTAGGGAGTCAAGCGGTTAATTATAAATTAACCGGTTAACCGACGAGAAATTAACCGGTTAACCGGTTAACCGATGTAATACTAGTAATAGATGTCTTTCAATTCCATGTGACTATGCAAGGCTTATATAGTCGCACTGAGTATAGTGTATGAGTATATGCATGTTTGCCTGTTATACCAGTTGAGTAAGCTCTCGCTTACTTTATGGACATAAACATTTTCTACTGATTGCTTGTAGGTCTACTTCCTTAATATTTTATTTTCAAGAATACTGTTATGTTTTAGTATACCCTCGTGAATATTTGAGTTTATTCCGTCTGGCTAACTTGAACCTAAAATCAATTTCACGGAATGTGCCTAATTCCATGTTAATTATTCAAAATAATAAATTATAAAATATAAATCCACTAATGATAATAATAATGTATATTTTACCATAAAATCTGTACAAAACATTCAATGTGATGTACCAGTATGGTAATTCACAACTTATATAGGATGTGGCCAGATAATATAAAAACAACGGCCACACAAAGCTATCTTTAGGTTACTAATGTATTTATGTTATTATTGATACATCAATATTAATATGTTGAATTCCTTGTAGATGGTCATGTGTAGAAGACTGATATCAATTAGAATTACTTTTTCCTAATACAAGATCACTTGATATTCCTCTACTTTTAAATTACTTACAATGAGCCAAGACTTACACGTATCACAATTGATGTGGTTAGGTAACACATCACAAGTAACAATATACCCGGCAGGCTATATCATTATTCTCTATTGATAATCAAAACATCAATCTTATCTGGAATTAAAAACTTCCTTGTTATCATAATGGAATGGATCTTGGATGATCAAATATCAACTATTGTAACAACAAAATATACGTATAAGAGTATTTTATCAAAACAAATTGTCTGGGAAAACGAAGAAATCAGGTAGAGTTATTGTGATGCAGAAAAACGATGGCTTCTGCTGTTTCGAGTCTCAAGTTCATCCGTTTTTCATTGTAAATATTTCCCATTAAGCTAAAAAGGCGCTCAGAGCTTGCTGAAGTTGCTGGTATTTGTAGGTATAATTTAGCAAGCTTTGCTATTCTTGGGAAACGATTTTCATTTGTCTTCCACCACTTTTCGTCGCTATGGGAACATTTATCTGTGACGAATGCGCTGCGCTAACTGGATACATAAATACTTGTATGAGCTGTATGTACTATGCAACGCATGTGATCTTGGTTAGATACCGCATTGACATGGATTGTTAGTGTCTCACGTGCCTAGAGTGCTCGCGTGTGGCACGTGTCCCACGGGTGCGACACTTACAATCCATTTCTATGGAACTGGCACAGACAGTCTATCGTAGCCAAGCGTAGAAGGGGAAATTCTATTCTGGCTGAAACACTAACACGTCATAACGAACTCGTCCAAAGTCGTAGAATCAAGCAAGATGGTGAAAGTTAACGAAATGCCTCACTCCATTTCCAGGAAATTATTATTTGGCAATAGCTTACATCAGCAATGAGATATTATCGAAATTGGAAAATGTTGGCAATGTAGCAGAAAAGTTGGGAAAGCGTCGGTTAACCGATTAATTATTTTTTAACCGGTTAAATTTAATTAACCGGTGTTAACCGGTTAACCGCTTGACTCCCTATCCCTAAGAGCCTAAGTTTCTATGAGAACTATTATTTTTAAATATATTTTGATCACATAAGATAATAAAATGGCATCGATAAGTCAGGGCCGTGAAATCATAAGTTTGTCATTTTTGTATTTTTGGGGTCCATATGGACCCCACCTGATTTGTAAGTAAAATCATTATGAATAAGATCTGCATTCAATTTCTTTTATTATAAACTTGATCTTTATTTATTCCAATGTGAGATAATTGCCTCATATGAACCGGAAGTAGTACAAATAACCTTCTGAATACAAGTTAGTGAGTCAAATATCGTCACACGTCTTGTGACGTCTTATATGTTCTATATGTGTACCTCAGAGATGTGTATCTTTTACGTACGCTCAGCGCGCACGCATATTGATTTCAATTACCACATCATTCATCAGTTTGTTCGTTTTAGTCTTCAGTATTCTTCGTCTGCACACACGTCAAAATGACAACTTCTCGTGCTGCAAAATCTGTTGCAATTGCCGAACTGTTTCAGCGAAATTCCAACCTTGTTGATGATATTGAAACGGATAGTGGAAATGACATTGGCATATCTAATTCGTCGGACTCAAGCGACGATCAAGATGACGACATTTTACATGACAATCTTGCTTCTGTTGACGACGAATCGACCGATTTCAGTAATGATGATGAACCACCTCCGCTGCGACGATGAATTGCTGTAGACGCAAATACACGTACTAGTGAAAATCTAACATCACCTATTGGTCAACAATGGAGTACAATTCCTCCTCGTTCTGGTGGACAACGATCTTCAAAAAATATACTGCGTTTACGACCAGGAGTAACAGCTTACGCTACTACAAGGCTATCTGATGAAATATCTGCGTTTGCATTGATGTTTGATAGTGAAATGACAGAGACTGTGATATATGAAACCAACAGATACGGCAGAAAGAAATTGACTTCCTGGAAAGAACTAAATAAAGAGGAATTATATTCATTTTATGGATTATGCATCTTACGTGGACTTTATCGGGCGAAAGGTGAATCATTGAATGAACTATGGAGTGTTGTCCATGGAAGACAAATATTCCGTAACACTATGTCACTCAGCAGATTTAAAGAAATTCAGCGTTGCTTGAGATTTGACAATCCAGAGACTCGCGCAGCACGATTACGAACAGATAAGCTGGCTGCTGTAAGATTGATTCTGGATGGCTTCACTGAAAACAGTAAACGCTGTTTTGTTCCAGGTGAATATGGTATCATCGTAGACGAACAGTTGTATCCATATCGTGGGAGATGCCGGTTCATTCAATATATTCCGACAAAGCCTTCAAAATACGGATTGAAATTTTGGGCATTGATGATTTTCAAACTGGGTACTGCTGGAACCTATCTATGTATACCGGAAAAGATGAGCTTCGGAATGCAGCTACTCAGTTGGGTGAGCATGTTGTCCTTGATTTATCTAAAGACCTCGATGGATCCGGGATTGGAATAACTGTTGACAAATATTTTTGCCCGTTGAGTCTTGCACGATCTTTATTATCTCGAAATGTGACTCTTCTAGGAAGTATGCGTCATCATCGTCGGGAAATTCTCAAGGAATTACGGGAACATCGTGGCCGAGAACTTCACTCAAGTAAATTTGCCTACGCAGTAGAAGATGATGTGCAGCTCGTTTGGTATAAAGCTAAACGCAACAAAGTGGTGCTCGTTCTATCGAACCAACATGATTTTCCATCGATTTCTGATACCGCCAACAAAAAACCAAATGCTATCGACGATTATAACAAAACCAAATGTGGAACCGATAAAATGTATCAATTGGCATCCTCTTATTTAGTAAAGTTCAAAACAAGAAGATGCCGTTGTCGTCTTTTGCAATTTGTTAGACATAAGTTGTATCAACACCTATATTCTATATTCGTTGACATTTCCAGACCAGGATCGTGGCCGGCTTGACAGGCGACGACGGTTTCTCACGGCTCTCGGAATGACACTTACGAAAAAAACTCAAGTGTCAAACGTGATCGGCCTTTCCTCGAATAGGCCTATAACATCAAAAGCACCAATCCGAGGGCGCTGTGCGAACTCAAGAAAGACCAAAAACAAAGAACAAATGTTCTTCCTGCAGTCAATACATCTGCAAAGAAAACTCAATATTTCTTATTCTTGTTCTGACTACTGCTAAATTAATGGTCATAGTGTGAATTACTTTTTATCTCTGATATAAGTTGTTATCTGGAATTGTATTAGATCATCAATATGTATGATCCTGAACGAATCATACTAATATGGTGTCATGTGTTTGGTTAACTGATTGAAACTTTAGATTATCAATGGAACATAAATAATAATATTGAATTGAGTATTTCCAATTATAGAATAGTCCAAATGATTGACAATTAGTCGTTCATGTAAATTAATTAAAAAGTAAATCACTCAAATGATATTTAGTAAATGGGGTCCATGTGGACCCCAAATATACTTAAAGGGGTACAAAAATATCAGGCATATGAGTGTTAATTAAATTGCAGGGAACCTTGACATCATCTTAAGCCAGTGCACATGTACACATGTATAGGATAATTGTGTTCACTCTTCCTCCTGCGTTCAGCCAAGGCGGTCGTCGTCTCGCGTTGTGCGTATGCATAGAGTTTTGCTTCGCCTACCGCAGGTCACAACACTGCTTTCCACACATTTTTTACATCATCATGATCGTCTCTCGCTGCGCTTCATCTCTACATATTTTTTGCACTTGCTTCTCCGGTCCCTACTCCAATATTCGTACTTCCGTGCTCAACTGCGCAACTGTGCCTCTCCAAGCTCGCCCTTCTGATCTCCCCAACTACGACATGCACCATCACTATCAGTGATGACTAACCGCCTCACCTACTCTCGCTAGCAGCTCCTTAGCCTACATCAGCCCAATCTTCCTCTTCCCAGGACTGTAAAACGCACTCTGTGGCTCCATCGCATCCGCCGCCAACCGTGTCAGCTTCCCTCAGCCTCCTTTGTGCGCCAACCTGTGGTGACTAATCACGAACACACGACTACAGACAACAGCGGCAGCAGTGTCAGCGCGACCGCGCCTCTCGATTGCTTCGCCTGTCCTTCATTCTCCTCTGGCCATCCCTGCACACGCCACCTCGCGTCTCGTGAGGAAGCGCGCTCCGCGCTCGGCCAATGGCGTCGCTGATCGCACACGAGGGGAACTCCTGCAGCCTGCAGCAGTGAGGCGTCACCGATTCCACCCTGATCGGCCTCTAACCTTCAGCCTCCTCAACATCCGCTCCCTGGCCAACAAGGTTGACGCCCTGCTCGACCTCCGCACTGACCTTGGCATCGATGTCCAGCTCCTGGTGGAAACCTGGCATGACACCGAGTCCGTCTGCCTCTCCCGCCTGCGTTCCGACGGCTTCAACGTTGTCGAGTGCCCCCGCCCGAGAGCCCGACCTGACAGTGTAGCCACCAACCATGGCGGCGTTGCCATCCCCGGCACACGCATCTCCATCCTGCAGACCAAGTGTACTCCAAAGACCTGCGAATCGCTTGCAGCTCGCGTCACTTCCCAGTCCTCCTCTTGTGTCATCCTACGCACCGGTCCTGTGTCGTCTCAGTTCTTCCCCGAACTGTCTGATCTCTTCGACGAACTCCTCACCTACTCCGATCACATCATCATAGCCGGAGACTTTAACATCCACGTCGAGCGAGCAGACGACCCACATGCCCGACAGCTGCTGCACACATTTGAAGCCTACGGTCTCAACTGCGCTATGAATAGCCCTACTCACACCTGTGGAGGCACCCTTGATCTAATGATCACCCGCTCCGATCTCCCCACTCCCTCGATTGACATCATCGACGCCGATCACAAGCTGCTTCGATGGGTTACTCCACTCCGCTCTCCCACACCAGTGTACAGAACTGCAACTGTCCGCCCTTGGAGTCGCCTTGATCACTCGCTCTTCCGGGATCAGCTTGCCTCCTCTGCGCTGCGCCATCCCGACTGCTGGGATGGGCTGGATGTCCACCAGCTGACTTCTCTGTATGACTCCGAGACAACATGGATACTTGACCAACTTATCCCCTTCCGCAACATCAGCTTCCGTCGTCGTCCTTCCGATCCCTGGTTTGACGAGGAGTGCCGTGCAGCTAAGCGTGAGGTCCGGAGACTCGAGCGCCGGTACCGCCACTTCGTCTCCGCTAACAAGTCAACGACCGACATCGCCGCTGCCTGGAAGCAACAACTCCATTCATACAGACAGCTACTCAGACAAAAGCGAGAGACCTTTTGGTGCCATAAGGTGGATTCTGAAGCCCACAATCCCAAACAACTCTGGATGCACTGTGGAGCATTAATGCACTGCTGGGTAGAGGACGTTCCCCTCCTAACGACTTCCTTACTGCCGATAACCTCAACAGATCGTTCGATGACAAAGTCACGACTACGCATTCTCTCCTATCCCCTGCATGAGAGCCGGATTTTGCGACCTCTCCTCCTGACTGCCTCATGCAAAACTTTGACCCTCTGCCTGCTGCCGACATCAAAGCCTTGCTGCTCCAGCTCCCCAACAAACAGAGCTCATGTGACCCACTGCCTACTCAACTACTAAAGGAGAACGTTGACATCATCTCCCCCTTTCTGACTACTCTGTTCAACCTCTCACTATCTTCAGGCGAGTTCCCGGCAATCTGGAAAACCATAGAAGTCACCCCGGTTCTGAAGAAAGGTGTCCGTGACCCTTCATCTGCTGACTCGTACCGACCCATCTCCAATCTCCCGGTCCTCTCTAAACTCCTCGAGCGCATCGTCTCCCAGCAACTGCGTTCTCACCTGTCATCGCACAGTCTCCTCCCGAAGCACCAGTCGGCCTACAGAGCTAATCATTCCACCGAGAAAGCCATGCTTCACGTCTGCTCTGATCTCCTCAAAGACATTGACGACGTTCGCTTCTGTCTCCTCGCTCAGCTGGATTTGTCATCCGCCTTCGATACGGTCGACCACTCCTACGTAGACTGAATGTCTCCTTCGGCAAATCAGGTCCGGCATTACAGTGGTGTGAATCATTCCTTACCTCCAGAAGAAGACTCGTTCGCCACAACAGTTCCAGATCTTCCCCATCTCCTAATGATCATGGCGTCCCACAGGTTTCAGTGCTGGGCCCCCTCTTCTTCATTATGTACAACCGCTGATCTCTTCGGCATCACCGACCAACACGGCTTACGCGCACACGCATATGCAGACGACTTCAGCATTTATGGTTCCTCCCTGCCCCCTTCAACTATCCTACTTACTGCAGGAGTGGAGCGCTGTGTTGAAGACCTCCAGCAGTGGCTGAGCGCTAACAAGCTTCGACTGAACATCCCCAAAACTGAAGTGCTGTGGTGCTCCTCCAGCCGAAAGAAGGACCTACTCCCCTCGACCCCAATTACTGTGGCATCTACTCCAATCACTCCCTCCACTGTCCTTCGATGCCTACGAGTGCACATTGACTCCACGCTCTCCATGCGGTCCTTTGTCTCGAGCAAGGTCGCCAGCTGTTTTGCTGCTCTCCGGCAGATCCGGTCGATCCGGAACTCCCTTGCCACATCCATCCTACGTTCCCTCGTCACCTCGCTAGTGCACTCCCGCCTAGACTACTGCTCATCTGTCCTCGACGGTCTCCCGAACACACAATACCGCCGCCTCCAATCTGTCTTAAACGCTGCTGCTAGACTCCTACACAACTCCTCCAACCCCTCCCACATCACTCCTCTCCTGAAAGACCTCCACTGGCTGCACATGCAGGAGCGGATCCACTTCCGTCTTGCTGTGTTCTGCTACCAGTGCTTCAACTGCTGCGCTCCGCCTTACCTCATCGATTCCTTCAAAATGTTTCCTCGATCCCTTCGCGGAGGCACCTTCGATCCGCAGCCAGATCCGCCTTGTCCGTGCCCTTCTCCCGACGCTCGTTCGGAAACCGAGCTTTCCCGTCGGCAGCCGCCAGAATTTGGAACTCTCTCCCACAGACTGTGATCAGTCAACCATCCCTCCGCTCCTTCAAGCGCTCCCTAAAGACCTCCCTCTTCGTTCGCTCTTTCTCCTTGTAACACTTCTGTTCCTTTCGTTTTCTTCATCTGTGATTGTGACATTTCTGTATAGTGGCCTTGAAGTTGTGTTGACATAATGCCACTCAAATATTGTACGTTTGATAAATAAATAAATAAAATTAGTAACTGATACTTGCACATTTCAAATAGTTAATTACATACCTGCTTTGCATCGTTTATGATTCCCTTTGGGTTCAAATTCTGGATGGAAATTATACCTAACACTTACGGGTGCTACCGTATACAGAGCAGCTTTTATTCGAAAACTTTGCATAATGTTTGGAAATTTCTAAAAATGAAAATTGAAGCGGGGACATAAGACAATTATTCAAGTCGTCACTCGTCAGTGATATTTTGCAATTTTAATGACGTAGTATTGAATTGTCATGAAATGATATCCCGAAATGATGATAAATGTCCTATAATGGCTTCATTGACTTTAGATTCATAAAGAAAAATTTAATGACTTCAAGCGTAAGGATTCTGACGTTTCCCAATTAATAGTGGTCACAAAATGTTCATCAAGGTTAAAAACCCCAGTGGTGGCAATCCCATTTGGGTGTAAGCTGTACGAAGAGACTACAGTACAACTTAACTATGTCAAATATACGCACACATACAAATAAACTTCCTTAATGTCTAGAATCATGTGCGACCCATTACCTCCCTTCCGTCTGGACGAATATGCTTACCAACAGAGAGCACCTATTTCGTAAAGGACTTTCTATGGACCAAACCTAGGATCTGGTCGCTCTACTGGCATTTCTTTGATTTTATGTTCTAAGCCAATGAGGTGAGTCATCTGCAATTTAGCGAGTCCTGTATTCAGCTCATTTTATAAAACCAATGTATATGCGAGATTCAAGCACATTTAGATGATTTTAAGTTTGAGTCAGTCGGAATGTCATGATGCATGACCGTTCAAATTAAATTCACTTTGAATATCTGCATTGCATTGGTTGGCTATTTGCAGTGGCGTCTTCTCCGTACCTGCGAGGCCTTCAGCGCATACTCAAAATTTATTTCCAACAATTATAAAAATGAAAATTGTCATCATTCATTTAAATTTGATAGCTTCTCGTGACAGCTGTGCACAGCTTTCCGTCTCAAAGTCAGACGATCAACCTCATTGAACAGTTTGCAGCACGTGCTCGAATCACAGCTGTTTTCTTCGAACTAGACACACAAGCTAGTCGTGTGTTCAGACGGA
Organism: Prostheceraeus crozeri; assembly: GCA_907163375.1. NCBI lineage: Eukaryota > Metazoa > Platyhelminthes > Polycladida > Euryleptidae > Prostheceraeus > Prostheceraeus crozeri. The sequence goes on along the minus strand of CAJQUW010005432.1, from coordinate 239,736 downwards.
GCATTGATGTTCAGACAGAGCGAAAGAGAGTTGTGTGCGTGTGAGGCAGTAAGCGCACGCGCCCGCGACAATATTGGCTTCTCCGATAGACATGATGCTTTGCCTTCTGCAATTTTTGCAATGAAATTCTACACAATTCTTGATCGAGGCACGGTTTCTAAATATAGTAAGGGAAGCGCAACCCAATTGTTCCTGGCTTCGCTTCATGTCAGAGAGACCACTAGGTCAACAGTAGCAGATGGCTGACGTTCAGACAAGACTGCAATCAGATGAAGAGCGTTCTCCAATGAATGCAGAGTAATGCATTTGACTCGAACACCCAGATTCGGTAGAATTACATAATTTGTTTATACGTGATTGATGTGACGCTATATTTAGTACTGCAGATGAGATCATGACCACGCCTTTCGTCCGAAGGGAACATACTGAAAAGATGACGGTCGTCAAACAAGGTAGGCCAGCACCTGATATAAAAATTGAAAGTACTCACAGAGAAAGAAATATGAAATGCTACACAAGACATTTTAATGCATCAAAATTTAAAACATGTGAGTGGCTGGCCGGCCGTGAGAAACGCAATAAAATGTTGACCTTGCCTCCTTTTTTCTCGAGAAAATGTGGTCTGGACAGAGAGGGGATATAGTAATCAGTTCCTTGAGTAAGGCGGTTAAGCGACATGAGCAATCACTTCTCGTGCACATTCACGTGGCCTTAAAAATGTTCGGGAAATTGTTATTGAAAATTCATCTTTTATGAAAATTAATGCTGTAACATAAAAAATGTCTGGTATAGAAATAGCATTCCAATGCCGAGTGAAGGCCTATGGTCTGGGAGCACGCGACGCCACTGGCTATTTGCCTGCCAATCTCCGTGATAGAGTTCGTGGAAGTTTTGATGTCATTGTTGATAATTGTTCATATAAGGATTTGATCAATTATGTCGTCCACGTTGGGTGGTTTTGGAATATATAGGATGGATTCCATATGCATGGAGAGAGAGGCTATTTTATTATCCTTATGCCGACCATAATATAGCCCATTCACTTTGAAAAGGATATCCCAAGTACCTTCTCCGAGCTCGTCGCATGTGATGGGTGTTGAATGATCTCCCTCCTTCTTATAGTAAGTGCACCAATGTGATACCGGTAGGCAAATTTGATTACCATCCCAAATCTTTCTATAGGGAGTATCCTTGTCATCTCTCGCCTTCCACTCTTGAGCAAGAGGAGTAGGAATGTCCATATTTAATGTCACGTACTCCTCAATAATATCAAGTTGGTGGCGAATGTACGGACTCACGGGGATCAGTATGTAGTCCCCATACTGATTGTGCATTATCTTGACATCCGTGGAAGGGAGCATTCCCGTTTGGAGTACTACGCCATGATCGTCATAACGCAAGACTTGTTTAAATTTACGCTGTAGCGGTGTAGGATTATGTACCTTGGTTGTTTCTTCCACTGGCCTCAGTTGTAGATGATCTGATCGTAGCGAACCTTGTAACGTTTGACCGCCATTTTGTCCTACTAGTGCAGCAGATGGAGTAGATGCCTGAAAATGGAAAAGATTGTATTAAGTTTACGTTCAAGGGAGGAGAGGGAGGAAAGTAGCGACTTACCATTTTAGTTGGATAATAGAATAGCGAACTAGAGAGAGAGAAAATGTGCGTCCGTCACTCGTGCGATTCAACGATGGAATGATTCTCACTGTGGAAGGCTCGCTATTTATATAGAAATGCTTGATTCTCATTGGATGATGATCCTCATTGGACAATAACATGAAGCTGATTTCAAATCTGGCCTCCGTTTACCAATCCGAGCCTTCATTCGCCCGCTGGAGCTGTTTCTTGGGAAATTCTAACTCTGTCGTTTTTCGTCAATCTCCCAAAATCTTAAATGGCGTCTCACATCTAAACGAAGACAGATATGAACAAGCCGTTTCTTTCACTGAATTTGTCTCACTCTTAGCTTTCAAACGAGCTATTGCACGACAAAATCCGTCCACTAAAAGCCAAGATCGAAGCTAGCTCTCCCGAGGGGGGGGGGAGGTCAGTGAAATTTGATGAAAAATGTTTTGGTGACGGTCCCAGGTCGAAATTCCACACTTTGGAAAATTTTCAAAATTTTACCCATGCAAAGCCACTCTGACACTTAGGATTTTTTCAGGTGAGCTACGACAGTCCACCCTCCCAACCTGGCCGGCACACCACGCCAACCTCGACAGCACATCACCGCGCGCTACGACGGCCGGCCAGAGGGGGGGGGGGACGTCAGCGAACCTTTCGGACGCACTTGGCCGGCACACCACGACACTCTGTCGTTCCATCCAGAGGGGGGGACGTCAGACTCAAAGCACCACGGCGGCCGACCACGACACTCTGCCGTTCCAGAGGGGGGGGACGTCAGCGACGGCGGCCATCTTGCGCTATCCAGAAGTGGAGTTTTACTTACTACTATCATTTTATCATCCTTTCTGGAATTAACCAAATGAACATGAATCTGCAATGCACTGTATTACGGATATCATTACTAGTGTTATCACAAAGGAAGCTAGCTTGTGGTTCATCCCTTCGCATTGTGTTATTAGGTGATTTCAATGATATCACTAAATACTATGAAGAAATTTCTAGCATTACACAACTCAAGCCACTTGCTACTTTTGGCACCAGAGGCAATGAAATCATCGACCAAATTTTCTCAAATAGTGTCGAGCACTATGATCCTGAACCTTTGCCACCTATAGGATGTTCAGATCATAGCACTATCTTATGGCGAGCAATGGAACAATGTGCTCAACTTTATGAGAAGAGACGGGTCCGAAAATATTCAAAATCTCGCGTTGTCGTATTCATGAGAAATGTTAATGATATTGACCTCCGGCTTGGATATGTAAATTCTGTTGGCGATGACATTGATGAAAAGACGAGTTTCTGAATGGCCTGGGTATTCTGTTTGACAAGTTCTTTCCTTACACAACAATACGCGTGAGGCCTAATGAGTTGCTCCAGATGAATATGTCGTTAAAGATTTCAATCTATCAGCTTTTTCCAAAGGACAGAAAGCCATGTATCAACGCTTTCCATAGAACAAAGCAACCATTTGAAATTTGAATTCTTCCAAGAGGCAAATCGAACCGGTGATGTCAGAAAGCTGCGGGATGCTATTAAAAAGAATATCTCCTCCAACAGATCTTTCTGTTGTTGAGCTCAGTGAATATTTCTTATCTAACTTTCAAAGTTGTGATGAAGTAGACACTGACCACCTGTGTGCATATCTCTCAAAGTTTGCATCTCAGAAGAAGTTGCGTTTCAGTAACAACAGGTGAAACATAAATCCTGTGGACCAGATGGTATTCCCTTTTGGTTGTTTTGAGATGGTGTACCTGACTACATGCCTATATAGTTATTACCAATGTTGTTTGAAGAATTGGAAAAACTTGCCTGAAAGATATGTCTGATACCTGCTATAAGTGACAAGATATGCGGGAATCAATTTGCCTATCTACCGGGACCTGACAGAAGAGCGATGAATGTCTTGAGTCTGATTTACTTAAGCATGCTGAAGTATTTGGATCAATCCTGTGGAGTAATACGTGTTGCTACAATTAATTTAACGAAAGCTCTCGATAGACTTACACACCTTTCAATTTACCCATGGAGCTGATAGCTTGAATAATCAGTTACCTGAAGGACAGGCAACAACGTGTGAACTAAACGGATCATACTCATCGTGGGAACATACAGTATCTTAAGTGGTGTAGCGCAAGGAATTCTGCTGGGCTGACAAACTTCAGCTTAATGTCAGTCTTGGCAAGAGTAGTGTGATGGATGTGCTCAGAAAGAAGTCTTTATCTACCGTGCCTGTTGGAATATCAGACGACATTCCCTTGAAAAGCGCTGTTGATGTGAAAATTCTTGGATGTCAATTTTCATGTGATCTAAATGGAGTAAACATATCAACTATACAATTAGCAAATCTTCGAAACGAATTTTTCTTTTTTTGAACCTGAAACGGTTTGAATGCAACGGAGACATAATCTGCAAAGCTTATTGCGCTTACATGAGATCTGTTCTCCTTTACGCTCACCCGGTTTTGTAATATCCCTGACTATTTGTGCAACAAGCTTCTTCGACTCGAGAGAAGAGTCTTTGAAATCATTGGTGACTGGGACTCTGACCTTATGCGTCCGTCTTTATTAGAAGTTGGTGACAAGCAGTGTTCTAATTTGTTCAAATAGGCGTTGAAGTTTGAGGACCATCCGTTGAGAATTTTCTTTTAATGAACGAACTGCAGTGATGTGTAGAAATCGATGTTCATTGAAACGACTTAAGGCTAAGACTTTTTAAGCATTTTTTAAATTCCTTTGTTAAATATTGTAAATGACTGATCTGTGCACTCTCTCTCCTTATAGTTCGATCAATATTTTATATCATGTGCAATTATGCATAGCATTTGTGAAAATGCGTTCACCGCCTCTTTGCAGCAAAATACAGAATTTTGAATTTTGAAAACTTGCATGCTGATGGGGCATGGTTTTCCTAACGAAGCGAAATTTGTACAAAGTCCTTCGAGCAGTTTTGGTGAAAAATCCAAAATGTACTCATGGGAATCAGCTGAAATTTAGTGCACTCGTCTATCATGCTTTCATCATCATCTGGTAAAAATTTTAATTTGGGAATATTTCTTTAAGTTATTATTTTCAGGAGGATGAAATGCGAGTATACAAAGGGTTTTATTACTTATCTTGAGAAAGTCAAGCAACACAAAAACTACCCGTACGAATGTATTACTGCTGTGGGAATAGGCAATTAAGGTCACCTCCAATTTGACCTCTTTATTGCAGGCGGCTATATTTTTCAAAACTACATTTCAAACGTAATATGCTACTTAATAAAAAAACACACATTTTGGAGTGATTACCTTCCAACGAAGTAAATAATCGACTGATTTCTTTCAAAGTTGACTTGAAAACATTTGAATGCTCTTAGAAAATATTCGCACAGATATGACCTTGGTACGTTTTTTATCGTGTACAATTTATAGGCAAAAGTGCAAAAAGTAGTTTTTTGCCTTTTTAATCTAGTTTTCGAAGCAATTGCAAACATCTAATGCTTTCACATTAGCCTCCGACAGTCTGTGACTTTGTTGCTAATACGCAGTAATCCTAGTTGCTCAAAGACCTTTCAAAGTACGGATACTGGACTATCACCTAGAATTGACAATATCAAAAAATCACAACTTGAAATTATTCATAATAATGACATATAAAATGTATCAAAATGTTTCAAAGTTGTGTTGAGTATTGAAGCAACAACTTCTTGATTCATTTGCTCTTTTTGGATCGCTATATAGAATATTATAGACGTGACGGCCCTAGGCCTAGCATACCTCGTAGCCTGTAAGTAAATAAGCCTATATTTTCACTTTTGGAGATCGGGTGTAATCATGCTCTCTTTTCTAGACTATGTTTATGCTTGACTGCCTGAGTATGGACACTGCAGTATGCATTTTCTTCATGCAGTGCATCACTTTTCAAAATGTCACTGTCCAATTTGAAAATCCAGCAAAGATATTATGGTATAGCTGTCAACTGCCTTTTGTATATGAATACATGGAATGAAGCTCTAAATGACAAAAATGATACATTCACGTTGAATTCTTTCGTCAATCGCAGTGACTGCGGTGCATATCGGCGGTAGCGAGGGGCTTGTGTAATCCTGGCAGCCAATGAGATTTCCTCTAATTTGTCATGACCCGAGTATTGAAAAACACTGTTTGGATAAAATGCGAGTCAAAACAGTGATGGAAAGACAACGGCGTCAGAATACGGCCACAAATGTCAGTTCGATAGTCCTGATCTGTCATAAGTCGAATCAATAAGTCGGAATCAAGGAATCAGTCAACGCAGACGATTTTTCTTGATGCAATCTGGTCTCTCTCTTGTAGATTATCAGTCTGTCGATTGAACAGTGTCTTTTCCCGGAAGGACAGTCGTCGAAGGACAATCGAATCATACTATACAATTTATAAAGAAGAAGTTTTGCCTTTTCAATTGATCTCTGCTACTGATACAATAATAATAATGACTTGGGGTCCACAGTGGACCCCATGCGTTAAACTTGCAAGTTTATATCTGCGGTATCGGAGGGTTAAAACTGATTGAAGGATTTTGGACAAATTTCACAGAGCTAGTGAGCTAACCGTGCCCATTCTGCATGCAAAGTTTCAAGTCTGACATATCATTTGATCATTTTCTTTTCGATTTTGGCCACCTGTGCATAAAGATCAAGCCTATTGTAATATTTGCTGACAATAATCTCAGCTGATTAGGCTTGCATTTTCAATTCAGTTTGATTTCCAATTTCTCTTACCCATTAAAAGTATTACAATATTTCATTGCAACATTGTTTCTTAATATTATATGTTTAAGTACATTGTAAACTGCCGTAAATATCCGTTATATTTAACAGCTAGAACTAGTTTCACGTTTTTTTACTGTCTGAACTGTAAATATCCGTAAAAACAAACGTTTGTTTGTCTGTTATGAACGGATTTCAACTGCTACGTCATCACTCATCATGTTATGACGTCATCATTTTAGCAGATATTTACGGATATTTTCTGTGAAGTTTAACGTTGATTTTGGCTATTCTTAGCGGTGTACAGTTTACAGTGTATGCCTTCGACATTTGGTAATTTCTGATATTTGGTGTGCTTGTATGTTGAATATGCGTTTTTGCTACATCAGTTCACGCTTTTTTATCATGTATGACGATGCTCGCCTCTGTTTTTATTCCTATGCTACTTTCTCTGCCTGTAAACCAGGGATGCGGAGTCGGAGTCGGAGTCCTATCAAATAATAAGACTCCGGACTCCGGCCTATAACTACACCCGAAATATAATACAAACAACTGATTTATTCTCGTATATATAGCTGTCACTGTCGTGATGTCAACTTTCTCCGTCGAGTAAAAGTACAGATACAGCAGTGCATGCAAAAAGCTTGTGATAGTTGAGGGAATGAATCGTGATAGTGAAAAAGGATTGTCTTTTCACTCGGTGATTTAATAGAGAAGACAAGCCTTCCGAGCCTCGATCACACCTATCACCAAAGGTCACATCAGAGACAAAAATGAAATACCAGTTTGTTTGAGAACATTACTTCTTACTCTCACGTTAATCGTGCGTGATGTCTCCTCCCAAGGGCGTATTAAAATCGAAAGTGAACTCATATTTTTTGGAGCAGGACGGGGGATTTTCCTGCCTGGTAGAGACTGGAGAAAACCATGTGAAGCACACGTCAACAAGATGGGAGGAGCCGAGTCGCATGCATCCAACTCAAAGCGACATTTGATAAACTTTCATCGAAAATGATTGATAATTGATACAGCAATGATCACTAAATATAGGTTCAGGTAAGGCTAATGATCTATGATGTAGGTTGCCAGTTTATTTAAAAAGCTAGGCTTAATATGTTGGCTACCCGGAATCGGAATCGGAGTCCTATCAACCCTCGGAGTCGGAGTCCTATCATTTTGATAGGACTCCGCATCCCTGCTGTAAACACTGCTGTGTTCATTTCACATGTGAAATCGTTCACTTCTCACGATTTCTGATGGTATTGAGAGGATTTTAAGCACTGATCTTCATTTAGCATTGTTTTATATGTAGTTTCTTCTTGATGAATAGGCCAAATCGTAAAGGAATCGCATTGGATTGCAACAACCTTTCCAAATTTGAGCATTTTCATAAAAGGCAATTCGGACCTTAGTCTTGAGATGCAATAAGAATTTGCTAAGACTGCATGATGTATTGCATTTGTGCACTTGTCTGGAATTTACAGTAGGCCTATAGCGAATGTGAATAAATCAGCTTTCTAAGCATTCGAGAAATCCCTTCAAAAGTAATTTCAAAATTTTTAATTGTTCTGTGCTCGTACGATGTGCATATCTTGCTCCATCGTTTCTATCAGAACTTTTTATTGTCGATATCAATAACTCTGCAGTGAAGAAAGATTTGAAAAGATTTTCTTCGTAATTTCTTCAATGTGAAACAATTTAGCTTCGAAGTTTAAGCGGATTGCGAATGGCAAGAAGTTTTAACGTTTTGCAGAAAGTTATCGTCTACCAACGATAACTGTGGAGGATTTATCATCAAGATATCGAAGTAAACTCGTGTGTAAACATTCACGTCTTGCTTTTAAAGGCAAATGTTGATCCTATCATTTCATTCAATTTGATAATTGTGAAAACCCGAAGTGACAATTATTGCTAATTCTATTGATAAGAGTTATGGTTCCGTTTTACATGGCAAAAACTTTGTGCATGCAACATCCCTAAATCGTACGTGCTACACTATCTTATATCAATTACTTTGAATTCTGTTGCACTATTTAATCAGAGGAAAATACTAGTGATCAGTATCTGAAACAGACTATTTTTTATTGAATTTTCACTGGGCGACATTGATTGTTTATTGCATTCAAAATTACACGAAGATGGAGATCGCTGGATATAAATCATCAAACCATCCTTGGGTCTTGCCATTAGTGAAGCCAAGATAACATAACTGTTTATTTTCTGCTTGATTGCAGCTAATTTTGCTTTATGCGATCGACTTCCGTGAACCTCAGACAAACCAAACTTACTATCGAAGTACTTTTAACTGACGCACGCTGTTTAAGCTACAACAAGATAACAGAAATCTTAGAATTTATGTTTTCAATGTAAATATGGCTAGCATCTTGATCGGTATAAAAGCAAGAAAACGAAATTAACATCGACAGTGAATTTTCTAGGGCAGCTGTGCTCGCTAATGGTTCGTTGAATCAATAGCTGCTCCAGGATGGTCGACAGAGGATGCAGGTCAACATTCATGATATTTCTACACTTGTGGTTAACGGGAAGTTCGTCCAATTCAAGCATCCACAGGTCATTAGTAAATATCCTCCCTTATTTCATTCCATAGTTTGTAATAGAGAATATTTCACTGCAAATTGCAATCAGCAATTCCACGCTCAATTTGGATTCAAAAAATAGAATGCAGCTTAATTGTTCTTGAAATACAATTTAATACAGAAAATCAGATGTCCGATTACCGATTATACGGATAGAATTTGAAAAGAGCAAGTACCGATTCTCCATTATCTGAACTTCCGATTCAATTACCATTTTTCAAGCGATTCGATTAGGCTATCATTTAAAATGGAACCCTATTGAATGTATTTAATGGAAGTTCTTCATTGATGCTGTTGGGAAACATATCTACTATTGACATCAACTTTTAGGATGGAATCTAAAAAGATGGTTCCTGGAAGGTCTATTAAATAAAAATCTTTTCATCCTTTGACCCCAGAAAATCAACCGGTAAGCTACGCAGACTGTAAACCTTAAGCTACCAAATAAAATAAAATGCGCTGCCAAACCCACTGATCAAAAGTACATGTAACTAACATTTCTTCCCAAATGAAGATGGTTTGACATTTTTTTCGCTACCAGACCGTGTTCAGCAAGGTCACGGCCACCTGAATAAATTGGTACTCATAGTCTTAAATTTTTTTAGTGGAGCTTTTCATATTAAGTATTTTTTAATACTACTTATAGGTGTCCTGAGCAGTAGTATTACTAAATATTTTCGTGCAGCATCCCTTAACTTTTTCTTATTTCATTTCCTTTATATATCAAACATAAATTAATTTTACTTTATGAAATTAATATGCATTGTCATTAAAGATTGCATACGTGACTTGTTTTTGCATAATCTAAGTTGACTGAGGGAACACCACGGTTAAACGACGTTGCTTATTCGTTACAGACTGCACGATTCGACCGTTACTTCGGTCCTTTTCACGCCAACTGGCGTATCAAGTAAACCCTGATCACACTTCACCTACGCAAGAGATAAAGAAAGATTGGAAGACAGCGACTATCCTTGAGAAGGAGCATATTTTCTATAAGAATCGCATCTTATGCGAGGTCCACACCAACATGCATTCCGGGAATTCGGGTCAACAGATAGTGCACTTATTAAGATACATGACTCTGTAACATCCTATCTTGACATACCACAGGTAAATTCTGTGAGATTCACCTGCATTGACCTCTCAAAAACCTTTGAGAAAGTACATCATAACATGCTCATTGATCGCCTCTATCAAGGTAATATGAACTGTGGTTTTATTCTGTGGCTGAAAGACTATCTATCAGATAGACATGAAAATCAATGATACATATGGTTCACTTTTTCGTTTGCCCTCTGGGGTTCCTCAAGGTTCTGTGCTTGGACCTTATTTGTTTGCATGTTTCATGGGTTCCCTTGATATGCCAGCGCCGGCTACAATTGTGCTTTGTGCTGATGATATTTCTCTAATAGAACCAGTCTCATCAGACATGTCACCAGATAGTATAGAGATCATCCAGTGCTGGATTCAAGACAGTGGACTGTTTGTTAACCTCAGTAAATCAAAGCAGCTTATCTTTCATCGAAGCAATACAGATGTATCCTGTGATACACATTTACCGGTTGTGGATCAAACAAAAATTTTGGGTGTATTTTGGAGTCAGTCTTTAAAGTGGGATCTACACTTTCGTGAAATGATCAAGTCTGCTTCACGGAGATTTAGCGTTATAGGAGTACTGAAACCTCTCTTACCTAGATGTGAGCTGATAAAGGTTTATCACAGTCTCATAACGCCACTGCTACTGTACGCTTCTCCCCTACTTTTCTGGATTCCTGTACATCTTGAGGAACCTCTTGCAAAGTTTCAGAACCGCTCCCACAGACTTATTTGTGGAAGACAGTGTAATTATGAATTATTCAAAGATCTGAGATGTCTCCGAAAATCCAGAGTACTGAAATTTTTGAATTTATGTGAGCAGAATGTTCTCCATTCGTTGAATTCTCTTTTACCTGGCCGTTTACAACACTGGCCACTTTTGCTTACCCCACATTTCAACCTCCCGTCGCATGCATTCTTTTGTACCGTGGTCGTGTATAATTTCAAACAATAATCCTTATGACAGTTTGTCGTGATTTTACTGATGATTTTTTTGCCGTTAACTCTATTTCTCTTGTGTCTGTAATTGATTTCTGTAATGTCTTGATTTCCATTCATAGCGAATAAACGCTTACTTACTTACTTACTTACTTACTTATCTTCAAGGAAGCGGATATAGTAATTCCCTTTAATAAGAAATTGACATTTTTTCGTAACAGATCATCAACATAGAATCATGCCAGCTGATGTACAGCCTATCCTGAATAGTAATGCATTTAATAGCAATTTTATCTGGCATAATCTGACATGTTTTGATCAAATAGATAAAAACTCAGAAATATTACTTTCTTAAAATTTATATACAAAATAAATTCGGTAGGCTTTCAGAATATTAAAGACATGCTATTGTAATGCCAAGAAAATTGAAATAATTCAATATAACGTAACAAAAATCTTCCGTTGTTTAGGATGCATTAAATTCTTCTTAGCCACATTTTACGGTGGCGGCAGTTTCTAATTGAAGAGTTTAAAAAGCATTTAGAATTTATAAATTTTGATTAATCATGTTTGTTGTGTTCAGATTGATATTTAGCCTTTACAAAAATCATCCGCACAAAATCCCCTATTACGAGTATCTAAAGTGCTCAGTTTATCAAGCATTAGTCATATTCTTGATGAAGTAAATCCGACCATGTGCATTGATACCTATTTCTCAATCTGATTATGAAACATAATTATCGAAATTTCCTCATTTGCAGCCTACACTTCAGCACAATTGATACCCAGACAAATTTCAAGTACATCCTGATCCCGCTCATAATGCTTCATATCAATGCATATAAGTACTTCTGATTCATGGTTCATGAGAAGCGGACGTAGATACGACATCTGATTTTAGCCTTTAATCACTTTCTATTTAGAAAAAGAGCTACCTAGATGCCTAACCTCCAAAGAACCAAATGATTTTTAATCTCTCTAATAACCCTCTAATCCTAATGCATCTATGCTTGGAGGTGTGCAAGTTCAAAGTTGTCAGGTTAGAGGCAAGATATGATAAATAAGAAGCAGCATCGCAAAATACAACAACAAAGAAATACCAACATCAAAGCCAAAATTCAAAAATAGGAATACTTCTAATGATATCGTCGTTGCTTGGTGATTGCACTGAATTCCACAGACTAATTCGGTTCGGTAAGTGAAATATGCAAGTATTTTCTTCAGACTTGGTTATTTTTCTTAGAAAGTAGATTCTTTTCTCAGGAAGCAGATCTTATCTTGGATAATAGATCTTCTTCGGTAGATAAATGTGTTTGAAGAGCAGTCAATTCAGTTGAGTGAGATGCCTCTATTACAGTGGTGGGCATCCAAGCTGTGATAGCGAGCCACAAGTAGTCCCTTGCACAGGCTCTACTCGTGGCACTCTGCACGTGTCATTCGAGTATAAAGTGTAGCAGGATACAAATCAGCAAGAATAATTGACAGAAAAATTGCGCGTAAAAGTCATGCGGTTGGGTTCCTTTATACGTAGCCTACTTTTATGCGCCGATTGCAGCGCGGCCTTCTGCGCACTGAAACATGCTGAACCAGGCATCGGACATCATGTGACTTGACATGAGCTCTCGCAGTTGATGTCTGTTTCACTTGCGTTTAGTTCATGCATTCATTTCAATTCGTGTTTTCGTACCATCATATTGCTCATTTTGTTATTAAGTAAGGATTTTGCAGTAAGAAAACAATTCAATCACAGAATCACTTTCTAAGGGTGAAAGCAGGAGTGGGCCAATTTTACATCACTGATTTGAATTATGTTCGCAAGCTACCCAAAATGTGTGTGCGGGCCGGCCAGTGCTATTGGGTAAGATGTTTTCCTTCACCCAGTGTTGATGACTACCGCTGCTAATCTAAGAATACGAAAGGCTAGTAGCGTCGAATCTGAGAAATAGAGTTCTTGAGAACTGAGGTAGCAGGCCATTGAGGAAAATGGTTTGACTCCATTTTTGGTATCGTCAAATGAACCCGTAAGGCCATCACGTATTAGCATCTAGTCTTCTTTTTCATGTGGATGAGACAGCTTCACGAATGAGCCTGCTTCCCTGTCATTTTCTAAGTACCACCGACTCTATATTGCATTAAATAAGGAATCAAAAGACATAGAGAAAGACGTGCGGATGGCATCGATCTGACCGAATCAGAAAATTGCTTAAAAATTTTTGCCACTCCGATTCGATTATCGGATTCGGAAATAAGTTCCGAATGCTGGGTTGGATAGTAATTGATGAGCAGATTACTCACAGTGATGGATTCATTTGCGTGTGGGCAGTGTTGTCAACTGAGCTTTTTGAAGAAACTCAGGCCGTCTGAATTTGATTCTGAAAATTGCATGTTATAAGCAACAACTTTTTCATGAAAGTTTGGGTGTATTCACGGCAGTTGCCGTCTCAGCAAAAAAGTAGAATGATAAGATAAACAATAAACAAGAGGTATAGATGAAGCGAGAAAAGTAAAGATGTCACTATTTGGCAAGGTTTATGAACGTAACAAAAGAGCTGATCTAAATTCGCACAAAAATTATAAGCCTAGAATGACTGCTACTTGTAAAAGCAAACAATGTGTAGACTTTCTGTGGAAGGATGAGCCCGTATGTTTATACAGAACAGATCTGTTTAAGCAGGCACAAGCCTGTTGGCGCCTATAGGCCTAAACTAAATTGTATAGCTTCAATTGGAAAGATTCCTTGGCTATTGGTCATCATTTTTTTTCTTTGGAAAGAGCCAAATTCTATTGTTGGATATTTTTTTATTCTCTAACGTTCGATTAATTTCAGCTATTATCTATAGCCATCTTCAGGAAATGATTTTATGACATTATAGAAAAAGATTTGGAAATTCACATCTGCATACAGGCGATACAAAATTACAAATAATACAAAAATGCTGTACATAGTTTTGTATTATTTGTAATTTTGTATCGCTTGTATGCAGATGTGAATTTTCAAATCTTTTTCTATAATGTCATAAGATCATTTCCTGAAGATGGCTATAGCCTAGATGTATAGCTTCAAAGTGCGGCAAGTGATTTTGGTTATGATTGAGATCTAACCTTCATTACTTGTTGTAGGCTAAGTTACAGTATAAGTACAGTAAGTTACAGTACATCTGACAGTATAAGCTAAATTATCTTAATGATATTTAAAAGGGACATTCTGTAATTAATTGCTCAGCTTACCTCAGTTTTGGTCTCGTGCTTTTTTACTCATCCCTGCCTCACCCAAGGCACGAAGCCATACTAGAAGCTAGAGATAAGACAGGGTGGCCCTTAACCGACTGAGCTATCCTACCACCTGACATGAACAATGCACAAGCTGAAAATAAGCCTACGAAAAGCACCAGCATAAATGAAGATGCTTTAAAAAGTAAATTAGACTTAAAATTATTCAATACAACCATTTTCTATTCCTCTTCTGTTTCCTATACCATAGCAGTTCCTAAAATCCGTGTTCATGCATTCAAGTGATTACATTTGCATCACTGCTATAACAATTTTTCAAATAAGCAGTTTTTATATTTAGACTACGAAGTAAGCATAAAATCATAAAGAAAAACAATACAAAAGGTCACGCATTGGTATTACTCTGAACTGAGTCATAAATCATCAATTACGTTTCCATGTTAATTCGATCGAAACAAAAGCATATTTATCACAACAAATACCTTCAAAAACAAAAGCCGGATAGAACAAATAAGGGAAGTTCAGAAGAAAGTTTTATTGTGGCGCAACATGACAGATGCCTCCAATAATTCTGGCTTTGATGCACCTCTTCGACCTTCGGAAGAAATACGACCGAATGAGAATGTGCACTCAACCGATGCACTGGTGGCTGGTATTGATAAAAAAATCAACAGCCATTTTCACAAGTTCACTATAGTTGGATTTGTTACCTTGCCAAATTATCAAAAGAGATTCTTCCGTAATGAAATCCTGTTGCTCAAGTCGATCAATGTATTTCTCAAGCTGGATTTGTAACTGTGATTTTGAAGCCGGTTTAGATTTTTCCTCCAGTTGTCTCCGCTCTGAATTTTTTAATAAAGAAGCAACTTTTTGTGAATCACTTTTCTAGGTGATTTCACTTTTCTACAGCATTTTCATCTCAGTCGCCAGACGACGAAAAAGTCAAAATGTATTCTCTTAGTTCTTTCTTACCATTTTCAAATAGGTCTGAAATTTCTGGAATTTCCAAGAAATGTGTTCACTCTCATCGTGGGCGCTTGGCCTTCACAATGTGCCGCTGACTCCTTGGACAAATTCAACTAGATCATGACCATAGATAACTGAGTTAACCGAGATTCAAAAACCAAGTTGAATGCTCACAAAACTCGGTTCCAGTAAAACTCAGTATACCAAGTATTAGCAAAAATAAACTCAGTTACGAAACCTAGTTTTTTACGGTGGAATTTAAAACTCGGTACTCGGTTGATTCGGTAAAGTTAAAACTCAGTTGACAACACTGCGTGTGGGCTAGTCTGGAGCGGACATTATCCTATATCAGCCATTGAATGCGGTGGCAGCAAGCGATAGAAATTGACATCGATACTCGTCTCTTTTTGGCTTGCGCAATTGGCCAAGCGGGCGCATTGCAAAAATAGCTCGCATCAGAGAACCCACAAACTTAAACGGTCAGATTGCAGACAGGTCTGTCAAGTGAGTAGTGCATATCTTAAACTCAATTTTCCTCCGTGATAAATTTGTCATATGGAAATATTGTTCACATCGTTCGATTCTCAAATCTTCA
Source organism: Prostheceraeus crozeri (assembly GCA_907163375.1). Classification (NCBI taxonomy): domain Eukaryota; kingdom Metazoa; phylum Platyhelminthes; order Polycladida; family Euryleptidae; genus Prostheceraeus; species Prostheceraeus crozeri. The sequence goes on along the minus strand of CAJQUW010005432.1, from coordinate 223,953 downwards.
CCATTTAAATTTACTGACTGTGCACTTTTAATGTAGTTTCTATGCTCTAAGTTCATCAGAGAATTCAGGCTTGAATTGTCATTGCGTTCAAGGAATGCCCTATATACCATTTGAATTGAGGAAAGTCATCCCTATAACCCAAACACGCAGACAAGGCAAATTATCTCTGTGAGATTACCTGATAGGCACATTGTGTTTTATTCAAAGCAGTGATGCTGCAGTCGGTTCATGGTTTACAATAGAGATGCGAACGCGAATATCTAGTGTTTTAAGAAATTGCGTAACTCAGCTAATCAAGTATTAATATGATATAAACATGCAACAATCGAATAACATGTCATCGGCATTTGAGCTACTTCATTTCACACAACAGAACAACTCTTGAGGTTTCCGACACATAAAAAATACATTGATAAATGAGAAAGCGATGCAAAATTATGGAATAAAGCAACAAAAATCACGATTTCTTTTCTGCTCCAGAACATTTCAAAGACACTTATTTCTTTTTAAAGCCATTTGCCGCTGTTAATAATACCGCTCTCGTACATAACAGCCGTTTAATTCGCTTTTCACATGGATTAAACTACTCGATTGCAAATGCTGTTCTCTTTGAGAAGTGAAAAGACCTTCACGCATAGGTCATATTAGACACAGCGCGCGGTTCCAGTTGACGTGTCTATCTTCTTCTGGCAGAAGCCGGATATGAGTTTGTAATCCACGGGTAATGAGGAAAGTACCGCATAATAGACAATAAAATTCATTGAATAATTATCAATAGAAATTTTGACTATTCCTTCCTGACAATCATAATTTGAGCTGATGGGATCAGGATAAGATCTGAATAGATTAGTTAAAATAAGCCTCACCATGAAATGTTCAGGAAATCTAACAAGCAAATTTGATGAATAAATAATCATTTCTACTGACAGGCTAGCGGCTACATGTTCAAGTATCAATCAACAATCCTAATTTAGCCTTTCTGGGTTTGACCCGTCAAGAACGATTTTTATCCCTTCAAGATCAATAATGACATTTCAAAATGCAGCAGTCTAAAAGTGTTTGCGTAATTGCCGCACCAAGTGCATTTTTGTCGGCATGAATGCACAAACTGCTGCTCTTTATCAAATCAACTGCAGCATTATCGTTTCAAATGCAAAATGAGACAATAAAAGTAATAAAGAGGTAGCTTTTTTCTTGTTCTTTAATCTGTTGAACCACAGTCATTCAAATTGCTGATGAATATTAACTGATCAATACCTGTGTATCAAAATCATGCGTCCTTCTTTTTCCCAAATGACTGGTCTTTTCGAATGACCACACGTCCTTCGAATGTGCTGCATATCCAATTTGGTAAATGGTGGACTGCAATCGGATGCTTAAAACTGATTGGATGTAGTTGGATTCATGCAGTAAGTCCTGCAGAATGGGCACAGCATGTCTTTGTCAGTTGCACTTGTATAGATAATGATTGAAGTAAGAAGACAGTAAATGACGGATGTGCATCCTCAGGGCTGTTAACATATTAAAGCGTCGGACAACGCTGATTTACCAATTATCATTTTTATCTGTCAATCGATGTATAATACTAATTTTCTGTTCCTCACTGTCTCTATGAACCTGCAATACAGTCGGATGCTAATAGCAATATCCGATGATATAATCGTTTTCGGATTGATGTCATTGATACTCCAATAATATTCAATAAAGTCCGCATATCAATGTATTTCATGAAACATATCGATCATGAGATCCACCAACAAAAATGTGCAATGACTCCTAACGATGGAAGAATACTTGTCAAGACTTCCTGATATTTATCAGGAAATAGATATTTTAATATTGTCCACGATACTTGTTCAAGCCCTTGTTAGTTGCCATTTGACTCTTATACGTCACTTCCATCAGTGCTGCGCTAACTACCTGGGTAAAACTAAGCTTTTCAATTATATCGAATCGCAAAAGTTGATAATTACAACAAATTGTTTAACTCGGGATTTTGTTCAAATGGCAAGAAGCTTATGTGAAATTTATTGTCAACTCATCAAAGTTCTTGTACGCTTAGGCCGGATGCATCATGATTGCTGTAATTTTCACATTTGATATCCTTGTATTCTTCAAAGAAAGAGCAAGAACACGTTTCTGTCTAAACGGCAATCTTTCTATTTCATTCATAGAAAATGTCTTGTTGCATGGTGTTGCAATTTCGAGTAAAATCAGGATTTCTTTTTTTCTGATTTTCTATGAAGCTTAGATTCTCAACTGCTAGCTGGTGAAATTGCAGGCACAGCCATGATTCATATTTATGATGTATTCGAATTTTAGTCACAATGATTTTGCTTGAAACAGCAATGTTGTTCTCGTTTCGGAAGTTATATATCTGAGTTGTAGATCGCCATTGATTGGGATTGATTTCTAGTCAGGTTTTGTTTTCATTATGCTGTTGATATGGAAATTGCATTTGAAACGTGAACGCGTCACCTCATTTCGGTAATTCTGCAGTTGGAATGTCAGCGATGAACTCGAAGTGCCTATGCTGTGAACGACTATGTCACTCTGCACTTGAAATGTCTATGCTTAATATGTTACGGATGATTAGCTTCTTGATCGGTCAAACCTATATTATGACTATTACCAATGTCATTAATTAATGCTGAAGTTATGGAAGCAGTGATGACAGCCGTTAAACGGACAGGAGAAGGCTTGGAGACCGGTGATTTAATATACACCGGACCGATGTCAGCACCAAGGCACATTCACACGAAATAGCATTTTATAGGCCCTACGTTTCTTTGTTTATTACATAAAGCTTTATCAAGCATTCACATTTTGTTTCCTGAAGTGATCTATCCAAACATTGAATAGGTTTCATGTCGGAATTTATGTAATATCAGCAAGTCATATAACATACTCGATTTAACTCAATCAAATTTCACTTTCCTCTGTAATCGTGAACGTTTCCATTAATAAAGAATTTGATTAACTGCCATCGAGGGAGTATGAGCAACAATACATGTACGTTACTGAATTTGTATCATTCCGCCACAAAATGTCGATAAAATCTCTATCAATTATTCATCACGAACGTATCACTTGTATGCAGAAATGTGTTTGATGCCGACTTTACACTAACCGACTTAACCCATTAGATTCCATTGTTCCACTTGTGGAACAATTTTTGAAAATGATACATACAAAAAATACATACAAAACTATAATAATAATAAATCGCCTATTTCAAAGAACCCCAGTATTGGAAATCGTAGGGAACAAATAGATACATAAGGAAATCAACAAATTCATTTAACTTCAGAGTAAAAGTAATAAAAAAAGTAATTAATAAAGTAAGTAACGTAGAAGTAATTGCCTCGGCGCAAAAGTTGATCACACTGAAAACCCATCATTCTCAAGTTTTGACATCACGATCACAAAAAATTTCATTCTGAGAGAGTTCATGTATTTTGGCAGCAGAAAATTCCGAGAATGCTGAAGTCGCGGTGGCAGTAGCCCATGAAAGGGATGGTTCTCATCGTATACAACTTGCTGAAACAACCTCCACCCAATCGCAGTACGTCGGTAGTCCAGGGGATTGAAAAAAGGACATGCATATGCACCGGCTGGAACCACAAATAATGCGATGACTTCGTTTCTGTATGATTTCGAGGATTTCCGATTCTGTGAAATTCAAGTGTACAAATAAAGGCGCACAAATTTATGTGATTTTGCTCTGCCAGTGGCAGGTTGCCTGTGATATGATCACGCTTAAGAAAATACTCATGAGGTTGAGCATGGTTTTAGCATGACATCATATAGGCCTATACTGTGGTTGACAATCTGCTACCTTTTTGCAGGATGCGTCCCCACAGGAGAACAGCATTTGCCAGGTGCACAAATCAAACCAATCATTAGAGAGCATGAACAGCTCCACCGAATCCACAGCGAGGGCGTAAATAGAAAAACCCGGATTTCAATGGGTTGAGCCGAGTGGATTGGGGTGGAATGAACCCGATTCCGGTTGAACAAAAGTAACTCTGTCAAAAAACCGGCAGTTGATGCCTAATTTCTTGGCCATACAGAACACGTCTCAGTCACTTCATAGAAATACTGCCGACGTGAAGAGGTTAAACACTTCTAATATTCTTGCTCTTTGCCATAGCTCAGATGTTTTAATTTGATGATTTACTATGAGCAATTTGTCACATTTAACTTGAACGATGCTCTATCAATTTTATTCGTCTTCAAAAATTGTCATAATGCTTCAAATCAGCATTGCAACTAGTTACCCTACTCCCTGAGCAATCACTGCCGCTGCTTGAATTTCTGTTATTGTCAAAATGTATCGCTTCTTATTTTCGCGTTTGTTTAATTTACCTTGCATATCATTTAACATGTGATATCCTTAAATCACCAGCCTCATTAAAAATTAGGCAACCGCGTAAACAAATTTGATCCACACTTTTGATTAATGCTACATTTTCAAACTAAGCTACAAACGCAATTAATTGTCCTCATGACTCTTAAGAGCTATTCAAAGTGATAGATTGTCATGTATAATTCATTAGCTGCCAATATCTAAAAGATGGAGAGACAGACGCTTTCTTGAAAGAGATTTTCGAGCTTAAACTTACATTCTAATTTTTTTTCTTCCTTCGTTTTGTTTGATACTAAACATCGCAATGAAATGTGGTGCCTATCATTACTATGGCATAGTCTAATGTTGATTAACAGACCAAAATTCACAAACATTATAGATTTTCCTTAATCATTCAAGTGATTCATTGCATTTAGTCAAGAAAATTTAAACACCAAGAAGAGTCATTAATCTCTGATAAAATTGTCAGCTTTGAAATGAGAACGTTCTATTTTAGTAAGCTAATTTATCGAATATTTGCACGCAAATCTGAAACCAGATATGAAATTGAAGCCATTATTTCATCAAGGGGTTTCAACTGGCACAAGTTGCCACTCCACAGAGTAATAACAATATTTGATTAAAGAGCAGCAACATTTGCAGGTGTCCACCTACACTCTTCAATAACAACATATAATAGGATTTTGATAGCATGGAGCACAATAAATCTCTTTCACTGTTATCAATGAGATCAGTTTTGAGCGTGATTTAGCTCTCTCTACAGACTTCAATCAAATGAGGTCATCATATTTGTGACATTTGAAAATAAAAACCAATTTTGAAATTAACTGTGTCTTGATGGTTTGAGTGCCTCTACGTACCCCCGATGCTTTCGATAGTAAAAAGGATATCATCTTCGGCACCATTTTCATGAAAAATGCCATGGTAGGCCAATACCCGAAAATGATTTCCTTTACATAATTTCAAAATTGCTTTACTATTCCTTGTTATAGTGGTTGTGAGTAAAAAATTCATCTCTGTCAAATATGTTTGATTAAGCAATTAATGAAAATGAATGTGCTATACAAAATATGAATTTAGGGGACTAAATCGCAAATTAGAGTTGTCACTTGTATTTATTGAAATCGGGCAAGGTATGAAGTACATCGATGGGAGCTATAATGTGATTCCCGAGTGAAAAGTCTGAGTCATCATGATCGAATGTTTTTATTATGAAAACATGCGACAGGAGCTAGCACCGATGAGGATGCAAAAATACGGCACTCCCTTTAGTAACGGCTTTAATAAAAAATTAGTTGCTAAAAATGTTTACACGGCAAACGTTTCGCGACGCAGTCGCTGCCTCAGTGCACTAAAAAGAAAGTCCACCTTTTTTTAGTGCACTGAGACAGCGACTGCGTCGCGAAACGTTTGCCGTGTAAATATTCTTAGCAGCTAATTTTTTATTAAAGCCGTTACTAAAGGAAGTGCCGTATTTTTGCTTTCTCATCCTCATCATGAACACCCTCCCGTACAAGGCTATCAACTAGGAGCTAGCACCGTCAGCATTATGCTATTGTGAAAGTCGAGTGAGTTTTGCAAGTTTATTTATTACACATTCCAAAATAGTCTTAAGTCTATCGCGCTAAAGTCATTCAAAAAAACTAACTACTTGCGGCAATTTGCTAAAGCGAGGACAAGCTAAAGGACATTTAGAAGCAAAATTTAAGTACGAGCGCAACTTTTATCATTCTCCTGACTTTTATAGGTTTTCGGAAAAATTTGTCATGACAAAGCAACATTGTTTCTATTGACCTAACAAAGGGTCATGTACAAACTACGCACCAATGAAATTGCATGGCTAAAAGTGCACTTGTCGAAGCGACTTCATCTCAAGAGGTCGAGAGGCTGGGATGCAATGAAATAAACATTTTGTTTTGTACACATAGGGAAGAGGAAAATGCTGCTTTAAAACACGGTTTTTAATTTTTTGGAAATCTTCAAATATTGGCACTGGAATAGAAGATTTCTTGCGCTTTCAACTAGCGAATAGCAGCTTTAGCGTCATGTCTCATTTAATAATGTTCATGAAGCCATATTATTGAAGGGTTTTTAAGCATTGTTTCGTTCATTTTTTAAGAGCATTGTCTTCAAAGATGGCTCTAAAACCAAGCTTCTAATCTTTTTCTTTTATGCTCTATTGGTTGTAGACCACTCGTTATTCATGATTTGGGAAGGCTTAGAATATTTTGTCAACAAATAGTATGCAATTCCGTAGTAAACTTGTGAATAGCGTGTCACACGTTTTTCGAGGTTGCAGTCATACCCACCATCCGAGATTGTTCAATTAATAATTGAAAATGAAAATTCTGTGATCAAAAAGCAAAAGAAATAAAGTAGCAAGAAGCATGACGCTTCCTTGTTTTAAGAAATAAAAAAATAAAGCGCACGAATACATATCAACTGCTGTTCATATGCATAGGATTAAATACAATAAAGTGGATAATGATTTTATTACATGTACTATTTTGCATTATTGCCTTATCAAGCTCTCCCGTTATTTCCACTCAACAACGGCAATTTTTCCATGACCCATTATTAATTGATGCTAAACTGAGAACATCAATGTCATCAAAAAGACACAGATGTGCATTTTCTTGGAGCTATCAGTTTTTAAAGCTAAAATCTATCATCACTGCAGCTCATTGTTATGGCATTCAAAGGGGACCGGGACAATGGAATTTCGTTTTTGAAGAGACTTGCATTGTAAGCACTTAATTGTTGCAAAGAAAAAAATATGAGAAAATTGAGAGAAATTTGTATCTCTTTTATTCACTACATCTTCATTTTCTCATTGAGTTAAAAGTCGCTTATCCAATTATGTAGGCTCAACAATCATTTATTTTCCCAACAATAAATGTGTTGTTTCCTAATGGCGAGCATCTTAAAGAAAGCTTGTACTGAAAGGAATGGAGCAGGACATTTCGTTTAATACGCCATTCTGAACAACTACTGACTTATTTCTCACGCAAATAGGCAATACAGATTTCTACAAGACTGCGCTAATACGGACGTTTGACAATCTTGGGACTCAGTATTGGAGAAAATCCTGAATTGATGTAAATTGGCAACGCAGTCATTAAATAAGACGTTTATACCAGTGGCAGGCGCGATTTGACTTTCGCGCGATTCCGAATCGTGCGACTCAGCGCACGACTAATCGAAAATCGCACGATTCTGAATACTTTGAAATTCAGTGACTAGAAGTTTACAATTAATCTAGCTTGCACTATTTCTCGCTTCTAGACCATTTTTCATTTAAATTTGATAATTATCATTCAAATTGAGAGCATGTGACACTCATAGTCTATCTAGCGGTCCCTATTAGTAGTCTTTTTGTAAATGCTTGGGAAAACAGCATAAGTAAATCCGAACACCCAAAAAATCGCAAACAAGCCATAAAAAGTCTTAATAATCTAATTATGAGATTCCATTGCAAATCAGCCATCATAGAAGTGAGAGAAAATGGCTATGTCACTTGAATAGCCGAAATATATCGATAAAATAAATCAAAAAAGTTACCATCCTCTACTTGGCTTTTTCCAAATCTTTTAAACATGACATCATAGAAGTACTAATACAAGTACTGCATCATGCACGTACCATGAAGTATATTATTAATAACATTTTTATTTTCCAGTTTTGGTTCTTTTGGTCTTTGTCAATCATATTTTATCGAACATAGCTGTAGGAGTATAGGCATTGGCCGTTTCTCCGATCAGTCCTGAAATGAACATAATTACGCATCAATTAAATCAACCTGATTATTCGACACAACATTTGCAAAACATTAGCAAATCTAATAGAGAGATGTCCTCAGATTTGAACAATTTTAAGCACAAAAATTCTGTGACAGCCTTCGCACACTGCGCTTTGCCTTACATGGGTTCTTCAATACCGCTAGGAATGGTCTGAACTACCTTAAAATATCCAGGATTCTTACTCTATAATCCTAATGATCATCAGTCGCACGGCATTGCCAAGGAAAATAAACACAGAGTAGATCGTTATGAAGTCCTTTAGCTTTCTCAGCCATTCCAGATATTTTTAGCTAATTTGGACCATTCGCAGCAGCACTGACGATCCCTTGTAGTGAGAAAAGTCTCCTACTGCCAGGAAATTTTTGTGGAAATAGTTAAAGTCTGAGGACATCTTTCTATTCTATGCCCATCAGGCGAACTAACACTCTACAATCTTCATAATTAGCAAATCTGGAAGTGCAATTGCTTCCGGGTTGTGTTCATAGTGTGCATGTTAGATAATCAGGCACTAATGCGCATTGTTATCAATGTATTTATATGATTTCAATGCGGAGATATAATATCATAGAGACCTACTACTGCCTTGACAGCATGTAGGCCTGTGATTCGCATAAATGGTGTACCTCGCCTATGCGAACGTGTTTAATGCTATGTGGGGAGCTTCCATAGAGATTTCAAACGGCAACTCTGTCTAGCTATAATTGCTATATATGTTCTCAGGAACGAGCACCCACTTATTGCAATTCACTAGGTGGCATGCCACGTGTAATTCACGCGTAATTACAGAGCACCTCAAACATCCGTGGTTACGCGTGAACCACGGCCGAAAACAATTATACGTGTTGTGTCTATCCTAAGCATGAAACCTAGGTCCTATTACGTTGTTTAGCCTCTAGTGCATGCAGACATAAGCCGCAAAGTCCAGCCACGCCTATTTAGAAGGACCATAGATAAATCGCAGACAAATTTGCGTCATTTAAACTACGCGTAGTTGCCTTGGGTGGTTTCAGATAGCAAGGAAATAACTAGACCTAACTTGGTGAAGATCGAAGAATGGTGCGGAAAATTCAGTAGGACACCACCAAATGATTTGACCTTAACTTGGAGTCTCCTTAATAATTTCGCTTCTCGATCATTTTAAAGTATGTAGGCCTACATCACGAAAAAGCAAAAATTTTACTAATATTACTAAGTTTATTTCACTGAGATGTCAGACTCAGATTTTCATTAATCTTCAATTTATGCAGCACTGCTGGGAAATTTACACCAGTTGATTTGACTTTGACTCAAATTCATAGGACGATTCTGCATGAAATTCTGTAGAAAGTAATTATCTTAAATTATGAAAGAGTGAATAGAATCACTGCTTTTACCTCATCAAGCAAATTTCATCGAGAAGTTATATGGCAAAAAATCGCACGATTCCTGGTCATCGCGCGATTGATTGAGCGGAATCGATTAGCTGCGGCCTCTACTGGTCTATACTCCTTGCATCTCCCGTCAAATACCCGTGATTTAGTTATTGGAACACATTTACGTATAGCTATTGTAATTTCGCTGTAGGTTTATAATATTACTCAAGGAGGTAGATGGTTAGAGATGTTGATGAAAGACATTAGAATATGTTAACTGACTATTTAAATAGCCCACCCATAAGATAGTTGGACTGTTTCTCGAAGCTTTGATGTTTGACACTGTCATGAACAATGGTGTGGTATTACGAAGACACAAATTCATTTTTGACTGTCTGCCAGTAACAATTTTAAGTTTTGCACTAGAACAAAATGTCTTTTCAAATAACGGTCTTTAAGCTATCATTGTCATCGTTGTTGAAAACAGGTTGGATCGCTTCTTGAAGACTTTAATGGCTCAATAAAAACAAAAGTTAGCTATGTACAATAAAATCCGCCAGTACTTCGTGCCACTGACACTTCTATGGGCGCTCTGATTTAGTGATTCCGACACAGACTGTTAAACACCGCCAGCAATGGAGCTAAGTTCACAAAGTTCACTGATGAGTTACGAACTTTGTGAACTTAGCTCCATTGCTGGCGTTGTTTAACAGTCTGTGTCGGAATCACTAAATCAGAGCGCCCATAGAAGTGTCAGTGGCACGAAGTACTGGCGGATTTTATCGTACATAGCTAACTTTTGTTTTTATTGAGCCATTAAAGTCTTCAAGAAGCGATCCAACCTGTTTTCAACAACGATGACAATTATAAACACGCTTCTGTTTTTGGCGATCAACTCGTTTAAGCTATCACACTTCCAATTTTTGCAGTCAAAATGGATATTTAGTATAGAGATTGTTCTCAACTTAACAAAAATCAGAGACCAGCCATCTGCCAATGAAACATTGTTAATTTCGCCATGCATTGTCTTACAAGATATAAAATAGCGTTTGATGTTTAAAATAGTATGTTTTGTAATCCACAATTTAGAGTCAGTTTTGATATAAGCTCAGTTGCTAGATTATGAAAGTCCACTGTCTTTCTCAGCAAGTAATGACATGAGTCAATGCCGGGTCTCCGCCTATCCAAATTAAGCCATGATTTGGAAATTCAACACCTTTGCACATTTAGCCTACCTTCTCCCATGCTATTATTTAGTATACAAAGGCCACACTAAAATCTACATCTATATGACATTTTAAGCTGCTCAATCCTCGTATTTAAGAATATTCCATAGAAAATATGTGACCACGACAATATGACTGAATATCAATAAAAGTTTATGCCTGCTTTTAGAAGTAGGCCCTAATACAAATAAAAGAGCGCACTTTGTCAATATAGGCTATTGGTCAGCCTGTTACAATTACTACCCTAACGTTGCAAAGGTACTGGTAATCGTATTTTTCATATATAAAACATTTTTATTGGTCATATCAAGTTCATAACAAGTTCATAGTCATATAATTAGTTATCTGTTACTTGACAAAAGTTCGCCCTCTTTCACTCTTGCCTGTAGGCTACCGGAGAGACTTTTTAAGAAGCAAATTGTAAAATTTATTGGTCAGTTATCCCCAAAGTTAGAAATGAGACAGTATGGTTAATAAAGAAAAAGTTCTCAACTGTTTGTGCGCTAATCGATCTTGTAGACAGAGTTACCTCGTAGATTCAAGAAAATGATGTTTGTGCATGCCATATTGTGATAATCGACCTGGAGAAAGTTTTTTGGTGAAATATCCCATCGTCGTCTGCTTGAAAAGTTGAGCAATGATAATGTCAGCGATTTCATTTCACACAAAATTTCAAAACGAAGTGTTTGACTTAACGACATCAGAGAGTCAAGTGAAAGCGGAATATAAGTGTATTCAGCAGTGTTTCCTGTGGGGTGCGGACATGGCAATTCAAGAATCGACAGATGTTATTCTGATAAAGTATGCCGATGATGCTATAATTCTGGTTGGTAAAATATACATAGCCAAACAATTAAATCCTTCAAAGAAGACATTTCTAACTGGATAGAGCGAAATAGAATGCTTTTATAGGATGAAAAGCATCAGTAGATGTCCATAACATAAAGGAACATCGCTTTTTCTTTCGGTGATTTTGAACTCACTGGTATTCAGAGGAAAGATGGTTTGAAGATCCTTGGCGTAGTTTTGAACTCTTATTTGAACTGGGAATCTTATTTCAACATTGTCTCCAAGAAAGCATCCTTGAGACTCTTCATGCTACGTCCTTTTGACAAAATGTGAATTGATTTTAGTTTTCAAAAAGTGTATACGAAACATTCTTGAATATGCAGTTTTTTGTTGGCCTTGGTCAAACTATAAGTCAAAACCTTGAAAGTATTCAATCTCGTGCTCATGCAATCATTTGAGAATCTTCCGCTTGTGCGCGTGTGCAGATTTTGTCCAATTAACTTATCGCTATTCGATGATCAGATTTAAACCATTCATGGCACTTATTACTAGTGGCGGCAATCTTCTGAACCACATGTACCCGATTAATCTGAAACATTCTGGGGATTTTGTCTTCCAGTCTGTAAGAGTGTTCTAAGAGACAAGTCTGTTTTCATGCGAGTCGCCTTTATAACAGTGGCCAATTCTCTCTCTGATAATTTGGTTTTAAATTTTCATCAAATTTCATTTTATTTTGTTCCTGTCATAGTACATAATTTTTGTGTTGTCTTTTACAAATTGGTGTCAAATAAACGATTACTATTGTTTTTTTTTTAATTTCTGTATTTCTTTGCTTATCTATCATCAAATCTTCTAACAACATTGCGGCAATGAGAAGTTTTGAAAATACGAAGGCGTGCATCTCGCCGAATTCACGTCTTTGTTGCTCTGAAGGCCTTCCACCGGTTTTCTCAACAGAACATACCCTGTAGAAGAACGCATATGAGTGATGACCACTACATGATGAAGTACAACTACATGTACGTACATGTATCTGTCAAAAGTGTTCTATCTAAAGGGAACATTTCTAATCGGCTTATCAAAGGTACAGTCACCACAAATCTTCTGCCATCCAATCCTCATCATACCATTAAATGCAATTGCGATCGTAGATACCTACATGATTCTCCATTGTCTTTCACGCAAGAAATGACTGGCTATTATTATTCTGAGGCCTTGCATTTCGATGCTGCAAACGAATCTGTGCTACTCGACATTCATCTACCGTGGTGAAGCCATCCTCATTTTTAACATACAGTTGTACAGTTTCTCATTTGCATTCTTTCTACCGGAAATATATTCTGCTGAGAAAACAGGCTGAGGCCTCCAGAGCAATAAAGATTGAATTCGGCAAGAACCGCGTTTTCATTAATAAAATGAGAAAACTTCGAACAACATTCAACGTATTACGAAGTCCATCAAACAGACGAAAAAACATAGCAGAATAAAATCATTGCTGTGCATCGTTACATTATAAATTTTGCTACTAATATTACATGTATAATTGCTATGCAGCATTCATTCGCTCGGTTTGCTGTATTCGTTTGTTTGCTTTTGCAATGCTGCAGAGTATTTGAAAAATGACATATCACGTGCGGAGCGGAGAGTCTGTAAGATAATTGGCATTAATCTTGATTATGACAACATTTTGCAGGCTGCTGATAAGTCCTGTCGCAAGCTGTTCAAGTGTATAGTTGAAAACCAATGTCATCCACTTCGTGAATTGTTTTGCGTACGCCCTACGCGCATTTGTACCACTCATTCTTGTGAGCTGTTTCCACCACTAAGAAAACTAGCCGTTTCAAGAGATCATCTATTAACTTTTGTAAATAGTTGGAATTATTCACTTTTTTTGTTTCCTCGTTGGATTGTGGTAACCTGTGCTCTCTTCTTTTTGTGTCTTGCACCTTTATTGTCATCGTTGAGTTTGTAATGATCACCGATTCTGTATGCAGTAATTCCATATAGATTATTATTATGTATATTGTTGTACGTTTCAACATTGCGGTGCCATGTTGCAATACCATAGAGTTCTCGTAGATGATAGGAATTGAAATACAGACAGTCCGTCACCAAATCTAGAAAATGCAGAATTGTCGATAAAATTCAGTTATTCATAATAGTTCCATGATATTCGGCATTCTATGCAATGCTACAGCTGGTGTCGTGCAGCATAAGTCACTACTTCTCTACAATCTCGGAATTCGTTGTTAGTGAAAGGCATGCGTCAAATGGTAGTCTCCGAAAGTAATTAGATTGTGTATGGATGAATGACAAGGTCAAAAAAATATGCTATCATGTTGAAGAAAATAAGTTAATTCACAAATAAATCAAGAAAGGGAGAAATTTATCTTATACATTCTTACATGTGATAATAGAGACAACATACAGCAAATGACATCAGCTACTACGCGATAAGGCGAGTTCATTGCGAGATATGATTTAAAGGAGAATTGTGTAGAGTGAGTGCAACTTCTTGCAATGTCAGAGAATAGCCTACGATAGCGAACATTTTAAAAATCAATGAATAATTATAAACGTGATATGTATTGAGAAGTCACATGGATGATACAACAATTGCAAAATATTCTACACTGACAGCTGTCAAAGAGTGAGATAGCCCGCTACCTCACAAAGTCTGCTCACACCCCATTTTTATAGGACGCGCGCTGAAGGTTTTCAAGAAAAGCCTTCTCCTCATTGAGAAATTCTTCATCTTTTTCAGCTTCGAATTGGATCATCCTTAAAGTCCGATCAGCTTCCATTGCCATTGCAACTTCCTGCGAACGACGGATTGCACGCAAAGCCATTGGATCACCGCTCTCACCGAATACTGGACGTTGCAGGGGAGATATAGGAGACGTCACTGAAAAGAATGTAAACGTGATGGAAAGGCTTTTCAAAGTAACTGAATAATAGAAAAATGTTTTGAAATGTTTTGTTTTTTGATGAAAGAATTTCTTTGCAAACAATGACATCAATTAAGACTTCACAGAAATACCATTTCTGCTGCCAAATTGGAATTTTTTAATCTTTACTTTTCGAAATGCAAAGAAATAAATTCGCGTAAGGTCGACTGTCGACAACAGAGTTCACTGCAGATTTTGAATTGTACAGCTCACTGATGCATTTTCCTCTACCTGCTATAATTGTTCTCTTTGATGAATGCGAAATAGTTGATTAATTGAAAATAAATTCCAACCAGACGAACAATTCCGATTGTTTGCTATTCATCATTGACACTACTGTTTCTATAACAATTTGACAGTCATTACTCGTAGATTTGAAATTTCTAGTTTGAATAAACAGTTCAATATCAAGAAAGAATGTTATCAATTTTAACTGAGTATGTAGATGAATGATGATATAGACCATTATGATTGCCCATTTATATAAATTCATGTAGATTATACACATACACGTATGTGGCTGATGTACATTTCTAAGATCTAAGCTTCAATCTGTGTCGATCTGATCCGTTTCTCTTCGAATGGGAAATCTTATTGCACCTGATGATTGTAAAGATGACCTCCAATGCGTGGTAACGAAATCTCTGATCATTGATTATCATTCTAGTGACAATCGCTGCGAGATGATGAGACCTGATTCCATAGCTTAGTCTCACAAGAGTTCTGTAACTCAGTGGTTGAGTAGCTAATCGAGGAAGTGTTCTAGTTCCACTAGACACGCAATTTCAATTGAGATTGCAACTGTTATACTGAATGAATAGCAAAAGTAAAATGTTGCTGTAAATTTTTGCGCCAAAGGAGGAACTGCTGCTCACGATGACATTCAGCGAGCAAATCAAAGGTTGAAGTTTATTGATCAAAATTGATGTGAGTAATTGACATAATTCAATACATAGAGAAATGCTGTGGCTCCAAACGTCGAGTTTGGATCAACCTCTGCTGGTCAAGACAAATATGATATCCATATCTGCATTCAATCAGCTGATGATAAGTTGCACCTGATTTGCTCATCATGTAGTTCGTGGAAATGCAATATATAATAGCTGGAAACATGCAGCATACATGATTATTTCAATGAGAAAACCAATGTGTCATCGAAGTGTTTGTTTAGCCAACTGATGAAAAGTTAATGTCGATTTATTGATCAACATCGATCTGTTTGATGAAGCAGTTAGTGATTGTCTTAATAATTGCTGTTCAAAAACACTGATTCTAGATTAGCTTTTTATGTGCAAAGCAAAGATCATTTCTGACAATCAAACAATCAATAATGATCAATGCATCGCCAGTAACTTTTCATCAGCTGATTGAACAATATTTTTATAGGTTTTCCCGATCAAAAGAACACTTTGTGTGATCAAATGTAACATAGATAAAAGCAAATGCAACATGACAACATAAGACAGTCATCAAATATAACCTGTTAAATCAAATGTAGCTAAAGGTTGATATCAAGTAAGATTGATAAGTCAAATGCGAAGTTAACAATAACGAAACAAATATAATTAAAGAATGAAAAGTGTCACACAGATCTTATTGAGATAACTAGTTGTTTCTAAGTTTTTGTTTTCACTGATTTCCGTAATTTTTCTTTATCAAATAGCCTTCTCTATCTTTGAATATAGAAATCCGATTTTTTACAATATTATTCTATTTATTCAAAATTCAAACTTGTCAACTGTAGTCGACCAGGTAGACAAACGTTAAAATTGACACACGACTAAAAAATATAGAGGGATGTCGATCATTGGAATATATTGCTGATGAAAAGTCGCAAAATATTCAAAGTATATGTAGAAGTCAACGTTGGAGAGACTAGGCCTACCTTACTGACGTAAATGTTTCCTATAAAGATCACATCTTCTTTGTAGATTACCAATTGTTGATGCAAGGAACTAGTTGCAGTTGATAAATTAATACCGACATATAATGTGTTGGGTCTACGCCGAAGACGACTGGCCTGCCTGGGAAGTGTGCTTGATTGGACAGCAAGAGGTAGTAGTTGAAATAACCTTCACCTCTTCGTAGATTTCATGATCTTCATTTTCTTCGTCGCATACAATACTTATAGCAAGAACGTTGGCAATGTCATCTTGGATCATCAGTGTTAAATCTGCCATTTCAATTAATCTAGCAGATCGCTGATGATTTTAGATTTCGTCGGAGGCTATCTTTCTCTAATGTCTAATTTCTTTTCAAAGCAGCAAGGTGAAAGCCGCTGTAGTGCTATGGTATGACATGAATCTTGGGTCGAAAGGCTTCTCTCCCAGAAATGGCAAATTTTGACCATTAATTTGAAAATCGCTGAACAGAGTAAAACAAAATATGTCATTCAATGAATATGATGTGCTATCCCAACGCAGACATGCATTATCAAGAGGATCTAATACATCTACGATAGAATCACTCTAAAAATGACGTGTTGAGTATCTTGACGTGCAATTCAGATTATCCTGTGTCTGGTCGGTGGTGATGTTATTTCAATCATTGCAGAAGTGCTTCTTCAGTGAGAATTGATAAATTACATGCGATACACTTCACTGATGATGAGAAAGTGTGCTAGATATCTTAGCGAGCAATTCAATCTGTCAGACTACTTCTCGTTTAGGTAATTGCGCAACTTGTGAAATTCTTGTCGGTTTGAATTTAACCGCAAACCTCCCTGGGTGGACTTGATCCGTTCAACAGTTGATGCAGCGAGGTATTTCAGTCGGCTCATAATACAAGGATAAGTTTACATTAAAGAGAATATCAGACATGGATAGGAAGTGATATTCACACATCTAAGGAGAAAAATCATAATTTTCATGAATTGTGTCAAAAATGACTTCCATCTACCAGAGTCGACTTAAAGGTTGTTCAATTATTTCTTGTACTAATTGATGTATTTTTCTCAAGTCACCGATTGATTTAGTATTAACATTATAATGTACAACATAAATCAAATGAATGGATTCTAGATAAACTTGCAGATTTAATATCGACACTATAAGTTAGCAAATGATAGTTAATTAATCAGTAATTGATGAAAAATTAAAAAAGTAGAACTTGCTCTGATTATGATAGCGCATATGTCTGAAATGAATTGTTGACGAAAAGCATCTTCATTGACTCCGAAATCATTATTTAACCACACTCAGTCAGAATAATGTAACGGGCTTTGTATGATTCTACAAAGAATGCAACTACCTCACATTTTAACCTCAATGATTAATTGAATGTCATTTGAATTGGTGAAAGCTCGTAACATCTTAGAAGATATGAAAGAGAAAACAGTTTCATTATCCATGCTTGAGCATGAATGCTTATCAAAATAATTAATTAAAAAGCCAGAAGCTGCAAGTTTTTGCTATTTAATTTCCGATATCTCGGCTCCACAGCCTGCGTCAGGGATACAAAAGGGAGAGACTTCTCGAGACTTTTGATAATCATTTTGGCAATAATTCTGCTAAAAAATTATTTTGATATTTTATAAACATCAATCTCTATAATTTACATCAAAATGTCCTGCTTCAAGAAACAAGTTGGCAAATGCTACTGTGAATGTAGGAAGTGACTATCTCACACTCAGGAATGATGACCGACACACTGCTCTACAAGGTGGTATCGAGTGGTTTTCCATTTTTTGAGTGAGTAGTCTTTTTCTTGAGGAGCTTGCTCGTGATGTTGATCCGTTACATTCGGTCCCTTACTTCTGTAATGTGCAGTATTTTGGCATAGGAGTTAAGCAATTCAATGAACAAAATTAATTTCAACTACTGAAATAATTACTAAATCACTAATAAACTAATCCCGGAGTCCCGTGAGTAAAAACTTACGGGATACCGAGATGGAAATCCCTACTTCTAGTGTAAGACGTAGTTTCCGACAATGTTTAGCACAGGTGAATAAGTTGGACGGCATTGTAGTGTCACCTGCATCTGCAAATTCCTTCAGCCTTTGTTTGAGTTCCTCCGAGTTTTGTTGATCCGGCGCCTATTGGAAGAGGTATTCGCAGTTCAAAATATATTTGATCCAAAGTGAAGCCTGGATGCTGCTTTACAATAACATCTGCGGCCTCCACCAGTCCTGGTGTCACACGCGTCCACTGTGGACGAGCTCCATCAGAAGGAAAGGGGATGATGCCGCTATTATCAGTCACTCTTCGAATGAAGGCGCACACTGTTGACCTCTTGATCAGAAGTCGACATAATTATGAGCGCCTATCAGGCGCTGTTTGTCAGCGGCAGATATTCTCTGACGGCACATCATTCAAATCCAACATTGATTAATATGACATTGATTCTATCCATTGCACGCAGTGGAAAAGTAGAAAAAGAAATGAAATCAACACTTGATCTGACAGATTGTATTTGATATGCCTACAGTTAGATTTGTAGTAGATGCGTCCTATTGAAATTGCATTTGTTCTCACAAGTTGCCACCGGCGCAGTGGCCTTGTGGTAGAGTGCTCGCTCTGCGTCCGGGAGACCTTGGTTCAAACCTTGGTCGGGTCAAACCTGACTTTAAAAAATAGGTACACTCTGCATTCTTGCTAAACAGTCAGCACAAAAAGAATGAGAGTGGATAAATGAGAACTCGGACACATGGAAAAAAAGTTCCGTGCCTTATTTGTTTCCGAGTATAAAGTTCATTCAATTTTATTTAGAAAGCGATTGTCTAGTGCCGTACTTGGTTTGACAAAGTGCTTGTTACATTTAATCGGGAAAACTTAGACACATTGGCTTTCTGCGAAAAAAATCATCTAGACCGCATGCTTCAAACGATAAAAATTGTTTATCGACGATATTTGAAACGATCATCAAGGATATTATCAAAAGAATTTGAACAAGGGCGTGCGCGTAGGGATTGCAGGCGTGCATTATTGCCAAAAGTTGTTTGTTGAAAGAAGTTTTGAACTCATTTAAGAGAAAATTTCCGGATTCAAACATTGCTTTTAGGCTTAACAATCAATCATTGTTTGGTTTTGCCCTTCCTTGTTGAGTTTTAACCGTAAAAATTTACATCTTTAGTTCAAACAGAAGTAAGTTGCTAAGACAATATCATTCTACATATAATTAACCTGTTTTCGTGAATGCTTGCACAAAGATTCTATTATTGTTGTCAAATTGAAACATTGTTTTGAAGAAACAAAAGTTTTCTGTATCACTGTAGGCGCGCGCAAATAACAAAGATAAAATTTGATTAACTTCAAATCTCAACATAAATGAAAATTTTATCTGAAAGGTCAAATCTGAATTGAAGTTGCAAGATTCAAATCCCACTGAAAAGTTCAAGTTCGTGTTCACAAAGAAACTAAATAGACATTGTTTACAATATTTACAGAAATCTGAAATCATATGAACCTACGAAGAGGCACAGGTGAGTGCAATCCAGGATAACTTTCACATGAGTGAGTTGCATCATTTGAAGTCTTTGGATAACTTGTTGATAATCTGAACAACCGTTGCCTCTTTCGTAGAGAAAGGCGCTGAATTAAATGAGCCTCGTTTATACTTGGAAGCACGCAAAGCACGGAACCTTTCTTCCATGTGGCGGAGTTTTCATTAATTTACTCTCATTCTTTTTGTGGTGAGTGTTTAGGGAAAATGCAGAGTGTACCTATTTCAAAAGTCTTAGGTTTGAACCAAGATCTCCCGGTCGCACGGCGAACACACTACCACAAGGCCACAGCAACGGTTGAACACTCCTGATTGGATTTACACTCCTATCAATGGGCTTTTCATTAATGACAAGGAATGATGAAGATGGTTCTATTTAATCAATCTCGCAAGCTAGCTGCGATTGTGAATGTCCAGTAGTTGAAGTTTACTCTACCGGTGAATCAGATATGATTACAAAATCTCCGATTGGGTTGGATACATATTGTGGTTCAAATGAGGATTGTATTACATAAAAGCTCGCCAACGAATACTAGTAAAAAATGAATACTATGACAAATGAATAAAAAGCTTGAGCGCTATGTACCCCGAAAGTCTTCAAAAGTCCCCAGAGGGCGTTTCAAATATTTTTAAGGGTCGCAGTCCAATCCGTGGGACCGGTCTGGGTCGAGCTACTTTCTAGGTATTGTGATGACGTCTTCCTGCTCTACTACAGAACAGGCGGAGTTGAGACCAGGGTGGCACCAGGTTTTAACACCGTGTAAAA
The DNA here is from genome assembly GCA_907163375.1 of Prostheceraeus crozeri. Taxonomy (NCBI): domain Eukaryota; kingdom Metazoa; phylum Platyhelminthes; order Polycladida; family Euryleptidae; genus Prostheceraeus; species Prostheceraeus crozeri. Next base: position 203,262 of record CAJQUW010005432.1, on the reverse strand, counting down.
ATCGCTGATATGAGTTTTCAAATCTGGCAATTTTTTATAGAAAGTGCGTGTGAATGGGCAATTTTTACAGCATATTTCGCATTTGCAATAATATTTAATGTGAAAAACCGATGATTTGGGTAATATGGATAGTATTCTATTATGATCTTGCTTTTATTCCTGTATCTATAAATTGTAGGCCTATAGGCTACTATGTGTCGTTTATATGGTCGAATAACTTCTATACTCCTATGAAGTGGGTCTTCTTCTGTCACATCACGTCTGAAAAAACTTCTTCGTGTCACATCTATCAAAGAACTTGATAGCTCAGATGACGAGCAGTCATAGAATAATCCGAACTTTAGATCTTTGCACTTGTTTTTTATACCACCAAATTCTGTTAGCTTCTCAGACCATTAATCCCTTTTCTGCGCATGATTTGCTATTCCTTCCAGGTAATACGCTTGTTACATAGGTTTTAGTGAATTGTTGAAAGTTTCGTACATTTTTGTTGCTGTAATTTGAATACAGATTTGGCATGAATTAATGGACTTTTCAATGGATGATTTCTTTATAATAAAAATACATTTTGAAACATACCTTTATAAGTTATGCGGTAATAATATACTATTACTATAATTATATTAAATTAAGGTTTTGACATGTTTTAGCAGGGTGACACCTGTTGACCATTACACTTTTTAGGCCTCTATTAGACAAACTGTGTCATTCCGGCATCAATTTCACCAATAAGTAACAAATGTACTCAATTAGCGAGTTCGTCCAGATACCATTTTCAAGCGATTCAGTTCTTAGATAAAGAGCAGAAGGGTACTCACTTGACGCGCGCAAAGGACTGTGCATCGAGGGAATATCACGAACCGGAACACGACAATTGACGCAGAGAATACTATCACGCATCTTTTCCATCTCCTCACGTTGCCGTGCAATCTGGAGACGTTCCTGAAATATAAATGAGATATTTTGCACTTCGACATCTGTTTTGGTTCAGGAATGGAAAATTGATATCAACGTTCAAATGAGGAATAGAATCATTTTCTTTGTATTTTACCGCTGAGTCAGCGCACTATTCCGTCTTTGAATTCATTCATGAATTTACTCAGCTATCAAATAATAACAAAACAGGCATTTTAGTTGCTTGATGAGAACGCAGAATAAATGAACTATCGTTGGCACAGTATCCTGATTCACATTTTACGGTGTCATATTTCATCCATGAGAAACTTCGAAGACGCATATTTTCCATTCTCCGGCCAAAAACAATTCAGAATACCTGTCATGACTTTTGGACTCTATGACGGTATGCAAAGAGAATATGTTTGAGTTAAGCATGAGTGTTGCATTTAAACCGCCTGTTTAAACAATTGTCTTCTTGTTGTGATAACGATTTTCATTGAATTTTGATAATGAGCCTTTATACACAAGTGCGACAAATGAGGTCCGCCTGGCCAGCCTATAGAGAATGAAGATTTTGCCACCGAAAACTTCCAACTGGTGTCATCAGTTAAAGGAGCTTCAAAAGTAAAAAAAAAAAACAACTGAAGAAAACAAGACGAATTTTTCGATTCCATGTACTAGAGATGTAATCCGTAATCGTGCACCTTGCCTTATTGATGAAACTAAAAACCGGGAAAATTTTTCTATCATCTTGCTTTAACCACTCCATGGAAGATCTTCCTTTGAAACCTTTGTTGGTAATTATGTAAAACCAAACTATAACTCTGCTATGATAAATAGTGCGAAAATAAATAATTCTCATACGATGATGAAAATCATCCCAGCAGCCATTTATAATAGAATATAATGCTTACTAATTCAAATTATTAATTGAAGTAGTCCTAATGAGGACTGATGGCGTTCTCCAATCCTCAAGTGTACAGATGCAATGCTACTGTAACCATTGGATTAATCAGTTCTTAAAAGAACTCAATGGAGCTTTCTCGTGGCAACGAATTAAAATTGATCAGCTTTGGCCCAATATCTGGTAAAAGTGGAAATCTTAAGATTTGTAACACTACTCATTCTTCCTGTTAATATACTAATACCATAGATTCCTAACACTGCTGCATACATGTTCAAAACAGACGTCTAATATACTGTACCGACTACAGATGCTGGTAGTGGAAATACAATAGGACAATGGTCATCATAGATTAAGGAAATTAAAAATGGATATTATAAAACAACAGGAGATCGATGGATAAAAATTGGAAACGTGGAGGGTAAACATGGAAATACAATAATGCTACTACACCGATTCTGACACTACACATGGTGGATAATGGTAATAGTGGAAAAATGGAAAGTGGATAATGGAGGCAAACAATAGAACTACAATGACACTCTACTACACCGAAAGCAATGAAATTATACACACTATACCTAAGACTACACATGGAAAATAATATTTCTTCACTTGAATTTGTTATCGCCAGTTTCTTAATCAGTCTATAATACTTCATATAATCCTACATTTCTTCATGTTCTTCATTTGAAATACAATACATCGATCACTACTTCAGCTACCGATTAAGGGATATAAAACATAATACTGCAGTCCGTCAGTCATCAGCAGGTACTCGTCTAGTTGTGTTTCGACCCCTAACCTGAACACTCAAACCCAGACGAGCGGGGTCCCACACATAGTGGCTGACAAAATACAGAATAGGTAATGATACGTCTTGAAAGATATGCCACAAAGATAAGGCAGACATCATTCAAATGTTACGTCTCCCACATGTAAACTCATCCTGTCATTAAATTCATCCCATCAAAAAATACATTATGCTTTTTGCGATCCGCGCATGTAAACAAATCTTGTACATCAATCTTTGCCTTTTCGATTCCCACAAGTAAACAGATCCTGTTCATCCTCGAATCCCATAAACATGTAATCGATGTGTGATAAATATGTGATCCGTCTTTACACAAACTTCGCCTCATACATCAAGACTTAACAATGGGAGTTCTCCCAGCTCCAGTAAGCCACGCTAAGCGTTCTGCATTCACTCTTCACCGCCCCTGTTAACAAATATTTTCAGTTTGACAACAAAGGTCAGTCGTAGTATATTGAATATCCAAAGCTTTTTGTCCTGTCACTATTGCCTGAATGCTGCAGCATTCCACTGCGTGACGTAGTCAAATATTCTGTCTCGCTACAGTATGAATAGTGTAGCATTCTGTTATTTCTACGACAAAAAGGTGTCGATATCACTTAGAAACGACTACTGTCTTCACTCGTTCCTTTTGTACCGTCGGCGTGGCCATGAAGAAGGTGCGAGTTCGTCCCCACCGCAGACTTCGGTTCAATTCTCGGGTCAGAGTGCGGTAGGGTGTCAAGCAGGGCTGTGGAGCCGATGCGTTATCTCATCGGCTCCGGCTCCACGACACTGATGTGAAAGGCTCCGGCTCGGCTCCGGCTCCGACTTCAAATTCAGGTTCTATCTATGCTGGTTATCCTGGATCCGTTGAACGGGTTTTTTGGATAACGGTGTGGCCTTTAGAGGCTTGCTACAATCATCAAATTAGTTTTCATTAACAAGCAACGACTTAAGTTAATAATAAAAATGATAATAGCCTAATATAATGACAAATAACATACTTGTCATATATTTTTGCATGAATTGACTATCTCTGAAAGATAAAATAAAGTTATAGCCAGGATTGGTTAAATTAGATAAAGATCTCCCGCACTGGCTAAATATAAATTGGCCTAGCCTGCAACCAGTCTACTACGAGGCTACATTAAATAAGACCACATGATTGATGATGATATACCTAATTAGCCGTCACAGGGGCCGAATAGTAGTATAAGCTTTTTAGCAAAGCTTGAATGTGAAACTGGATAGCGTATGCCTCTAAATAGCTTATAGGGCCTGTATCTACTCGAACATGGAAAGGGTATCGGCTATATAGCCAAATATACCGTATCAATAAAGATATCAATTGCTTTATTGAATATTAAAGTGTATATAGGCTAGCTTAGGTTGTTATTGCCTTTATTCAATAGTCTGTTGGTCCATGAATAATATGATCGGTGGGTAGCCCACGACTCATCATCTGTAGAAATTGTAATTTAGATAGCCTCATTGCAGTGTAGGCTAGAAATGTACAATTGAAAATTATACTTAAAAAAATTCAAAATATCTAATTTAGGACAAGTTTTGTAATTCTATGCAGCATACTTAATAAGTTAAGGCCTAACTTACATTATATTAATTTCGTATTTTTCATTATGGCGTAAAGTTGCACTAAATAATTCATCAATGATTCATGTATATTATTATATTCAATTTATGTATAACACATTACCACTATTCCTCTGATGATGGTTAGGCTGATGAAACTGAACTCGGAGTATCACACAGTATGTTGCAGGGTGCTATGCATAATAAAAATTTGACTGCGAGCACCGAGCAGAAATCCCAACTTTGCTAGCTTTCAAATGCGCGTGCGGTTTAATGTCACAGACAATAGAAAAGGGAGGTCAAAAGGCGCCTTTATTGATAGCGTCTCAGTCTTTTTTTATTGTTTACATATAAGTCAGCATGATATCAGCATAAAGTGTTGACAGACGGAAAAAATAATAATGAAAATTCTTGAAATCCACAGGTCTATGACATTTGGGGAAATATTATTACACGATACGGCTCTTGTGCAGTCCTTCCCCCCCATTTTTTCTCTGGTCAAAAGATGCAGCACCATTGGATGTCAGTTTCAGCATCACCGGTTTGAGTGAAGCATTCCGTGCTGTTGTAAAAATCTACGTGGGTAATTGCGATGTCATTGTCGCAAACTTCGTCAGCAAGTCAACATTGTAATTTGCCTTCGGGTTTTTCGCATTGAAATATAGACTACCCTTTGAATTTTGAAGTCAAAGGAAATTCATTGTGAATGAGATACCTTTAAAATAATAGGGCGCTACTAGAAGTGGCTGGGTCGATTATTGCTATAGCCATGTGAGGACTTGTAGTCAGGTCATTCGTGTGAGTGTGAAGAGTTCCCTCCAATCAAAATTGATCAAATTGAATAATCGATTGTTTTGAAAAATGTAGGTGGGGGGACTGCACAAGAGCCTACAATACAATCTAAGGAAATTGGCATTGTCACAGATACCAGTAGCTTCTGCCAGTAGCCATACCGATAGATGATAGCCTACATAGTAACCGTATTAGATTTAAGACATTGCGCAAGAAATGTAGCTACATTATCTTTGCTGACTGAACTGGAAATGTGTACATAAATGACTGGCGACTTGTCTCTAGGAATCTACAATCATCTAGTTAGCATGCATATAACAAGTCTTCAAATTAATGGATTTTGGAGAATACGTTGTCAATATGGAAATTAGTCTTACGAAACATATGCAATAAAAAAATATTACACATGTGTGTAAATATATAATAAATATAATACAAAAGAAGGCGGCAACTGCAAAGAAAGATATCGTGGAGGACAGATCATTGGTATACTTAAAAGACATATCTTTAGATTTCAAATGATTTAATTTTTTAATGATGCCAATTAATAACTTTCAAAATTCTAGATTTATATCAAGGCTCAAACTATCGGAGCCGGAGCCGGAGCCGGAGCCTTTGTGATAAATCGGCTCCGGCTCCGACCAAAACCATCGGCTCCTTAAGGCTCCGGCTCCGGCTCCACAGCCCTGGTGTCAAGGGTGTATTTTATTGACTTAATCGCTGTTATTCTCTTTAGATATTCAACTCACAGATTGCAGACCAAGACTGCACATCAAACATGTTAATTCATTTTCAGCAAATTTAGTTGATTTTAGGACTGTGATTTCAGTTTATGCAAAGCCTGAACCATCCAAATGGCATATTTTGACTCCAGATATGCAAGCTTCTTGTCATTGTTATAAATTATTTGTTTGCTTAAGTAATGCAAGGAATGCTCTTCACATGCTGTAATTTTTATTGTGAGTGTACTGTTATTCTAGCGGTAGAGTGAATATGTAGGTGGATTCCTGCAACAAGGTGATGGGATAACTCAGTTGGTCAAGGGCCACGTTTCCGTGCGAAGGTCTTGAAGATCCAGGGTTCGAGTCTGCTCACTTCAGGAGCGACCACACCGGTCTCACTAGAGGTTACTAGCCAAAAACGGGTGAGAATTGCGACTGTGTGAAAGCTGCCCAACTCCTAGAATACTAGTATGGCCTTGGAAGCCGCAGGGATGAGTAAAAGTTAATCGAAAAATATAAAGTCGCTAAATTCGTTTTCTACCGATTCGTGAAAATTTCCCAGTTGGCAGTTTACTGCTATAAGCTCATGTGACTTTGGGAAATTTTTAAAATCATTTAAAGATGCTCTTCCTTGTTTGCACAAATACCTATTGACCATAAGATGATAATTTTAGGGCTCGGATTCAGGTTCTCAAGGGCATGAAATACAGAAAAAAATAAATACACGCAAATAATGAGGGAAAGGTAACAATATTAATTGAAATCTAAGACATTTTGGCATATTGATATCCCAGGAAGTTATTTTAGATGGTTCCACTTTATGTAAGGAGTGTTAATATGCACTGATACATTTTATCACCTTATTTCAAACGTGTGTGGTGAATAATGATTAAAACAAGAGTATTGTTAACTATCTTTTATACCATTTTGACAGTAATAGGGTTGATTTTAAGTCGGCTAAAAACTGACTCTACAACACACCGATAATTTTTGAAAAGGAGACATCTTAAAAATAGCTGAAAAACTTCCATAACTCAGCCATATTTCTCAACCTTTTTATACACATTCATATAATTGATACTCTTACATGGAAATACTCGTACTATACAAATCATGTAATTCTTTCATGATTATACTATTAAACTTTATTGATTTTAGTAACAATTTTGTCCAAGGTAATTTTTCGGTTTTGTCCTAGTTTCACACGTTGCTTGATTTGTTTGTTACGTTCACAATCCATTTTTCAAAATTTTCTTTCGACATTGTTATCATATCTGTGGCAGCCTTGACACCTAGCATGTCGTCCTCTTCTGCAGCTGTCGACACCCTGTTGGTAGCATCCGCAAGAAGTTGCTGGGCTGCACTTATCTTAGCATCGATATCGTTCTCCTTTATCAACAGGGTTTCTTCCATCTGATCTAGCATATTCCTCTTGGCCTCCGTCTTCTCAATTGTCGCTTGTCGTTCTTGTACTGCTTCTCGCCCTTCTTGAAGCTTCGCCATTATCTTCTTCTTTTCTTCCTCTTCCTGTCTCTTGCTTTCTTTGAATTTTGAATGAGCTTCCTGAACCGCCTTGGCGATCTTTTTGGTTGAGGTGTCTACACAACCAGCACCAGCGTATGATCGAGCCTGCTCTTTTAGTCTTCTGAGTATATTCAGGGTGTCGTCTGTTAGATTCGTTCGTCCATGGGTTAATGTGTTCTTTTTGTCAGACAGACTCCTTTCTACGTCAGCATTCCCATTCTGAATTGATAGGATGCTTTTGACAACTTTGCTTTGGACACCTTACTTCTCGTCACCTCCATCTGTTTTGATAGCGAAAACTTAAGCCCAAAATGGATCTACTGCGTTAAGACTCTGTACAAGTTTTTCGAAGTACTTTTTGCTCGAGGAGCAAAGCCCGCGTCTCGTCTATATCTCAAAACTTGTATTGTTGTTAGGGTCAGATAAAGAAGAAGTGGGACCAGGCGTGGCTCTGAAGCATCGGCTAGGTTCACAAGCCATTTCATGGAGAAGTCGACCTCGCCTGAATTGACCCCGAAATCTCAAGAACACCGCGCAGATGAGCGACTTACAGTGTTGTTATTACGACATCTTGAACACAAAGTCTCGTCAAGAGGACCAAGATCCGGACGCGGATACAACTGGCCAGGTGATAGCAAGCAGCCCCTACCAAGAATTAATCAAGCGGGTGGACGATTTAATCAACAAGACAAGTACCAATTCACGATCCCGTCACGAGCTGAAGGACCTCGTATCGGCGCTATCGGCCAACGCGTGGGACGAGTGCCAGAGACTGATCGCGGAACGCCTATAGACGGAGCAATCAGGGGAGGCTGTTGGATGGTCATACGTCACTGACTGCCAAAAATACGAAACCGCTAGTGTCTTGGGACTGCCCTGCTCACCTTCAGAATTGCGACTATACGCAAACACGCATCCGTCAGCGAGCAGACGGGGCTCCTACCCTAATCGAGGCCTTGCAAAAAATGGAGGCGGAGGACATGGCCGACCCCGAGGACGTCGCCTCGCTAGATCCTGATCTCGAGTAGGAATCGAGAAAGTAGCACCCGAAAACCATTCCCCATCGTGGATTTCGATCCTTTCTCATGCTGGCGGACATCAGATGCAGATACCACAGACAACCCAGGGGAAGAAGAACAGCAACAGTACGAGGAAGATCAATCCAATTCAGATAAAGCTGAAACGGACCAAGCCGAATGCCCATGCTTTTTTGGGACAGTGGTGGGCCCGCATCTTAGACGCCCGGCCTCTTGCAGGGAATAACTCGAGAGATTTTGCATCCCATCTAAGCTAAAGCATTTTTCGCATGGGTGCACCTTGATGACTTTCTTATCATCGACATAAATCACAAAATCCATAGATTGTTATTGCAGCTCTTAGCGACGGTCAAAGTCCTGGGTCTTGCCATCAACTTCAAGAAATCGAACCTGAAACGTCTGCGCAAAATCGACTATTTGGGAGTCACGTTGGACTTTCTCTAGCATCGATATCACCTCAAAAACTGCACACATGAAAACGATGCAAAAACTGTGGCAACTCCCACTAGTACGTAGAATTTGTACCAAGTATATGGCTTTTTCGCGTTCAATTTCTTTACCATGTTTGGCCTCTTCGCTCCATTACGCTGGCCTCCCGACCCTCTCTGCCGCCTGGGGCAATTCTTCGGTTTATGATCAGTAACAAGTGATCAGTGATTTATGACAAGTTGATTTTGACAAGTGACCATGATCTTAATCCATCGGTTTGATCAGCAGACACTTGTCAAGTTATGACCATTTAATCTTTCTAGACACCGGCGGATAATGCGGAGCTGTGATTGGTCGAAAAGTGGTGAATAATACAGTGAGACAATTTATAGGAAATTTCTGCCGGAGTGCCTTCCGTCAAACATTTTCAATTCGATTTTATGCTAATATAACATCTATATTTTACGAATTATTCTAATAATCATCATGATGCCAAGTAATGTGATATGAAGCTTTTTAGTCTGAAAAGTCTTAACTGAAGAACATCGGTGCTTCTAAAAGCAACGATAAATTTCGCTGAAATCTCTGTCCTCGATCATAGAAATCTGCGACACGTGGTCTTCATGCGATAGACGTTTTGAATTTTGATTGCAGACTATCTTGTAGACTAATCCAACTAGTCCTAGCAAATAAAAACATTGATGAGAGATGGATCGTATGTTCGAAACTTCTGGGAAATGGAAAAATGCAATCCTCTTGTGTGGCAAATTTGACGATGCCAAATGCCACACTAAAGAAACACGAGTGAATGCATGAAATATCATACATACGAGTACTGCATTGTCGGCACTGGACTACCCAGTGGGAATAGATGGCCAACATTTACCGGACACGTTTATGAATGATCATATGATGACACTGGTAAGAACAGACTAACTTATGAAAAATCGCAGTTATGCTTATCCGCGTTACTTTTCAATATAAAGTTAACGTCTGCCAACATAATGATATACTGAGAGATTCTGTGTGCATGTTGTGTATGTTTCTCGAACCCAGTAGCGAGCCATTTTTCGCACTTGCTTAAGTCGCGGTCTTCCATGGCCTACAGCAGTCCAACAATGATTCAGGATCCTGAAATGTTTTTAAAAAAAGTTTGGTTTTAGACCAGGAGTATCAACTGTACATGCCCACATTCACATTCATGACTTTATCACTCGGAGGATGGATGACCCGGATATCCAAGCCTGCGCCGTTGTCTCGTTTGATACGGAAAAGGCATTTGATAAGCTACATCATGCATCTCTGATTTCGTCATTGCGCAGATTCAACCTTCCGACAAAATTCATTAGTTGGTGCTGCAGCTTCCTGCAGGAACGGACCCAGCGAGTTTTCCTCAACTATGAAACTGCGAGCGCAATAATGCCAGTAAGGTCAGGTGTTCCTCGGGGATCGGTTATCGCCCCTTACCTATTCTCTCTGCACATGTCTTCCCTGAAAACCATACGGACAGAATCTCAAATGACTAAGTACGCTGATGACGTCATTGTTATTGTTCCCCTGAGTCCTTGCAGTGATGGAGAAGAAATAAAAGACGAAATCGACAATGTTGACCTATAGAGTACAGAGCATGGCCTCAAGCTGAATAAAAGAAAAACAAAAATCATGATTGCCAGTAAGCCCAATGCAACGATCAACTTCCCATGCGACATAGAGTTAGTCAGCAATCTGAAAATTCTTGGTGTTTACTACAGCAGCGTCCTAAGATGGAGCCTTCACATCAGCATGATTGTATCGGAATGCAAGCAGAAGAGTTTATTTGCTGAAAATGCTCCGGAACAGATTATCACAACGCTGTTTGATACTGCTCTTTAACGGTTTCATTCGGAATTGTCTGGAGTACTGCTCTCCGGTCTTCATAGGTATGCATGCAATTGATGCTGAGAAATGGGATAAGGTACAACACCGTTGCCACCGGATTATCTGTGGTCCTGACTGTCGTTGCGGAAACTTTGTGTCCCTGAAGTCACGACGCCATGATAGAGGGTTTAGACTGCTACTTCAGATGGAGAATCCCAGTAACATACTGCATCATCTTATTCCTAAACGCTATAGCCGCTATGGGTGGCTATAGCGGAATTATAACGGAATTACCGTTAATACGCACTCAACGGAGACACTCTTCGTTCCTTCCGTACATTGCTAGTTTGAGTAATGCGAGTACATGCACTTTGTGATTTCATTTGCTGTATATTGTCTTCAAGAATTTGCTTTTGTACTTTTTACTTCATTTGTGTTTGAAATTTGTGATTTTCATTTTGATAATAAACATATACTACTAAATGTCTTAGCTGAAAAAACATCGCTTTACCAAGTAGCTGTCAGGAACATGGAGAGCATCACACAGCAAGTGACAGCTCTACGAGACACGAGTGAATACCAAAACGTGGATGAGATAAATATTTTTCCACTTCAGTAATTTTGTGTAGAAAAAATAACATTGAAGAATGCAAAACGTTCTAAATACATCAGCTTACAATGTTTATTAAAAACTGTTCATTTCACCTAACGAGCAACATCTTTCAATCGAATATTTATTTGCCTTATATGAAATGCAGAAGATTCATTCACAATAATTTTGGATGAAAAGACCTTTGGGTCAACCGGTACATACGTGTATGTGTTCTATTGAAAATTCATGCATGCGTTCAATTGAAATATACTGCTTACGTTTCATAACATAATGAAAGTGTCTGATGGGTAGGGGTGGCAAAACTCCGAAGTTTATTTTTTGCTTCGGAGGAAATAAAAAAATCAAATACTTCGCAAAGTTTATCGAAGCTTATCGAAGTTTATAATTTTTGTATGAATACAAAAGAATTCTCCGAGATTATGATCAGGAACTGTTCAAAGTTTATTTCGCCGACTATTCTAGATGATATGTAACCTAGAAACAGTCAATATTGGGCTTAATTTTTCGGAAATACAGTTGGCCATAAAGCATGGCCGCGTGTTTTGTACTCATTTTCTTCTTGAATTTAGAGACACTTCTTGTTCGAGTACAGTCATGAAATCTTGAATGGCTTTGGGCACAGTTATTATTTCAGGCTTCAATTCTCAAAAAAATGTTTTTTGGAACGCTTTCATATTGACTACAAGTAATTTTTTAAGTTCAACTTTCAGCATTGCAAATTCTGATGCGAATTAGAAGATTTAGAAGCTATCATTTTCAGGGATATGTCAACATTTATCAGTTTCATTTAAGAATAAAAACTATTCATTTTGAGGGTCAAACATGTTTTAAGCAAAATTGCTCATCATCATTCATCATCATTAGTGACAGGAAAAACAGATTTTACAATCTGTTTCTGTAATGTCGAAGAATTGAAATCATCAGTTATTTGTCACTTGTCACAGCTATTGATCAGTAACCGAAGAATTACCCCCTGATCTCTGGATCTTATATCATAACCTTTTTGTCTGCAAGCTACCTCAAAAGCCCACCGGGGCTATCTACTTGGATGCTATGATAACCGCATGTTCGCCCACGTGATCCGCATCGAGGAAACGCAGCAGGCCCACGTAGAATTGCTAGCGACAATTCTACCTTTCATGGTGGCCCCTCCGGTCGCCGTTTTAATTGGTGGCGCGATTGTGGCTATCGCTTTAATCAACTTAATACTTACAGGGGTAAATGGTCTTCGAGTCTCATATATCCCAACTGACGTGAACCCGTGAGACGCCCTGTCGCGCCCAACGCTCCCCACAGTCGCGCTCTGTATGTGCCATTTCGCAGGTCCCTTCTGAAACTGACGCACAGAGACGTGGCGACTAGATTTGCGGAGAAAGTGACAGAAGATGTGGGTGCGTCAAGAAACTTCTTCATACTTCCTCGTTTTATGTCTCTTCTTCCCGGTTCCGGGCCCGGACGAAGTTGCGATGACTCGCTTCCATTTTAAACGATCTAGAGCAACGTCTTTCTTCACCTCCAAAGACTCCAGGTCTTCTTGGATACAGGCCTTCCAAGTCTTCTTAGGTGGTCGACGACCATCGCCCGGCATGTGGTAAACTTCACTGATGATGTCATCCGTGACCCTTTTCACATGGCCTAATCAGCATAGACATCCTTGCCGCAAGCGATTTGGAAGTTCGCGAAAGCCACAACAACTCGCTACTTCATTGCTTGAAAATTTATCTTTCAACCTGACATTTGTAATGTACCTCATCATTCTTCTGTCAGCACTTCTCAGAAGCTCGACCGGCTTCAGGCTGAGTAGCCATCAAATAGAAGCACTTAAATATTGTAAACAAAGTAATTAAATATTGGGTTGCATCCTCAGATGAAAATTAGAAACAGATCTCAATACCTGTCACTTCATTCAACATCAGGGTATGGCTGCAACTTTAAATAGGGAGTTGTGTCGATGTTGAGTGATGTAAACTTGACCTGCTGATGATTCCAGATATTGAATGAAATGGCAGTTATTCAGGTCTGTTTCCATTCTTCGATTGAGGATGCAATTCAATACTTAATTATTCTATTTACATAATGCTTGCAAAAAGCAGCATCTATTATTTCAGGCGATTTGCCAGTAGTTTGTTTAAAGTGATGTTTAATGAATACCCGTCGAAATTTCACTAATTTGCTAATTGCAAATCTCGCTTAAATACTCTTATTCTGTGATTATAACAAATTAAGACTTTTCCTAATTTTGAAAGGGCTATGCTAACCCATAACTGAGCTGCAGAACCTTCAATAGTGAATTTATATAATATTCAGTGCTCCTATTTTAGCAAAAGTTAATCGCAGTCAACAGATATATCACAGATTTGTAGCATAACCATTTTCTATCTACAAAAAATCCAAGAGTAAATGTCGTGCACTTATTCTCAAGTTTTAAACAATTCAATTCTGCGGGAGTAGTAAAATTAAGGTCAATCTCAATAAAAGGTAGTGATAAAACTGTTCACATCTTATCAAATCAAGGTTGATGCAGCTCAGGAAAACTCAACATGAAAAAATGGAGGAAAGAAGCCTGTCTAAATGTGCCTCTGAGGAATTATTTTATTATTTCATAGTTAATACGAACTCGCACTGACGGTAGCAATAGTGCTCCTATCCACACAACTAAATTTAAAATAGGCAGGCTGTCGAGCTGTCCAATACATTTGAGATGTTCATTGAACGCAATCTTAATTGCGGATGACAAATGAAAGCGCACTTGACGACCAATAACTATAAAATCCGATAGACTGTCTAAACTGAATTTTACAACTTCACTTGAGAAGATGGCTTATACTCAGAGATATTATCAGCAAGAAAAAAACATGGATAATGAGTAGAGTATCGGTAATACGTGAAATGTGCTCAAAAATTTGAAAATTCTCAAAATCGCGAATGTGGTGTTGAAGGACTTGAGATAATGGATTTCCAAATAGAAAAATTCAATTGAATAATTCATAAAACACACATTAATTCAGTAAATGATACAATGCTCATGAGAAATTTGTAAGTTTACATTTTATCATAGCAGAGGTTGGAGGTCAATTTCGTCAATGTCTGCATAGAGAGAGTGTAGGATAACTCGATGGCATTGGGCCTGTCTTCATTATTATAACTAAACATTTTCAAGCAAGATAAGATGTCTCTTGCTTGAGCATAAATGACAATTTACCACGCTACAAAAGGCAAGGTGATCGTTCCAAGTAAACCGTGAAATTCAAGATTTTTCACGGACAAATTTCTTCAAATTTCAAGTTTTTCGAGTTCGTTTTTCCACTGCAGTCCAATTTAAGCTTCCAAAAAATTTTGGCTCACGGTCAATCTATGAAATTCCTGTTTTTAGAATTTCGAATTTCTTTGAGATGCTTGCGAAATTACCGACGAGTTGCAAAACACGTGATTAATTATAGCTAATAATACAGATCCAATAACAAAATTCAATCTTCTTGCATTTACGCATGCACAGAATTACCCATTCTTTGATGTAATTGTGAGAGTACCGTTCACCACTATCATGTCACAGAAATTAGTTTTAAATTGGTGACACTAACACTGAACCTATAATTCTGTCGATACTGATTTTAAGATTTAAATTCATAATTCTTCAAATGTGCAAGCAAGAAAATGATCAACAAAAACTTCTTAAAACATGCAGATAGCGAAGCTATCAGTATTTCAGCGAAATTCTGTTAAATTGATGAAGAATAAAGAATCAGTAGATGTGAAGCGCAAGTTCTAGCCTACATTTACATGTATACAGACAGAAAGAGTGTACAGATTGACTGTTGATATTGATCAAACAAATATCAGCTTTTAACGTAAGAACATCTTCATTTATCTGCTGTTGTTGCAATTATATCAGTCATCACAACATTCACGATAGTGAGCTATGAAAACAAAGGAAGTTGAGTTTCTGTCCTCATTCAACTCATCCATTATCAATGTTTTCAAACATCAGAATTTCCTATCTATAAAGCTGCAACCTTGATATTAATGAATTTCTTAAGCTGTACGAAATTCAGTTTTTCTGAATTTCATTAACTTTCCGTTTCTGCAATATTTCGTATGGAACAGGCATGCTAGTCGTCATCCATTACCGGAAAATACATTTTGATCAATTGGATGGGGGGGGGTAGACACCATTGGCAATGTGATTTGCAAAGGATGCAAGATGACCCTACCAAAAAAAGTAATGCCTGTTGGTAGAAGGACACAAACGAACTCGAGAGCCGACTTCAGGACGCTGAATCTTGGGCGCATCGACGTTCAATATCAAGATGTGTGGAGAGTCGACATCATACCGGACCGACGTTTGCCGACGTCCAACTTTCGTAGCACTGGGGAACTGGACGAAAAATCGTGAAGTGAGTGAATGAATGTGAAGTGTAATAGAGCATTCCGTTAAGATGCAAGTTCTAATCATTTAAGACTAGATACAACAGCTCTAGATACAACATCAAAATGTGTGCCACGACGCCATAGCAGGCTACAGCTACTGAAAATAGGGATGCAGTAATTCTGCATGTGAATGTAAGGCAGGTCGTGAGGAGACTAAGTATGGTAGGTCTCAGGCGTAGACATCACAGTGATGATGACCACTTAAAAACATGGCTATGAACAGGTGTATCAATATGTCAAAGCTATTGAACTTCCGACGCTCGTATATCTAAACCCTAAATTTCTTACAAAGCCGAAAATTCCTTTGAATGCCAACCAGTTGCCTTATACACGGTGGTTGTGTCAATCCAACCCATCCTTGCTATTAGGAGAGGGTCCAGGGAGGCCGCTAGGTGTTGGACAGGTCAATCGCCCGCTCCGAGCGGCAGATGAACAGGTCCCATGGTGTGAGCGTCATGTGCATCTGTGTGCAACAGAAGTGGTGTTTTGCATAGTGTAGTTGTGCTTTACACAGGTGAAGAGTGGGCAGAAGGGTTTATGTGATGCAGGTATTCTTTTCAGAAGGGTGATTTGCTGGTGCGGAGTTGTGCCAGTGTTCTGCGTGTACATTTGTGAACTGTTGAGGGGATGAGCTGATGATTTTGTTGTTTTGTCTGTGCACTAAACATGTGCCGATGTAGAGTGTGTGTATGTTTGAACAGATACTTTGCTGTCGCGTTGGATGGCTGTGTGATTGGGGGTAAGATGCACTTCCCTGTGGTTGTCTGAGGGTTAGTGGCTGTTGCGTGAGGAGGGCAGTATACTTCCTATCAGTCGAGATTTATCCCATTTAACCGATAACGACTGAGAGGAAAGATGAAGAATGTGCAGCACATGCGTTTACAGGGTGTATACCAAAACTCGCACCTCAATTTCCCTGGATTTTCCCGGTTTTTTCAGGGATATTTTATCATGCAAGATACTGTCGTTTTTGGGAGCCCAAACCTACTTGCACCTGAGAGTAAATATTCGACAATTTAATGTTTCATTAACTATGCACCTGATACAAGAAAAAAACAAAATTACAATAATTCTATGGTATAGCAAAGCAACTTTTATTCATCTCTTCCGAATAAGATACATATAAAAGCAAAAAAAACAGGAGAACGAACAAGAAGCTTAATGAAATGGTGTGAAGAATGAAAGGTTCGGTGTGCAGAAGTTCGGTACGTAGTTCACTAGGTTAGGTGTGAAAAAGTTCGGTACACAGTTCACTTTTTTCGCAATACGATCACCTCCTCTTCCAATACCATGAGTTCCATTCTCCGCTTCTTGATTTCTGCCTCTTTCAACGCCAATTCTTGGGCCGCCCTCTTACTGCCGCGTCATCGTCGTCTTTGCCTGCTTTCTGTTGGGCCAGTCTGTCTTTGCACCGTCGCGATGAATTTCGGCAATAGCTTATTAGCTCTTTAGAAATCCCTATTTGACACAAATCAGTATCCTTGATTGCATCATAAATGACACGCTGTGCAACCAAGGATTCTTCTAGTTGATTGAATTCCATTACCTCTCTGTTAACACTGAATCCGCGTTCAACTGAGGCTTGCCCGTGCTGAAGAACGAGGACACGGTTGATCAGCTTCCTTTCAGGTGACGCCCGATCATCAAATATTCCACTCCAAAACACATCAAGACGTCCATCTTCATAACAGGCAATACTTTCTTTAACCTGTTGATCACCTATCCTCTTCAAAAAGGCCTCTTTAAAGCAATCCGCCTGAAGACCATCCAGCCAATCAAGTTTTATCATTTCTTCCAACGCTAAGTCCATCAACTTCTGTGCAGTACCATGGAACTCTTGATTCTTCCACATATCTGGGTCAAGAAACGCCGTTCCACGAATGAATTTCTTCGTCATCGGTGCGACTTCGCGTAGTTTCAGCATCACAGTTGTTGCAGAAGTGGCACATGTTTCCTGGAAGTTAAGGCGCAACTGTTCATTTTTTCTGGACTTCCGAAGGGCACCCTTGACAGAAAACGACAACCTCACTTCATGACGGGGAAGCAGATTGGTTGCAGTGAGCTCAACGCAATGAGCTTTTGCAAGGACCTCTTCTTTCAAAATCGTCTTCCCAATTGCATGAAATAGTTCTTCCAGGCTGCTTCGGAGGAACGGGACCATAGGCGCATCAGTCTGGAACTTTATCAAGAAGCGTTCCAAAATTCGGGCAATATCGCACAAGAAAGCAATTTTGGGAAGGAGCAAGGGATCTTTCAATCTTTCTTTCATGGAAATATACGAACCACTTGTTGGCTCCAGTGATTTGTCACCATTGACAAACTCGACGAACCTTTGCAATAGAGGGAACACATGAATCATGTTCTGAGCAACATCAGCATTCTGAACCCACCTCGTGGAACAAAACTTCGTTGGGAACTTTGCGCTCTGAACATCATTAGACTGCAGCAGAACGGCGCGTCTTGACGGTGAATCATTGAACACGTAATAACAGTTTGAAAGAAACTTTCCGACCTGGAATGTCTTATTATCTGCATACTTGAGAGCCCCACACACGGAATGTAATGAACAAGTCCCCATATCGACAAGTTGGGGAGATCAGCCTCTTTCCGGACGTCATTCAATAACCTCAACAACTTCTTATTAACGTTTGGTCCGTCAAGAGAGACTTGCGGCATCTTTCCAGCATCCAACGGTGCAATACCAGATAAAAACGCATGCAAAAGATCTTCGGCGCGGGCTCTTCCCAGAAAAACGGAATTAAAGTAGTGGGACTGAACATTATCATCAACCATGAATCTCACGTTGATATCCATTTGTCCGCGCTGAACGTATTTGTTTAGGGACACGTCAAAGGTCACGCTGAAGAAGTCTGCTTTTTTTGGCAGTGTCAAGCAGCCTTTTCTTGAAAAATGGTGCGATGCCATGGTTAACAGTGTAGCCAATCTTACCCTTCGATAAAGTTACTTTCTTTGCAATTTCAGACTCAAGAAACATGCTCGGGAACAATTTTGCTCCTGCTGCGGCTCCACGATTCGAAACATGGGACTTCATATATTGAATCAAATTCGGATTACGAAGTGTCAAATACTCAACATTTTCAAATTTTGAAAAATGACACAAGTACATAGAATGCTAAGAATACTGAGCGAAGCTTCATGAAAACCGAAAGTAACTCTTTTTGTAATAAGACTGTTCAAAACGGAGATAGTCCCTCACACACTTAACAGTTTCTGGGTTTTTATCAGTAGGTACGCGGCGACCTGGACCCCTCACAGCTTGCTGTTGACACTCTTTGATCACTCTTGTTCATAAGACTGAACAAAAGGGACTGAACAAAACCTCACACACTTAGCAATTTCTGGATTTCCATCAGTAGGTACATGGCGCTCTGAACCCCTCACAGTTCTCGGTTGACACTCATTGGTTCCCGGATCTCTTCACATTTAGCAGTCAGATGTTTGACACCTATCACCGTCATAGGGTTGATAACTACCACCGTTATAGTGAATACAACCTATGTTCGAAAAGGAGATACATGTAAGTGCACCTTCGCCGTTTTCTGAAAACATGAGACATCTTTTGAAGTTACGGTCGTATGTACTAGACCCGCAGATAGTAAGAAAGTAGAGAAAATAAACACAGCAGACTACACTTAATAACATATACCACCCAATACTACTAAAAATGGTAAGTTATGTTCAAACGGCAGAGCCTGTTTGTAACCATTATGTTTCGAATTCCAAAGTATTATCTTCATCTCCATTTTCCCTGTCTTTTCCCGGTCGGTATACACCCTGGTTTAATATGATGCCACACCACGAACCACATCGAGGCCACTTGGTCTCGCACCAAAAAGCATATCAATAATGGGAACGGCATGTAAGACACTTTGAATCGATGTTTCTTGATGAGCTCATATCGAGAGACCGATGCCATGATATCCAACCCATTCCCCATATCTAAATCCCTGACGGGAAGACGCATATCAGAAAATCACAAAATCCTCCCTGGCAAAAAAGAGAGGCAAACAAAGTCCTCTGGAAGCCAATTTAAATCTTATCAGAGTTGTAAGATGCTCGCCCACTCGCTTTGCCAGCCACCGTTCAGTCCGTCCAACATGACTGTCTCCGCAGCTACAATTGAATTGATGGATGAATCGATGATCATCGAGAAGTACAGTAAACCAAGGCAGGTACAAGAGACTGACTATGATCCTGCAAAGAAGACTGCTCACCTGATGGTGCCGTTTCTGGGTGAAAGATTTTCGAACGCGGTCAAAACAAAAAAACGCGTTAAGGTATTATTAAAAAGGTTTAAAAGTTTCAGTTATTAAGGTGAAAGTCGTTTTCATTACAAAAAGAGTTCCGCTACGATCCCTGAAGGACATGTTGCCACTCAATTGTCCGTCTGACGTCATCTATCAATTCAATTGTAACTGCGGAGACAGTTATGTTGGGCGGAATGAACGGTGGCTGGCAAAGCGATAGATGTAAGAGGTAACTTAAGAAAGTCTCATATAAGTCACAACCTTCGAAATCTAGATACTAATACGCTGAACAGATACTAGATCCTACACCTATAGTCAAGATAGTTGTCCTATAGTTTGCCGCCTGCTGACCTTCATCCCTTCACGCAACGTTTTGATCGACTGTATGACAGTGTGCAGTGTTTATTTCCCTGCATCAATTCAATGACTTTATGCAACCATTCAACGCCTGCAATGCGCTTCTTTGTTTTCTAATTACACTCGCCGAATTACATTTGCATTGTGATTCATAATAAAGATTATTATTATCTCAGTGTTGCATCATAAGTTTGTATCTTAGTAAAGATGTTAAGCGAACTAAACTATACAGGCGTGGTCTGCTTTTTCGGGGAAGCAACCTAAGAATGTCAGCTAGGAAAGAAATTGCGCTGAATTTTACTGTGTTTGAGTGGGGATTTTTAGTAAACAAGTGCCAGTTTTCCTAATGGAAAAGAGTCAAAGCACATTTCATGCGGAATATTTCGTTCACCTGAGTCAGTTGCTTTTCTCTGGTGCGGAGTTGACCTTGCTGGGATGCAATGTTTGCGAGACGTTGCTGTTGCTCTTCCTCCGTTTGCTTGGCTGTAAACAATGCTGAGTCGCCTGTGCGTCGAAGTCGCTCACATTCTTCTTCTCGCTCTTCCAGTGCGTGTTCCCTTCGTCGTATATCCGCTTCCAACGCCTCAAGACGCGTTCGTTCTCCTTCCAAGGCCGCTCGCTCTCTCTCAATCGCCATTTTGTCTCTTCGGACGCCGTCCCGCGCTTCTCTCAGCTCAGTCTCCAGAGCAGCAACACGTCTCTTCTCATCTTGGGTGATGCGAAGTTGTCCTTCTAGATCTGCCTCGCTCTGAAAATGAATAGAAATATTTCAAATTTCTGACGACATGCAAGGGTGGGTAGAATTTTATATTGCACAAATTTTAACATCTAGTAGGATTTCATAAAACGTGTTTTTTTAATGAATCGGCAACCTCAAAAGTTGTTTTGATGTGGATGCTAATTGTGTGCTCTTTACAAGGTGTGTACTTGTATCATACTATATTGTCGAATATGTTTTCATAAAAGCCCATGAATATTTAATTTAAATATTTAGAGAAAGGGCCAAAATGTAGTCATTAGTTTATTATTTTCCCGATATATTTCGCTGGCCAATGACAGCATGATCACGGATGTAGAAAAGGAAGGTTCGATTTTTCAAAGTTATCTAGTCCTCGATGTTAAAACTATGTTACTTGTTTATCAAGATATCCTAGATCACATCATCCCACGCATTGCTTAAAATGAACTTCACCTTTTTCACTTCTATGAAAAATTCTTCTTTGAAAAATTGAACCTTCCTTTTCTACATCCGTGATCATGCTGTCCGTTGGCCAGCGAAATTTATCGGAAAATAATAAACTAATGACAACATTTTGGCCCTTTCTCTAAATATTTAAAATTGTCGAATATACATACTTGTCAGCATCGGTCACAAAGTGCGCGACAGCAAGTTTGAAAAATGTACTCATTACATAATGATACGCTTATGAAAATTTCAACAAATATTCCATGATTCCCATGCATTGCATGTACATGAACAATAGGTAGCTATTCATGTAAAATTTGTTATCACATATACCGTGTATACAAACCTGCTATTATATAGACTGGCACCATTAGTGCTTCCGCATTATATTCTATAATTCTAAAAGGGCCTTCGTGCGTCTTGGCAGAGCGAATTTCAGATTGCACATTGGCGCATTGTAGCCTACATTGGTACCAAGCCTTGATGAACAGATTTTAGAACCTCAACTATCATGCCGTGATGACTATCGAGTGGAGACGTGATATCTAATGTCTTTGTGTGGTGGATGCAGGGCATTTGAACAGTCATATTTTCTCCTTTCATTCGATCTTCGATCATTTGCCTTTCAGATACGTTCGTTCGTTCACCGCTCAAATGAGCTACCACCCCCATTCCGTTCGTTCATGGCATAGAACACCCGCTCAATCGCTCTTTTTAAGTCGAAGCAATGTTTAACTTTGATGGACCCTATATAGTGCTGTCGAACCTCATATAATGTTGTCATTTCTAGCTAATCGTGTTTTTTTCAGAGAAACGTCGAAACTGGCAATAGAGGATGTTCTCACATCTGACATCGCGGAATAATACAAGTTGCACTATTGGGAAATTCGGTGTCGGCATTGTCCCGCAATGACAATGCGAAGCATAAGTTGACGTCAAACGTTACACGTCACACACGCCTTTAGTATCAAACCCATTCAAACTAGAGAACATCAAAATCCTTCTGTCGTGATGATCAGTCTACAACACGCTTTAGCAGCATCACGCTACACGAAGTTGCTAGGCGACGATGGGCCGATGTTCACCCATTTGACATTTCGATTGCAGAAAGCTTGGAACTTGCCAGCTAGCATAGGTCTAGGTCTAGCCTACAGAAATAGTGACTAAAGAATATGATTGACTATATGAATTCGATCATTCTTTGAGTTGTGTATTTCGAATAGGGCTGTGGGATATTCTGCATCACAACAAAGATAAGACATTCTCTTCAGTTATGGTATTATGATCGCCCCCTAACCGCACCACAACACAGAACTGATCCCATTTGATTGAGTGTAAATCTTATACATCATATTGGTCTGAGCACGATGATGAATGCAAGAAATGCTCATTTATTCAGAAAACAAGTCGAATAAGTTCAAGATTAGGTGTATAGAACGAGCACAATGAATCTTTAATTCATTTTTCAAGTTATGAGATGCAACATTCAATACATCCGAGCTTCTTTTATATTTCTTTTTATTTAAACATCGAACGACTAAAAAGCACAAACAGCGACCAAGGGATCATTCACTCTTGAATTTGAATTTAACAAAACTAACATTGACTAAGCGTGAGTTAATCAACACATGAAAAACTCAACTATTATTTGCACACCTACCTGGAGTAAGAGACAAGTTAAAACTAAGAATTTTCATTGAATAGAAACTTGAGATGACATCAACTAGTAAAGAATTGATTAATTGTTCTTCAGGATGCTGATGGACTTTCAAAACATTGTCGATGAATTGGAATGTATATTCTAATTGCATGGAAACAGATATTATCGCATTCCTCATTAGATTTCACGTGAAATGTAACAACGGAATGTCTTATACGAGCGGGCTTCGACTGGTGGCCTTTTAAAAGATGAAAAGTGGAAACGCAATCCGTCTGCGAAACAAAAATTTGCAACGTGATCTGCACACCACAAGTTCGGATCAACTGTAAAATCGAATTGTCATTATTTGAAGTTACGCCCTGATGAAAGCAATGGAGAACTGCAGAAATATATTTGTTAATCAAATCACGTTCAAGTGACACAAGTTTCATAAGACCGAATACGTCACCTCACAACAACGGAAACAATAATTAACGGTGTGTAGCGTGATAACACAGCCTAAACCAGGAACGAGTCGTTTTGAACAGCAGCTCCTTGTTTAGGATGTGTCTACTGTCATCACACTACATACCGTTAATTATTATTTCCGTTGTTGGGAGGTAACGTATTTGGTCTTATAAAAACATGTATTACATAAACGTGATCTGATTAACCAACATATCTTAGCAGCTGTCCATTGCTTTCGTCAAGGAATAACTTCAAATAATGACAGGCTAGGACCCCTTCACCGTTCAGTTTCCGACCAATGAAAATAGAGTTTGTAATCATTATTAATATAGAGAAACCAGCTTTGATGCTGTACATTAATTATATTGACATAACATAATGTGTTAACAATCTTTCTCTTAATTAATTCTCCAATCAGTGTCGGCTGTCAAGGTTGCCTTTCAAGGTTTGAGATATTGCATAAATTTTGGAATATGAAACTAATTGCTTGTGTATTTCGTTGAATATGATTATTATTCAAGTCACAAAGGAATATACGAGATTTCGCTTCAACTCAGGTTTCTGATCAACTGCACGAAACACATTTCACAATAGCGCGTTTCAAAATATCTTTGATAATTGATTAATGACGCAAGGCCTTGACGGAAATAGCACTTTGAAGTAATTAAATTTGACAACGCACAAATTAATCAAGCAAATCCTTTTAACAACTAGCGGCTAACATGGCAAATAAAGGGCACACGTCTTAAAGTATATTTCAAATATCTTTCAATTCTTTAGCAAACAAAGTTCAGGTCTGGGTCTCGACAACAGGTAATTATCGCTCTATTAGTCATGAAAGGAGAAGTCATTTGAAAACAGATTCACCATTGTATTTCAACAATTGAAATAATTCCGGCTAACTATTCTTCAATAGACAATTCAATCATTAAAAGCATTGATCAGTACACTGATTTTCATCTTAGAAATTAAACCTATCTTTTGAAGACATCTTTACTATAAACAGGTCTATTTAGATTGTTATTGTATACTAAGTCAGCTGCTATATCTGTTACTTCTTTGCAGGAATATTGGTAAAGAGAGATTCTACATCAAAGCTTACTAAAACATTATCTTTATTAAACAACTGCTGCTTATCATTGATGTCATCAGTGAACTGAGATATGGAATTCAACATACATCGAGTATTTATGTGTGGTTTTATAATGTTATCCAAGTATCTTGCTGACTTAAATAATATAGCAATAAATATGAATTACATAATTAATAATATTACCAATTAATAATAATAATTAATTAATAGATATAACTTAACACTTTTCGTCGAAGATTTCACAACGTATGCAACCGCAAATAACTACCGCACATTTCTCCGTATTATTTTGCTTTTATATAGTATGAGATTCATTTGGAATAGGATACAATGGTAAACACTAGAAAAGGTTTAATGGTTTTGATTATATTAGAAATGTGTTCTCCTGTAATTTCATAAACAGTTTGAGAAAGTTTTTTCTGCGGGAATTCTCTGCAGGTGGAGGTACAACTGTGCATGTGCGATGATTTCACTTAGCTAATTGCTGTGATAGGGTAACTCGGGGATATTGCGGGTAACACATGTAAATATTTTCAATCACAATTTGTTTTTAAAGCTGCTATACTATGAGTTTCATGAAGTTTTTACCATGGTCTGATGAATTTCAAACTATTTTAATCTGCCGGGTAGGCAAACTCCAAGATTTGAAAACGGAGGAGTTTGAAAAGCAAATTTGAAAATTTTGGAAGAGTTGAAAACGGACATGGCAAGCTATTTCAAAAACAATGAAATGGTTCTATAAGCCCTTGGATCAACTGTGTGTTCGCTTAACAAGTCAATGTGAAGACAGAAACACTTGTCCAATCTCTATAGAAGAGTGGAATTATGTTCTCAAACTTGAACAATTCAAGCACAAAATTCCTCGGCAGCCAGGATATACAAGCGCAGAGCCTCCTGTTGTGTAATTCTTGTCAACCATTCCAGATACTTTAGACTACTGTAGTTCAGCTTTTTCGCACTGATGCGTGGTTGAAGTCCGAGGACATCATTCTATTATATGCCCAGACGAATCTTTATGTCTACAGTAGGACTTTTTTTAGCTTTAATGCCCGTCAATTTTTACGATAGGAAGGAATATCAAGCATTTTCTTCATTATAGAAGTAGGCATTGTGAACCCATAATGCATATCATTTGTATATCACATCGATATTAGAAAAATATATCATAAGGATTGCAAAGCGCCAGTTCGCCTGGGAACAGAATAGAAAGATACCCCAGACTTGAACAATTTAAGCACGAAAATTCCTCGGCGGCCGTAGACGCAGTATTTCGCCCTACAAGGGCTCGTCAGTACGGCTCGGAATGGTCCAAACCAGCTTGAAAAATCTAGAATGGCTGAACAAGCTGAAGGACTATTGAATGCTTCCATTCTATTCTATGCCCGGGCGAACTGCCACTCTGCAATACTTATGATTATCAGCCGCAGATAAACACGAAGATAAACTAACGCAGAACAGCCTGTTGTGCACTCCCTGAGCTTGTTCAGCCATTCCAGATATTTTAAGCTAGTTTGGGCCATCCCAAGCCGAACTGACGAACCTCGGTAAGGCGAAAAGCAGCGTCTACGGCTGACAAGGAATCTCCGTTTTAATTTTTTAAGTCTAAGGACATCTTTCTAACAATGTATTCTTCTTCCTCATTTTTACGCCTCTTCTTCCCGATTCCAGGGGTGGACGAAGTTCTCATGACCCCGAACGATCTAGCCAAGAGAAATATCTTCCGACACCTGTAGAGACAACAGGTCTTCTTGGATGCAGGGTTTCCAAGTCTTCTTAAGTCTTCCTGGTGATCGGCGAACATCAACCGACAAGTGGTAAACTTCTGTGATGTCATCGGCGGCCCTTTCCACATAGCCAAACCAGCGTAGGCGTCTTTGTCGCAGGCGAACTGAAAGCTCGCGCAAGCCAAAACGTATCGCTACTTCTTTTGCTTGAAACTCTATTTTTCAACCTGACCTTTGCCATGTACCTCATCA
Organism: Prostheceraeus crozeri; assembly: GCA_907163375.1. Classification (NCBI taxonomy): domain Eukaryota; kingdom Metazoa; phylum Platyhelminthes; order Polycladida; family Euryleptidae; genus Prostheceraeus; species Prostheceraeus crozeri. Next base: position 176,686 of record CAJQUW010005432.1, on the reverse strand, counting down.
TTCTTCTGTCAGCACCTCTCAAAAGTTCGGCCAGCTTCAGACTTAGTGGCCACGTTTCCGCGCCATAGGTAAGGACCGAGATTATACACATATCATCCACATGTGCTCTACACTTCAGTGGAATGACTTTGTTGGTAAGAAGACTGTCCAATTCTCTTAACTTCGTCCACGAAGCCGCGATGGGAATCCAAACCGCTTCTTCTGCACCTGCCTCTGAGTCCACTACATCTCCGAGGTAACAAAATTCTTCTACCGGTGTATATCACATCATTTACAATTTCTGAAAATTCATTGTCGCAAATGGAATACAAAAAACTGATTACAATTCCTTCCGTTAACCAACTGTTCATCACTCAGTTGGTGGAGTGCTCGTTTCTTTCATTTCCTGATATTCTAAATGTCACAGAATATCCTGCTTTTACAACTAAATTTGATTGAAACAACGAAGGATAAAGAAGAATCAGTTGTTAAAGTATATGGGGTTAGAATGAATGTCAATGTACAGACTGACATGACAGACATGCATTACAATTTATTGCTATCGAGGTACGCAAACAATGTTTCTGATGGAATTGTGGGTAAGAGGATATTATGAGAGGATACATGATTTTGTTTTACATTCCATGAGAGCAAACATTGTCAGTTTGCTTTCGGAAAGCGCCGTAGTAGTTAGAAAACGAGGTCACGAGGAACGTTAGTGGAATGGTAGCTATGATATCTGCAATCATCAACACATCAATGTCATTGAGTTGATAATTATTATCCTCCATCCACCAATATTGCCCATTTCTTTTCTGCTTGTATCATTCATAAAATACTTTTCAAACAGAATTATCAGTACGACAGAAGACCGTGTTCCTAAATCGATGGACAGTTACCTTAACAAGGGATCATTTTCTAAAGAAATACTTGTACAATCTTTTCTAGACAAAGCTTTTGAAAAATTAATAGTACAATTTTCTATGACCGTTCGTATTGTAGGGTTACAGGGTTAGGAGTTATGACAGGGCTAAGGCTCACAGTGAAAAAAAAATCGATTTTATTGTATTATTTATTGTATTTATTATTTTATTGTAGAATTTTTATCGATCTTATTGATTGACTGGTCTGCATACATCAAAGTTCTTCTTCTATACCTTCGCTAACCTGTGCATGTACAGGAGAAAGATGACGGCATACGGTAGCTTACATTGCCGAACTGAACGAACATTTGGGACGAATATCATCAAAAGTCAAAAGAAATAACAATCGTGTATTTTAGACATAATAAAGCCTAATAAAATGTATTAAACATGTGATGAAAGGAAATCACACCATTAAAATTTCTTCATTTATTCCATTCAGGTCTCACTAAGTACTTCTTCATGGAAAATGTTTGTGTATTAATTCTACAAAACACATTGACTTCGCAAGCGCTTTGCAAATCACACTAAAACGTAAAACTAAATTTATAGATCTAAACATAGTCATACTAAACACAACACAGAGTGATTATCAAGTCGCGCAAGTGAAAGACTGCGTGACCTAGCTATCGCTAGCAATGATTTCGACATATAAAATATGTCACATTTTCTTAACTTGCGCGACTTTCACATTTTTTACTCTGTACTAAAGCGCAAAAATGCAGTATTAATAGAGCGCTATGTTCAAATAACAATACGGATCGTAAACTCATCAGCAACACAAAAATGAAGAATGATATTCAATAGAAATACACAATTCAAAATAAAGAGTAATAAATGAACATTTCTCATGGCTTGATTCAAAGGACAGGAATGAATGATGGTACAATGCAAATAGAAAGATCGATATATTCAGATAATAATACTGATTCAATAATACAAGAATAGAAGACGATATAATGTTACATAGAAGAAATAATTTTCAGCAATGCATCATTTGCATAATGAAGTCACGTCACATGCGTAACGGAAGTCAATTTGATATGTGAAAAAAGTTGTCGAGATTTCTTTCCGACTTCTGTTACCTTGGTGATGCTATCGACAGTTGCGGTGGCGTTGAGTCAGCCGCAGTTGCCAGTATACTTTATGGGTGGAGAAAGCGTCGGTAGTAACAAGCCTTTTTAACATCGACGCAACCATCCATGCGAGTTAAAGGCTTCTTGTATGCAGCATCTGTCCGGCAAGCAAAGATTTGCGGTTGTGTGAGTCTTGGATGATGCTCTCTACTCATGAAATGATGCTACAATTTGCGCAGATGCGCATGATACGCTGGATGTGTGGGGTAGGAAAATCAGAGAGGTCTAATGAAGAGCCCCAACAGAAAACGGGGCTGGAGAAAATCTTGGATTCCATCAGAAGATGCAAGGAGAAAGAGCGCGACAGAATCGGTCAAAAAAGTCACGGAGATCAAAGTTGCTGGTATGCGTGCTGTAGGGCGTCTAAGAAAGACCTGGTGCAACGTTATAGACGATTATTTGAGAAGTGCTGGCGCTGAAGAGGCTGATGTATTTATTTAGAACTGTAATCAAAAGAGGCTCACAGTGCGCAACATATACAAGACCACAATGTGTGCGATCGCCAGAAGTGGAGGGGAAACATCAAGCGGAAATCATACAACCCAGCATCTTGTAGACCACAAGGACGTAGAAAGGTTGAGTGAGTGAGGGAGCATATGGTATGCATTGCACCTTCGAAGCGCGCAACATTTTTGTAGCGGGTTTCTCCAGCATCTAAAATTTTTTGTGATAGATAATAAAGCTTTGGTGGCATTACTACAAGTGAATTATGATTACAGCTACAATTATAATATAATTATAATAATATATAACATATTATAATTAATATTATAATGTATCATTATATAATAGTAATAATTCAATTATAATTGTTAATATATCATATAATTATGATGGGCTGAATATGTCTCAAAGAGAGAAGAGAGAGAAAAGAGATAGAGAAATCGAGGACAGCTAACTAAGAACATCTTTAAGTTCAACTTGATCGCAAGTTCAAAAAAGATGTTCTTCTTCAGCGAATTAATATTCTCTGCGTGCTTAAAAGTCAAATTTCTTCTAGTTATTATTTACGCGTACAAAATTCCTGCCGATGCTCTTCTCTTTTATCAATGCAGATTCAGAATTCCATTCTCTCGTCTTGTCAACTTATGATTCAACTACAACAGTCAACGACACTTTGCCATACTTTCATCATAAAGTTTCAAAGTCATTCCACTTCGATTGCTCCTCTTGTTTCACTATCTAACACTATATCACACATTCCAATATATATCTGACATTCAGACTGAAAACCTTCATCACTCATGCCAGGGAGGTGGCGGCAAGTATATCTCATTAACTTTTAATAGTGATCCCAAACAGATTCAGTTAATTGCAGCACCCTTTTCTGGGATGGAAGGAATAACTGAGAACGATAAATATCAGTGCTACATGAATAGTCTTGAAAATGAAGAATATTAAGATCTGTAGGGAACAGAGAATCCCGAAAGTCTTCTGAGGTCTCTTTTATAAAAAATCTCACCGACAGAGACTTATCAACGGATGTAAAGGCCTTGACCTTCAAATTTTCTTTCCTGACTTTTCATTTCTTCAATTTTTTCTATTTCATCTTTTTTACTTACTTATCAATGTTTTTACGATGTACTATGTTGTAGCACAGTTTTACGTTTTTTAGTGAGTCTCACTTTGTCCTATTTCCTATCTTGTTATTTCAAATTTCAATTATATATCTGCAATCTTCGCATGGTTTATATAAACGATGGTTGAACGTTTCCCCCATACAGAAAGCGCAGACGCCTTTCCTGCCGACTTCCGATGACATTCTCGGGGCTCGACCACTGGACCGAAAGATCGCTAGGCCAAACACATAACCACTGTGACACGGAGACCACTGGCCCGCATGGCCAGTAGCAGTGGCTGCATAACTTATGTCTAAAATCGAAAACTGAAAACTGCTTTAGTTCATGTGGGTCAACTTATTCGAATAGATTATCATAATATCAATTATGAGTTTCTAGAAGCCTATTGCATATGTATGCAGTGCGAAACTATTGATCTGAGCAACGCATACTGCATATTGTGTCAACTGAAAATTATTGTGATAGGTGCATTTACGAATCGCGTCCTTTCAATTCAAGTTGACTAATGGCGACATTTCTAGATGTGCATGCAGAATTTTCGGAGCATCTTATATCTATATGAAGAATCGTGGAAATATATTTCACATTAAATGCGATTTCAAATATATTATCAACCCATCCATCGACATAAGAAATACCTTCGCTTGCAGTTATTTTGTCACCTGGTACAACAGGCGTAGGTACATCGGTCATGAAACATCTTTAGTGAGGATGTAAATAAGTTACATACGATTCGTACATCTCAGGTTGTTAACTAACAACTCACTATCTCACACAGCTTCTGTGCGGTCCCCCTGAACCTTTAGTTCGAAATAAGTTAGGGTTAGTACCTGTCCTATGAGATGCTACCTCTACAGGCGTATAGACTGGAAGCCTGAACTTTCTGGACATAATGTTTCAAGGCGCGCTGCTTCACGAACTGACCTATCCTATCATTGCTCGATTGATTGTACAAAAGTGAGAACTATTTGTAAACATGTACATACGAGTAACAATGTAAGTGATGGCAATATTTTCCCACAATTTTCAGAAGAAGTGTTTCACTTCTCTGATGTGAAGTGTTTTCTAGGCGAGTCTGTTGATTATCATCATTTTTGCGCCCTTCCGGCGGCTGGTTGCTTTCTGAACAAGGCTTGTACACTTCAGTAAGTAGATACCTTGTAAAGTAGATTATTAACATTAATTAAAGTCTATCTTGATGCGAAATTTTTCAAAAGCAAGCTGCCACAGTTTCAGCGATTCTATCAATCATTGGTACTCAATAATAGCTTAAACGGGCGTCCAAGCGATGCAGATTACATGTTTATCCGTTGATTTTCAAATCTGAATGATAGAGAGAGAGAGAGAGAATTCGACTACTGTCATTGCAGAAATTCATGTGTCATGCAACTATGTTACATGAAATAGAAGTATATTTAAATTCAAGATATTTCCATGATCATGCGAGTATTTCTATCACCCCTTAACGTCAGCACAAGTGCAAAAATAGCTTCATGATATTCCGAATACAGCCAGCATTTCATGACATTAGGTTCGTGTGCGCTTACATTACACTCTAAAAAATTGGTTTTACCAAAAACCATCTTTGATTTTTCAGCCTGCCCCTGGAGAAAAGGTCATTTCGATCTACGAGTAAACCAAAAATAAATGGTTTTCCTGAAAACCAGTTGCCGAAAAAGCAAAATTGGTTTTCTGGGGAACTGAATGGCTTTGTCATAATATTTATGAAGGAACTTCCTCACAATGCCATGAGGGATTGCCCACAATGCCCTAATATGCCCCTATTAGGGCCGGGGGCGGGGGCATATCAACTTCTTTTTGTAATTCCTAAAACAAGTCACAAAGAGGCTTAATTTTTTGTGACTTTTAGTTTGTATGTATGTTGAAGTTTCAGTAAAAATTACGGTAGGCAAAATTGACCTACCGTAAGGTCAATTTTAAAGGTCATTTTTAAAAGTACTTTTTAGAAAATTAATGGTTTTCATTTAGGGCAGCATTGATTATTATTGATATAATGTTTCTGTATCATATTTGCATAATTTTTATGCATGTGTAATTCAAGATTGTTATCCTATCTCCAAAAATGAATACATGTATAATTGCACATGCAATTTGCATGTACCTGTAATATACATATACAGTATAGGCCTATGGAGTATGCGACGTTTTGATGCGAATTTTTAGATATGAAATCCACAGAATAATGCAAAATACATGTCACCATTCGAAAGATTGCATTCGGAATAAATCATAACCTTGTCTACATAATGAATAGGTCACTAGAACGAGATAAAGATAGAAGAAATGCAATAATACATGAAAAGACATTATTTATGTTCAAATTTCAAATTGCTATTTCTAGTACTCAAATAAACGTAGAATATTATACTTGTAGCACCATATATCACCATATGCTTGAGTAAAAGTTTGCAGAAATACTTTAGTTGTAATTAACAATTTCTGAAGAGTCAAAAAACACAGTACATAGATTCATGAAAAATGAAAATAATTGAATATTGAATATTTTTAATTTCTGTTATGAAGGTTTTTGAATCATGGAAAATAGGCACTACCATTCGAAAGAGGAGACTAGAAATATGTTGAAAGTCTAGTTTCAAATAGTTTTATCCATCGGAGGATGGACGCTAAAAATCACCCGCTGCTGATAGGGTTAACTTCAATATCAACATACAGTTCTGACGGAAAATGTTTCTGTTGATGCGCATAATTTGCATATTGATATTGACCCATGCAATTTTTGAAACACTTTCATTTAGAGATGACATCAACCACAACAACCGTGTGATTCCTAGTGAAAACAAAGTCGATTGGCGGAGCATCATTTTTCTAAATTTGAATTCCAATAAGAAAAAGTTGAGTTAAATCATAGAAAAATGAAACTTCATCTTGCCAGAGTTACTTAACCGGCTCTGTTTCCAAGACAGGCACCTAATCTTTTCAGATACACTTGAAACACGAAGTAAGCTGATTATCAGGGAGTCCACGGGGTGCATCAAAAGTTTGTAATCAAACATTTGGTTTTCTGGAGGACCATTTTATTCCAGAAAACCAAAAATTTTCAGAAAAATCAAATTATGTCCAGAAAACCAAGTGGCTTTCCAGAAAACCGACGAAAAAGTGAAATTTTTTGGGAGTGTGTGTCCTCAACTTCAACAGAATTCAATCACCAGAAGCAACTTTTGTGACTTTTAGCACTTACTTGCACCACTCGAACAGAAGATTTCTGCTGCTTTTCCATCCATTCGTTCTGCTGAAGTTGGAATTGTACACGTTCCTCTGCTAGAACTTTCCGTTCGTCAAACAGCTGAGAAAGCAGATGTTTTTGTTCCGATAAAACTGCAGACTGAAAACAGGAAATTTGACTGAGCAGTTAATCAAAATTTTTAATTCAAAGTTGCATACATAATAATAGTACTCAATTGCTGGTTTCTATTTTAATTGCACCGTCTTTTCCATTGGTTTACTCGGGTTTAAACTTCAGAAATGTTCACAATAATTATCAAAACACATTCAAATTTAATAAAGCTTTCAAAGTGAAAAGACAACTAGAATTTAACTCAGGTATGAAGGAAAGCAGTCAATGAGACTATAAAACAGGGTGTCCACCCTATCTGAGAAAAAAAATTCACGTACATTTTTATAATTTTCAAAATTCACGTACAATTCACGTACATACGTGAATTTCACGTACAGTGGACACCCTGATAAAAGGAATTGAGAGGTGGAACCAAATGCAAAGAAGGAAGAGTACTCCAACACCTTGGTCAGACATGAGAATGAAGCACATTTATTTGATCGGGAAATCGGTGAGAATCCAATCAACCTTCATACGTGGGGCCCAGTCATATGAATATTTGTACTAAGATGCATGTTCTATGGGATATACGATCAGGCATAGGTTGCCAACTAAGATCTGTAAGAGTTGAAATAATAGTAATAATACGTTTATTTCGATAAAGCCCCAATAATGGAAATCGTGGGGCTACAATTACATAAATACACATTTTGAAATTAAATGATACGAAGAAACACACAGAAACAACAAAGTCAATAACTGGAACAAGAGAAAAATAAATAAAGTTATTCGAAATTATGTCGAAATTATGTTCGAAACGCCGTACATACTCGTAAAGTTTTTTATTGGGTTATTTTTTACCCCTGAGCGAATAGAAAATCACTTTTAAACTATCGAAATAGTTAGAATGCTCATCTTATGACTTTTCAGTGTTGCTTAACTACATTCCAAACACTGGTATGTCGCTGAATGTTGTAAAAGTCAAGTTGACTTTTTGTTGACTTAATATGATTATTTTCTTGACTATAAAGTTGACTTAATGTGGGACAAAGTTGGACGGACCTTGAGTTTAATCCTGGCCATGACTGACCTTGGGTGCAGCAACCAAAGTTCCAAAAACTTGGGTCGCAAAAATGAAAGTTGTCCCAAGTTTTAGTAATTGTTTTGGCTAATTTCTCATGCTACAAAATCACACCGACAGATAAGAAAATAGCAGAAAAGATACTTTTCTAATACACTACATCAGTAGAACTCACACATGACATATGCGACTGGTTCGATTACAAACCAGTGCAATTTAAACACGCATTATGCCATAGAAAGTGTTCTGACAATACATTATCACAATCATCAATATTTTAATTCATAACCACGTGATTTACAGCAATTGTCAGTCGCTAATTGTTCGCTATTAGTACTAAGGATAATGTATTGAATTAAATATTATCTATACAGACATGCTCTTGCGCGGATATCATAAAAGAATCATACATTAAAGATGAATACTTTGATGTAAGATGTGACCTTAATGGCGCGCATAATGCACGTAGGCTATGTCTTCAGATAAAGGATCAAATTAGTGAGACAGATTGTGAAGAGGGCCAATATAGCCTGCAGAATTTTTGCTTGTCAGCACTTAGGAATATGACAAACCTATGACGAATGGCATCTAAATAAGGTTTGGATGAATCCAATTAGCTTGTTAATTCCTGAGCTTCTGCGCAATTTTTCACAAAGGTTGCTTTAGTGAAAAAAGGTGAGATGTCGATGTCAACTATTCAATCCTAAGAATATTTTAAAATAATGTAAAAAAAGCTCCCAAACTCCCTACCACTACAATTTTTGACTAAAATGGCATGCAAAAGATTCCGACCACCGAATCTCCCAACGATTTCAATCACTTCATAAATCAAATACCATAATATCACCATACGCAATAATTGTTATTTATCATACTACAATATGCCATACTTCATAATATTATACAAATTATTAAATAAGAATTAAACTTTAAATTAAAAAAATGAAATAAATTCAATAAATAGTGATTATGAAAATTGCTGTGAGCTCTGTCATCCCCTTATAAATTTTCTTTTAGTTCAAGGATTCACTAGTACTATATATGTAATAATAGTTATATCAGATCAACTAATCGGCCATTTTCTGGAAGATTTGAAGAACATTTCTGTAGCATGAAAACAAGCGCACCCGAAGTCGCCATTTCAGAGCAGATGTAATATTCATAAGTGCAAAAGTGGATTTTCACCACCACTATGATATTCAAATTTAAAGCAAATAATTCAACGCAGCAATGATGCGCATTATTGAATCAGAGTTCATCGATCGTCTAAATTCATCAATCAATAGCAAACACGAGCTGATGAATGGATTTAATCTAGGTCTATAAATAGTTCATCTCTATTTCACAGAAGTTTATAGTTCGGCCTATAATTAAGTGAGCAACATACGTCGAGCGTTTGAACAAAAGTTCTCATGAAATTAAGCGTTGTTTTTATTTTATCCATACTTTCCGCAATCCTAAAAAGCACAAAAAAGTTTGGCTTCAAAATCAGGTTAATCAACTTTGCGCTTGGGTTGAGAAACTTGAGGGTCAAACCGAACCCACGTTTTTGCCCAACCTTGTGCGCAATACAGTGCAAGGGGCCTACCACTAGACGTGGTCATCAAATCATACGTACCGGCATGAGTTAGGCAACAAAGATGAAGCAAAAGGCAAAAACGAAACAAGCACACATTTAAATGGAAATGAATCATACTTAGCACCACCCAGTTGTAACTTAGTACAGTCCTAGAACAACAGACCTTCGGCTAAGTTTACCAAGTAATATCCCCCTTCGGTCATGTCCCTCAGGATATATTTCAGCATTTTACTATTTTATATAATTATGTTTCATTATCATGCTTCACATCATTGCTTATTCAGTAGGAGGAAACACCGCAAATGAAAAGATAACAGAGAAAGGAAATTAATTTACGTTGAGGGATACTGGGTCCATTCTTATTTTGTCAAAAGGTACACCTGCCGAATGGCGGCATAATATGAAGGATAATATTGTTCGCATGAAAGGAGAGAACTTCCATAAATGCGTGGTAAGGATCGGTGATTGCGGGGGAAACACGGGATGCTAAAAACAATTGAAAAAATTAGGTTTTGCCGAATAAATCTTTCACATCGAGTCATAATTTTCGCGCATTTGCGACACGGTCGCACCCGATGCTAATTCGCGCAGGAATATAAGCACTGAATGGACCCTATATGCCAATTCGTTCCAAATTCATGGAATAAGAATCATTTTATTGCTATTACTTTTATTCAACATAATAAGGTAAGTAAAGTAATTGTACGAAAGTATAGTCGTGATCTTTTTGCGTCAGGACTTAGTAAAAACCGGTCGGTCACGATCCTCAATCGAAAACGTGACTGAACTGTTTTAATGTTCACTATAAGTACTGAAAATACTATACTTCTGAAAATATATACTTCTTGTTATATAAACATTACAACATGTTGTGCTGTATATATTATTGTCAGGTAAGCAGACAATTCCAGTCTTGTGAATTATTAATAACTTTTTTGATATTAAGATACTCGTAATTTGGGTTGGTATTAAGAGGTTTTCTTTGCAGTAATAATTTATTTATCTATGGCTAATTAACTATTTTTTTCAACTACCTAAATACGATTTTGTGATATTATTCTCTTTGTACTAACTAATTTTATTATATGTATTAATTATATAATAAATGTTGATTTTACAAGTCACAGCATTAATCATATCTTATTTATATGTGACCATTGAATACCTCATTATTTTGGCGTGACTGTGATAGACTATAATCTTGCTTGAGTCCTTAGTGAATATGTACAATGCATCACATATTTATCCGGCAAGATTGATATAACGAAAAATGGTACAATCAAACACAAAAAGATAAGCGTGAGATGTATCATTACAATCTACAGATCTACAGAGATAGTGTTTAAACGATAAATTTTACTCGATGCGGAAAATGCTGTACGTCATATAAGTCATTTTTACCTTGGCTTTCTCGACTGCCTCGCGTTCTCTACGCATCTGCTCCATTAACGACCTTCGCTCTTCATCCAGAGCCGATTGCTGGGCAGATAAACGATTTCCCTCTTGCTTCATCTTCCACTTCTCCTGTAGTGTTACACGGAAAAATGTTTTAAAAGGTCATTCATAGAATCATATCTTTTTCTGCCTACCCTAAACAAGCAGAAAGGCTTTTAGAAAAGAAAGCTTTTACATCAGAAGAACTGATATCCACAAATGCGTCTATAAAGATAATCCTATATGTAGAAGTAAAGATAATCTGGTACCATCGCATGTCTGGCTATTCGGCAATTCTTTGCAAGTGTAGGAGGCCATGCATTCGATCATAGAATAGCTGCTTGGTTGTGCTCGGTGGTGAACAGAAAATCGAAACGAAACCGTATTTTTTAATTTCTCAAATTAAGTTTAAAGTTCCTGATACAGCTGATGCTAATCAAATTGTCACAGGTGCACTACTGCAGAAAAGTTAGATTATTCTATACAATTTAGGCCTACTATCAAACAATGTTCAACAAGGCATAAAATTTGTAATGCTGCAAATCGCAACTGCAATTTCATGCTTTTTTTTAATGTGCAATTTCAATTGAGGAGAATCTAAATGACCCTGTCAGTGTCTGATATTCTTTAGTAATTCTTACGCGTGCACTAATAGTGGTATTGGTCATTTGTAATAAACTGCGAGAAGAACTTGAGTACTTGAAAATCCAACAGAGTAGTGCATCGTCATCACTTTAAAAATGAAATCATTTCTATCATTAATTATACAAACACAATTACGCACAGCTCTTACAACGGAATGAAATGCGGGAAATCCGCAGGCCGTGGCAGCTGAGATTCTAGTAGCATCAATGGATAGCAAGTTGTGGACCAATTGCGCGATCAGACATGTTTTCCTGAGATTTTTCAATTTGGTGTGTTAAAATTGCGACTTAGCTCGAAAGGAGCACTTCGTGCATTAACTTAGAATGACAAAAAATACAAATACCACTTGTGCGAAATTATGCATAATTGCTATTCACCGTTGTATAGATATTGCGTTGAGTCCAAGGCGCAGTGTTAAATATTCCGATTAGATTTTAACACTGATCACGTTGGAAATATCTAAATGATTATATTGCGCTGTTTTCTGCATTTTTAACATTTTCAGACAAATAGTGACCAAATCCCAACTTATCGTATTCATGAAACGGCATGCCTACAAACACAAATCATTAGTTTCGCTTACGTCATGGAATACTGTATCACTTTTTTAAGCATTGAGACCTCCGGAAGAAGACCTTCCAGAAGAGTCGATTGGAAATACTACAATCAACCGGTTAGTCTCCGTGGCACAGTGGCTAAGTGCTTGGCCTAGCCATCTTGCAGTCCAGAGATCGAGCCCCGAAAGTGTTATTGAAAGTGGTCAGGAAAGGCATGCGGGCTAAATCATCACAACGCTCCAGATGACAAGTCTGACTATGTCAGCACCGTCCAAGCCCCCAATATGGGGGAGTAGAGACGGTTAAACCATCATTAATAACTCTTACTTCTCTAAAAGTATTAAAAAAAGAAACGTGACAGCTGCGACACCGTATTTCACCACGTCATGGTTTCTGTCATTTTCCCGCATCCTGTATTATTAATTCAACATTATGTGCTCTGCTTCCGAGGCAGACGATAATAATTTTCAGGAACTGAATGGTCAGTATAGTATCGCACCGTACACAAAGCACTCACTTCATCCATCAGGCGAGTTTGTTCGCGCAGCTGAACATCCATTTTCGATACCAAGTCCTGAAGTCTCTCACGCTCCCGTTGTGTATCTTCTTCCTGACGCCGCAAACGATCTTCTAACGTGCGCAGCTGTTCATCCCTCGCACGAAGTAATACTTCTTTCTCTTCCATATTGGCACTGCTACCAGAATCCACCTGAAAAATTATGACTATAAAGTTACCACATCCCAAATTCTACTGTCTTATAATTCATGAGTCATTCTTACGTTACGCATTTATATCTATTATCAGCAAATATCTTAAGTGCAATGGAATTTGATGTAAGGTGATGTAGTTCAAGTGATAATAGGAGAGCAAATACCCAAAAACGAGGGTATTTGTACTTTCACTTGCACACACTCGTCTGTGCAAATAGCATTAAATTAGCAGAGGATATAGACCTGTGTTTCCCAATGTGCCCCCAGCGCCCCACTGGGGGGTCAACTTTAATCCTCAGGGGGGGAAGTCAGGACGAAGCGGGCGATTGGGGCATCGAGGGATTTTGCTGTTTTATCTGATTAAGTTCAATTAAGTACTGGAAAATATATGAAGTTCCACGCTTTGCGTGGGTTAAAAATTCGCATATTTCATCATTTCTTTGCATCATGACCTCAACTTTTCAATAAATATTCACCAAAACTAAAGATCAAAAACCTGGAATTAACCATACTTTTGAAAAATGTATGAAAAATTTAGCAAATCATCAAAAAGTATGCTAAAAGTATGACGGCTGCGACCCCTGTGACATGGGACGTACTTTCACTCGTAATGACGATAAATCTTTGGTGCTGGACGATAATTGATCGATGACAGTTTGAATAGACCGGGCAGTCGGCTGGGCATCTCGCATCGCGTCATGCTCCTGCTGTCGGGCAACCCGAAGCCCTTCAATGACTTGAGAATGCTCACGACGAAGGGCATCCATTTCCTGTCGATGTAAGTCCTTCAATCGACTGATCTCGCGAGCCTTCTCTCGGTCGGCTTCATCCGAACGCCGTGTAAGTTCTGTTCGCATATCAGCCCGCTCGCGCTCAACGGCTCTCGACTTCTCCAAACTTTGTTCAGACAGTAACGTGTTCTCTTCACGAAACCTGAAAAAGGAAAATCTTTGAAGAGGTTAGATCCATTTATGATTTTGAGGATAAAAAGAAAGGGCCTTCATTTTTTGACAAACATTGCTAGAGACACGACATATTTCGCCAGCTCTTCATTTAGTGTCACGCTTCCATGACTTTAAAATCAATTAAATAGATAAATGAACCTTGTTTGTACTCGGAAGCACATGAGGGACGGAGCCTTCCTTCCATGTGGCCGAGTTGCTATTTATCCCACTCTCATTCGTTTTGCGCTGAGTGTTTAGCAAAAATGCAGTGTGTACCTACTTTAAAGAATAAGGCTTGACCCGACCAAGGTTTGAACCGCGGTCTCCCAGACACGGCGAACACTACCACAAGACCACAGCGCTGGTCATTACTGACATAGAAAGATACAGAAATGATATGCTGCCTGCTAGAAAAAACTTAACACTTATCACTACTAATCAATGGCAGCTATTAAATTTCTAAATGGACCTTGCTTCCAAACAAATTTCTATGCGCCTTTTCTAGCATAGCCACATGAAGATATCGTTCGTCCTTTTACACAAGATCAACGTTTGAATAAGTTTAAACATCGTGTAATTGCAAATTTTGCTGTCTTTTGAACATAAGTCGTAACTGCATGATATAGCACCTAGATGAATTCGTGAAATGTATGTCTATTGAAATGATTGTTGCTTAAATGTATCGGACGTAGCTGCTAGAAATTTGTGGGTGCGTTGATGTGAAGACTGAAAACTTGTAAGAAAGGAAGAAACTGCAAGACCAAAGAAAACAAATAGAGTCACAGATAGAAAGTTGATCATCGCAACGAAGAGAAATCGGTTTCTCTTCGCGCATAACAATAAGCTGGAAATCTGCTGTTGGTATCAGCAAGAACTGCATATCGACGCTAGACGGAAACGGGACTAGAATTTTATAGACCTACTCTTCGTATATCCCTCAGTAACTTTCTCTTTCTCTATCTAACTTTCCCTGAACGTCGTTATGAATGAATATTCTACAAGTCTCGAACACAGAGGAAAAATAATAGAATGGTGCGAGTGGCATTCGAACTGGAGCACTGGTGAGTTGCATCGTATGACGTGCACGAATGAATTACGGTTCGCCCTCGATTTCCACGGTGGAGGAGTTCGTGTGGAGGAGTGCCTGGTATGTAGAGATTTGCAATCGGTTGCATTTCAGAACATGATCGGTTCGGCAGTGGTAGCGTCATGATTTGGGCTGATATTGCACGGTGAACGAAAGGCTGATGTTGTCAGCTTGGATGGACGGCGTTATCTCCTGGAGACTATAACTCCTTTTGCTATTCCAATGGCGGGGGAGCACTATCTCATCATCCAAGATGACAATGCGCATCCACAAGGAGCATAACAGGTGGCGACAGCTGAAGAATTTCAAGATCAAGAATTCAGGGTGTATAACGCTTTCGGATTTTCAATTTCTCTAATTTTCCCGGTCTTTTTGAAAAAATTCCCTGTACACTTCATTCATTATGTTAACGTAAATAACACTGAAAACGGTTGCCCACAACAACAATCCATTTCAACTTCCCACAATAAAAACTTCAGTTGAATGCACTTTAGCGATAAACGACCTCCCTGCATTTATATTTTCACTCATTCCTTATTTTTTTCATTATTCATTTGACCTTTCATATTTATCATGACAATTTGATTGCCGATTTTACCGAAAGCATCAAAAATAGTATGATAATTTCAAATGATGTCCAACATTGAAAATGCATACGAATATTTCATAAGTCTACAAAATTATAGCATTTTAGGTAATCTTCAAGAGGACTGATACCGTTTCCACAGGCAAACCAGGCAAAGTTATAATTTTCCATCAAAACACACAAATTGAAAGAAAGATATCTTAAAACAATGGCGAACGAAAATTACAATTGTTTGACACAAATCTCGACACCGGTGAGTCACATTTTAGGTTCGTCAGCAGGAAAACCAACCAGCTTTGCATTTCGGGTCCTTTAATTTCCTGCAAGACCTGGTTGGTGGACTCCCCGCTGTAGAACAGCATACCCTGTGACAACTACTACACACAACGATCGAAAAACTCTTTACATGAAGAAATTCCAAACTTTTGAAGTAAGTTCATATGTTTACACAGGATATGTGTGGCACCACGACGTAAATCTCTAACAAAATAACCTCTCTTAACAAGAATATTTGCAATCTTTTGTGGCCTTTCAACAACGCAACATATTGAAAATGCGAGCAAATACGTAAAATTCTAGCTATTTGGTTTGCAAATACATGAATGCACATCTTTCTGGGGATCAGGCTGTCTGGAAAAGTTAACAACACCACAGGAAAAGGAAAATAGTCTACTTTGTGATATACTGATGTGTGTAAACAATCTAAAACAATATTGGTTTTGACATCTAAATATTCAGTGGACTCAACATTATCACCACTTCTTTCGGCCTTGAAGTCATTAGGATATATTTTGGGAAGTAAATTTTCAAAATGACTATAGTTTACAACAGAAATGTCATCTATATAGCGAGATGCACTTGACAACAATCTTGCAAACCCAAATTTCTTTTCTGCTAACAAAGACTTCATAAAAACAAATTTACAATGTGCTAAAAACAAATCTGCTAGTAAAGGGCTACAGTTACCTCCCGTTGGAAGGCCTCGAACTTGTTTGAATACTTTGCCAGCAAAAGTGACGTATACTTCTGACACATTGTATTAAAAAGCTTCTTTAAACTTAACAATGTCAAAACAGGTGTAACTATTATAAACTTTCTTAACAAAAAATGATTTATTCCAACCAACACATAGATAATTCCTTGAATTGGAATTGAAAACAATATCAAATGAACTAAACAAATGTGAGATAACCTGTTGTTGGTTCAGATTCGTGCACAGGGTTGAAAAATCAAAAACTTGTACGGAAAAAACTCTATTGGCATTATACTTAGTAAGTTTGCTAAGAAATTCGGTGGAAGATTTGACGCTCCAGACTAAATCAAACCCAGTGTTTTTACGGCCGCTGTCACAATAAGTTGCAAAATTAGATCTGATGACTGACAGGGCTTTATTGAGAATAACAGAAAGTCCCTTCGTGGCACGATTACGGGCTCCTGCGATGAAGAGAAACTTTTGCTTCTTTATGCAGCTTTGAGCTTATGAGAGCTTAGGCAGTTTCGTATCTGAAGCTGGGCATGACATGTCAAACTGTCTTTTCAATTCATCACAATGATCTGTAACAACATCAGGAGCAGAAGCTAAACAAGGGTAATGCGTTATATTACCCACTGATTGAAATTATTGCATGTCAAAACCAAGTTCTTTCAATAAAACAGATAAATAGAACATTTTACAAAAAAAAGAAAAAAAGCTTTGTCAGCAGTGGTTATAATGAAATTTTCTTGCAAAGAAAGCATGGTGCTACGACAACGAGCCCAATTGCGTGATGAAATAGCAGCTTGCTTTAAAACTGAATGGTCTAGATGCATACGCGATTCAATCATATAGGAGACTCTGTCTATCCATTGTGAAAATTCAGAAACCGGAATCTTGAATATATAATAATACTATATAAATTATATGTATATTATGTCAATTATTATATATTATAATTATTATAATATATACTAAGTCGCTTTACAACTTTCAAACATGGCTATCAGCAGCCTCACATACATCAGATCTTGCACGTGACCAAGGTAAAATACACGGAACTTGACACCTTTGCTCAAGAAATCACGAAGCATAGAATCTTCTACGATATTCAAATTACCAGTAATAATTATGTCCGTGGGTCGGATAAACAAAGTCTGCTTTAACACTACAAATACAATCTTCCGACATGATACGCATAACTTCTTCTTGAGATAAATTCTTCAAAAACTTACTGTAATTACAAACACATAGTGAAATAGGATCATTTAACTTGTAAAATATTTCTGGGGATGTAAGTGTTGAATATTAACAGGAAGACAGATTTTTACACGATTATTAGCGAAAATGGAATGAAGATTGAGAAGCTCGATATTGTGGCAATTCAAAGAAATAACAAGAACTTCTCTTTCATCAACATCACCACCATTAGATAAAACATTCTTGTTGTCACTTTTCATATTAAACCCAGAAATAACACGAGTGAAATCATTAACAACAGCACAGGTTTTAAGTTGTACAATACGCAGTGCACTTTTGAACAGTCTTTTCAATTTTCTACAAAAGATGGCAAATAGCGATTGCTAAACAAAACATGTAAATCACGAATTGGATTTTCCATGACTTCTTTTTCTATTATACGTTTTTGTGTTCAGAAGTTCGGATAAATAACTTCTGTGGTTGGAACACATGCGAAGGTATGAACATACCAAAAAAGTCATTGGGTATGCGCAATATGGTTTCTTTAAGATGATTCATGCCATCTGGAACTCATATTTAATCGGCATCTCAAAAAACATCTATAGATTAGCATCATGATATACATGCTACTAATTTTTTAATGAAGCAACAAAATATTGCAAAAACTGTTCAACAAAAATGCATGAAGACCAATAGAGTGATTGTGGACAAGATCATTACAAAAATGATTGAAACATAGCTAATGTTCATTAAAAAATGTAAAACGTTGTAGTGTAAAGACGAAAATAAAATCGCAAAACCTTTTCAAAGAGTGTATATCTTGGTCAATACCATGAATCTGCAACAAACGTCATCCTTTTCATATCCTCCATCTTTGATTTCTGATGCCTTCCTCTTCTTTTCATTCACAATACCTGTCTTGACCTCTTGGTTTAGTGCATCTTCCTTTCCAGCATCTCGATATCGCACAGCAGAATTTCGAGAGGACAAAATCAGGATCAAATTACGAGCATTCCGTCATACAAAGCGCGTGAGGTTTTTTACTACCGGTATTCTTTGAGTTATAAGACTTGAGTTTCTACGATTATGTCCTTTTTGTCCGAGGAACCTCTTTCCATGGCTCAAGCAGAGAATAATTCGCACGGACAGTTCAAGCTCAGGAGAGGAATTTCCTTTTTGAAAGCAATGGAGCAAGTACTCATCAAGTCAGTCTTTTTTTGGTCGAACATTTGCAAGTAAGATTTCATGGAATTATTTGATGAAGTATGAACTTATTTTTGATGCGATCTGCCTCGAATCCACTGAACCTACCAGCTCATCAGAAGTCTTATCTAATGACATGAATTTACGATTAATGACAATCAATTAGCATACTTCGCAAAGCTTTTTTCCAATGGTGGTATTTATTGACTTCATTGACCGTAGTAATACAGATTATACGTAGCCAACAAAAATTTGAAATCTTTATTGTGAAATTTGCCTGGAATTCTGTTCTTCGCCTGTATTATCTAAAGAAAGCAATTATTCTGACAATATGTTTTGCATGCCTTCTCATGGCACCTGTTTGACTTAACTCATTGATGCTGAGCTGATGCTATAAATAGCACTTTAAAAGTGGAATTTCTGTAATTCTGAAAATGCCACTGATTTAAAATTTTATGGCTTAGATTTATGACATTTACGAAATGCAATGACTGGAACTGCTATCCTGTCCAGTTGATGTTTGAAATCATAGCCAGTCTAAAGTGCGCTTGACCAAAGTTTTTTTGAGCTTGGTTATTAAAGTTCTAGCTTTATTTTCTTGAATTTGATTTTTTCGTTGCCATCGGTCGAGATTCATTCATTTAAATGAGAAATAAAACTTTTATTTGTCTCTGTGCATGCATTGCAGATGTCGTATCGCTTTATTTGACCTGTAAAGCAGATTATTACCCGCACGGGAAGTAATATTTACTCCAATCATAGACATTTAGATATGGCTATATCTGGATGCCCATGCCTCGCCCTACGGGCTCAGGCATTTAAGATATCTAACTCGTGTAATGCAATGATGCACTAGTTGCGTAAATAACTACGACTTATTTGCTCATAGTTTCATTGTAATATAATTCTATGGTAAAATCATTGCGCAGTCAGGATTACATGATACACAGAGAGTTTACAATACACAGATATCATATTATTGAAGAAAAATGATCACCAATGGAAATGAATGTATATAACAATGCTCATATTTGAACACATACATCGGACTTGGAATATTTAGTGGCAAGACCTTCCACAATAAGCAAAATGAAGTCCTGCTTTGTGCAATATTTCACTTTGAAAGATTCTGCTGAAGTGTTATGAAAAATGCTGCTTTGTGGAAATGCTGATTTCGCAGTATCGGCAGGACAAGTGCAAATTTGTAAGTGAAGTATTACAGCACATGAAGGCACTATGGTTGAACTAGGAGAGATGGCGATACATGTCACGTCAGTAGCAATAAGTGCTCATTGAAAAAATGAATTTGGTCTTTGTTCTCATCTTTAACAAAGAAAATATCGATGATGCAGTGCATCACGCTTTACTGTGACTAATGTCGCATATTTTTCATTATCATGTACTTTTCTTCAAGTTTTCGGAGAATCATTGCATGAAATGCTGCATGATTCAATAATTGACTTTATACTGATGAAAAGTCATGCAAATAACTTCGATTACATGTTTTTATTTAGACAATGATGAAACGATCAAAATAACATACAAAATTCAATCGTAAAGCAAGGTGCTGCGGAAACACTGCAATTTTTTGCCCTCTTTATTGTTACTTGCTACTTTCAGCAGTCAAAGCGACTAGCAACCTGTTCAATAATTATAAAATGCTATGAAAATGGAAATTGAAATGTAGTTTCAATACTTTGAAGCTAACACACAAGGCCTATTTTCATAACTAGCAGATACAGTGATCGAGTGTTCAAATCTAGGGCGGGTCAAATTCATGATGATTGAGAGAATACTGTCGTTATTTATAAATGATCATGCAACAGGATTTAGCATAATATTCCTAATCACATCAATTTGATAATTCGAAGAAGTTGCCATTTCATACTGCTTTTTCCAACTGTTTCACATCATGCATCTCATAGCGAAGCTGCAACTTTGTGATCTGATTTGACATCTTAGCGTTGTTGAAGCTGGATAATAAAATTAGGAGCACCGCAATGAGAGCATTTTAGATTTGTACCAAACTTCGCACCGATTCTTTCGCTTTCAAAATCTGCTTTAGAAAATACTTTATGAATCATTGTTGAAAATTAATTATGACATTTTCCCATGAAAAGTGAAATATAAATAATGCTTGTTTACTTTCGCGACGTCAATAGAAGTTGTTCAACCTTGATGCATCGCACGACACGTTCCGCGAAGACTGCTTTCTCAAATTAGGTGTAGTTTTCTCGGTTAAGTGGCAAAAAGAGCCTTCGTTTGAATTCATAACTTATTAAAGTATATAGGAAATTGAAGAAATGTGTTATTTTTGAAGTTCGTATTAAAAGCAAAAAAGAAAAAAACTGATTTCAAAAATAGCAAATTACTTCCATTTCTTACATAGTTTAAGCTATTTCTAAATTACAGGCTGTCTATTAAAGGCACCACTTATGAAAATATGGCTACGAAGGAAGATCTATACCATACGGTAAGGAAGTATACGTGCAGTCACATGCTAAATAGGGTATTGGTTTGATGTCAGTGAATGTGAACTACACAGTACACATTGATTATTATGGAAATCGCTACGAATTTTCGAGTCCATTTCTATTGTTTCTGTGAAATATTTCTGAAAGCACTGTTTCTGTGAAGTTTGACTTAAATTATGTGAAAAGATATATACTAAGTTAACTACATCTGTGATTACAAATGCTACATAGCTGAAATTGGCATAATAAGGATTTGTTCCAGTAACTATCAAATCTGCTCGTTGTATATGAATTATGAAAATTCTGTTGCAAGGCATCCGTTCACAAATATGTAACGAAAGATCTGATGGGAATGTTCAAGATAGGATTCAGGAACCTTTGAAATTGATGAATTATTTCTATTTCAAACACCACTTCATGAATAGATGTGTCCATGGCGCATGACAGTTATCCCGCAGAAAATGTTTATCAATCTATCTTGATGCAATTAGGAAAAAAATATCTACATTAAGTATGATAAAATTGAATTAAACTCATGAAAGTATTCACTATAATATAAATGCGGGATTTTCGTGGAGTGTTACAACCTTCATTTACTTCATTACAACACTAAGTGGACCCATTAAACCACATATACAGGAAACATCTTGTACAGAAAAGCTTTCCTCATGCTTTTCATTACACTATCACTCTTTTGATCTGTTGATTCATGCCTAAGGTGATGAGTAGAGAAATTCAGAACAAACTAACTCTCAATGTCAATGATGAGGACCGCAACCATGAATGTACAATATCTTTTATATTCTGGAAGACATGTAGGCTATGTAATGAAAGTTGGCCTTCAAATATACTAAAATGCAGAGGGTCAACCTTGACCTCAACCTCGATTAAGCAGACTTTAATCGAGGTCGAGGTCTGACTGATCAGTAGTCAGATAATTTAAGAAATTTTTCACCATTTTATAATTTTTTAGTGGTTCCCTTGTTTTTTATACTGATTTGCTCCTTTAGCCCAACTTATCGGACATTTCGGACATAAGAATCTTGAATAAACATATAAAATTTAAATGATTGTAGCAAATACTATGGAAACATAGAAATATACCTATAGTCCCGTCGCCAGGATGAGTTTCTGCATGGAACGAGACCAAAGATGAGACTTTCACAGAATGTCCTACACCCTATGACTTTTACGAAAATGAGCGCCTTCCGAGTTCCTTTGATCTATAGACAAAAAGAAAGAAAAATACATGTTAATTGAAGGAAAATTGAAGCTCTCGACCAAAATATCAGTTTGGTGTGCTTACTCCAACTATGCGAGATTTATTATCTCTGGCGCAATGGTTTTTGGCAAGATATATCTTCAGGGCATGAAGTCGTGTAATGGCAAGATATATCTTCAGGAGATGAAGTTATGTAATGGCAAGATATATCTTCAGGAGATTAAGTCATGTAATGGCAAGGTATATCTTCAGGACATAAAGTCATGTTACCATGTACCTTTACCTTCAAAAACTAGACATATTAGGATTCAGCAAGCATCTTTATGAGGTAAAAATAAAATTTTGATCAAATTATTTAAACTAAAACCTTAAGCATCTAACCACATTCTTGCAAACATCGAAGTTGCTTCTAGAAATTGATAGAACGTGACAGAAGACAATGTGACGACATATCATGCCTAAATTATGTAGCGAGAGGTAATAGATCTCGCAACACACCAAACTGATATTGGTCGAAAACTTCAATTAACATGTCTTTTTCTTTGATATTGTTTGCAGATCAAGGGAACTCGACAGAACTCGGAAGGTGCACTTTTTCTTATTAGTCATAGGGTGTAGAACATTGTGTGAAAGTCTCATTTTCGGTCTCGTTCCATGCAGAAACTCGTCCTGGCGGGGGGACTACAAATATGTTTCTATGCTTCCTTACTAATTGTTGTAATCATTGAAATTTTATGCATGTATCTAAATTTGTATCAAAGATTCTTGTGTCCAACGTAAGCACCTATTGAGATTGAATGCGAGGCCTTATGTTATTAGAAAATTTCAATTAATCTTGTGTCTCTTTTTAGTTACAAAAAATTGTTTTGTAACGATTTTATGTCATGTATTGAGTAATGCTTTGAGCGCATCCGTGAATAATCATCATTTTTTTATCTGCAACTGCTGGTATAAAGTATCTTTTTTGTTTTCAAACATCAACATGAAGCATAAACTTTATGATGTAGTAATTCAATAATTAAAACTATCACATATTATATTCAGATATTCAGTGTGCAACGTGATAAATAACATCATAAACACAAATATTTTTGCTTTCCTTTCATGCAAGTGGCCGGTAACAAAGTCCATCAATATTATATAACTTATTTCGGGGCAGACCTCGATTTGACTTCGACCTCGATCTCGACCTCGATTAAAATCTGATCGAAGCTGCATCACTGCTATAATACTCACGTCTAATATGAAAATTATATTAGAAACAAAAAACCCATAAAGCATATCTATAATGTGGCTTAACTACTATCAACTATTGTTTTATTATCTAACGCTTGATGGTAGCCCAAGTTCTTATATTTAGACTGAAGACGTTGTTCAATATTTGATAACTCGACTTCTTTTACTGGCTTTCTTAATATTTATGTGACAACTTGACAGACTTCATTAACATTTAACACATATTTATTCCGATTTTAAGCAATAAAAACATCGACAGAACGCATGTTAAATACTATTGTTATCCGAGGTTGGTGAGTATTTCGTGACAGCATCAGATTCCCAGTTTTCAAGGATAATGTCATGAAATTTTTTTTCTGCTGCTTATCCTATTCATGTCAAGGTTCTGTTGTTACACATATCTGAGTTGCAAAGTCTTGGTGCTATTCAAGATTTCTTGTTGACAACGTGGAATGAAAATATCATCTTTGGTTTGTAGCTGGTGAATGCTTTGACAAATATTCATGTCGTTGATTTGAGGCATTCAGCAACAATAAACAATCTGTTATTACTCAGAGATAACAATGAAAGCAGCTCGCTAATTCTTTTCCTCAACTTGATTGAAACAAAATTAAAAGTAAAAATCCATCTGTTGTTTTGTCTATAAATTATCCAACAAGTCATCAGCTTTAACACAATGGAAGCAGAAGTATATTGCTATCACATAGAACAGAAGTTATGATGAAGCCATTTACGTCTGATTTGCGTTTAATTATGTCTGAGCTATAAATATCAAGGAGCATCTTTTAAATTATTCGTATCAATATGCAAGTTACACAAAAGTCTAGAAAACATAGTTTGGTATATTACAGTTGTATACTGAATCACTTAATTACTTTTTCCGTAGGCATGAAACGAATCAAAATTTGATAATCGATTAAGATAGCACTGCAAAATTATCGCTACCTATTATCTGCAGTTAGCTCAAATCAGTTAAGCATCGTCATCAAAGTTGTGGAGCAGGGGTGTGCAACCTTTTACATTTTTCGGCCGGCATTTCGAAGGCCGAAAGAATCACGGCCGCACTTAATATGTGTGAAAACAACGAGGTCAATAGCCAATCCATTTTATATTCCACCATTCAAATTAGCTTTCCCTGATGAATGACGCAGTGAAAATCGCATAAAGGCCTACTGAGTAAAGAATGATTTAGCAAGTTAACCTACATACGACCGACGATCACTTTTGACCCGAAAAGATTTTAAGCTCAATGTGTTAATAGCACTTGAAAAGTTGAAAGCATGTTTTTGTAATGGCAACCGAAGTAGAAAACATTTTACTGAGATACTATAAAGGAATCACGAGCCATACAAAAGTCATTCATTCATCACAGGGCCGGTGATCTAGCAGGTATCCTTATTCAGGCCATGGATTTGAAGCTTGCGCGCGTGAACAATTCGAGCAAGCTACAATTGTCACTTTTGTTTCTTTTAGCTGATGACTCTATAGTCCGGCAGCCAGAACGAGTTTCTGCAGGGAACGAGGCCGAAAGTGAGACTTTCACAGAATGATGTACACCCTATGCCTATTACGATTCTGCAAGTCTGCCGAGTTCTAGTGAGTTCCTCTTCTTGTCAGACAAGATCAAAGAAAAACACATGTAAATCCAATGGGACGCAGATTGCAGTTTTTGGCTAAAATGAAATTTTGTATGTTTTCTTTGATTAAACGAAAAGTACTAACCCCAGTGTCATAATTTTTGGCATTGAATGTCTTCAGGTCATTTCCTATGATGTGCATGTGCTTTTATCATGCATCTAATCGTCAATGTATGTGAGAATGTGGTTGAATGTGGATACAGTTGCTCAAAATGTTTGTGTTTGTCGACATTAAGAGGCTCGCCAAATCTAAATGTGTTTAGCTTTATAGACAAGGGTACATGAACATCATGGGAAATGACCTGAAGACATTCCATGTCAAAAATTATGACTCTGGGCTTTGTACTTTTCGTTGAATGCACATGAATGTAACTGCCCTAGAACATTCTATTCATGAGTTATCGAACTGCTTGAACGCCTTCATCGCGCCTGCCGGCGCGCATTTTTCCAAGCAGCATGGGCATAAAGGTGTTCGACAGCTACAAGGTGACTAGTATGCTACTATAGTGACGATTGTTTTTCGATTGCCTTGAACTCCAGAAATATTTGCAATATGCATGTACAATATTATTTTTCATTTAGGCTTGCTTCTCATTGTCACGGCCGCCCTTTGCTCTGCTACGGCCGTATGCGGCCATACAGCTGCAGGTTGCGGACCCCTGTTGTGGAGGGTTACATTAGAAGTGTACAAATCCGCTCCGATCCGAATGCGACTTCTGATCGGATTCGCTTGGATTTGCTCAGATCCATTTCTTAGATCGGATTCGTACTGAGCCAGGGTTCAACGTGTCGAATCAGATCGGATTATCACTATGTTTGAAAAACCGACTTAATCCGACATCATGCATATTTAATGTTAGAATCTTTATAAACATACTGTATTTCTGACTTCCACCTGGGGTCGACAAAATTGGATGCCTGTCACATTAAAGTCGATCACGTATTTTGCGTTGCTAGCACTGTTCGTGTTTGATTGACATGACACGCATTAGCTACATCTTTATAAGGAAACAAGCGAACTGCTAGCTTCACTAGAAACAATAGTGCCAGGAACTAATTAGAAATGCAACATAAAGGATCAATTATTAATATTAACACTATGATTTATGGCTCACCATACTGCCATGTGTAGTCTAACGAGTACATGTTGTTCAGGAATTTCAGGATATGACAGCACACTTGTCACGATAATAAAATTTCTCTATAATTAAATCTATAACCTAGGGGTGTATGATCCCTGAACCAGGATGTCATCAGTCAACCAGCGCAAATAACAGATCCCAAACTTCATGTACTTGAATATCTTCATCAAATATTATTGACTTCAAAGTAAACATTCTTCTGGACTTGCATCAATGTTGTCAAATCATTTGCATGGAAATTTTGAAATAGTAAATCAAAATACAGCTGGCTTTCCTAGCTACATTGAGAGTCATCGAGTTGTTTAACTAATTACTAATCAAATTTGTTGAGCTGTCTTCTTGAGAATTGGATTCTGTGCACACATTCGTACTATCAAATTTGGACGTATTCCATGTTCATTTGATAGATCATGAATCTCTACATGAAGGAAAATCACTTTTGACATCACGAAGCCAAAATTTCTTCCAAGTAAGAGAATTGTCTATTTGTATGACTGATTTACTCCGTACCAGTCACAAGGATGCCCTCCATTCTTTCCTGCAACGCTGAGTGATGAAAAAACCTTTGAGTCGCTTTTATAAATGTCATTCGTTACTGCTTTGTTGTCCCCTGCTTACGATTCATTCTTCTTTAATCATTCTATCAAATGATGATGAAGAAAAAGGATAACGTCCTGTTTACCTTTGCTCACGTCTCTGATAACTTTCCTCCATGATCTGCACTTTGTTTCTGAAAAAGTGAAAAGTGTAAATTAGATGTCGTACGTTATACAAAGAGGAAAGAGACTGACTTGTGAGATTCCTCCATCAACTGGAGTTCGTCACTATGACGGCGCTTTAACATATCCATCATTGCATTCAAATGCTCTTTCTCCATCTCCAGTTTCTTGATCTGAAGAGAATCATAAAAATGTGTACTAAACATATAGACTACATTTTTGATTCTGCAAGAAAATTTGTGAAATTTTCAGAAACGTACGCAACATTCAATCGAGATTAAGGAAGAATGAACACTTACTCGGTCAGACCATAGAGCAAGTATATCAGGTAGAGTTTCAACTCGATATTGATTAAAGCCCCAATGTGGATCCAGTTTCGATTTTATTGGAACTCGAGTTAACATCCAGTATCACATGTGAGATATGCAAGTTTCTACACTATTGGACGAATTCACAATGATGTGACTGATCATGATAGTAAAACAAAAGTAAAAATAGTATTTTACAAATCTTCCGTGTCATGGCATCCTTTGAAAGGTAATGTTTGTTAAATTAGCAATTCGATGGCTGACTAATAATAATTTCAATTTTAATAGTAGATAATTAATAATATTTGTAATTAATAATAACGATTTATTATATAATAATTTTAAAATAAATGATTTTGATAATAATAATAATTTTACCACTTACTATAATGATCTGCCTTATTATTATTATTAAGATTCAGCTTGATCATATCACAACTAAAGGAGCAAAATATCATAATCAAAGACAATGATTTCAATTAACTTTAAAAGATGCAAATGGATCCACAATATTATTCAGATCAAGAAATGAAACATGAATTTAGTGAATCATAAAATCATGCCAATGAAAATATGAATGAAAAACATGAAATGTCAGGTATGAGGCACAATAAGATCTGAACTTTTCCTGAAGACTTGAATTATAATGCGGTTCATGAAATTTCCTTGATAGTCAGCTTAATTTCCGCTTGATGAAAATGCCTGTTAGCGAATGTTCATACCCCACAACTTATATAGAAGTACCAAATCGCTAGTATGTAAACACTGAAACAATTTGAAAAAAAATCGTTTCTTAAAAATTGATCAAAATATCTTTTTACACCGTAGGAACGCAATCTCCGCAAAGAGCTGAATCTATTGATATAAAAGTTTTCAGTGCATGCTGACATTTTTAAATTGAATATCTACCTACTATATGCTCACTCTATGGGAGAGACTTATATATTTAAAAGTAGATAGTGATTTTTCTCAAGTAGCATCGTATTTATAAAACAAATAAGACTTGCTGCCACGAATGAGTTTTCAATGACAATGATTCCTGGATATAGCCAAATCGTCCAGTATATAAGAAATGGAAAGGCTCAAAATACAATTTTTTTAAAAAAATATTTTAATAGTGAAAAAAATATGATGACGGTATTGATTATTCTCATCTTTGTTTATATCAAGAAAGGACGGAAGATCATGATAATGATAGCCTCACTGACTCTTAGATTAACGGAACTACAGTCTTTACGTGAAATATCCACTGATTTGTCGCTATAACTATATTGTTTTAAGTGGTTCTGAGCGCTTACAAATGACGATTGGTGTGTTCGTGTATACGTTCATGTATGGAATCGAATTGTTGACATTTCAACGACGAACTACCATTTCAACGAAACATCGTTTTGCTTGTATTTCACAGTATATGCTCAGTTGTCCATGCTTTTCCATTTGTATGCTATTTCTTGTTTTTGTTGCTTGTTGAGCGCCACTCGAAGCGTGTGGGATCTGTGGGATAATCTCATAACCGACATGGAGTTCTAAATTATAAAATATTTCATGATCAATTAATTCTATTGACAAGCATGTTTCAATACTCGAAACGTGCCATCATTAGTGAACAGCAAAAGTGATACATGCGCACATACATATCACACCATACTATTCTTGTTCTCACTGACTATCCCTTAATTTCCAAAACACAACTAATGCGGGAACAACCCTCAATTGATGTGAACTGGAAACTTAGTAATTAATTTCCAAATTTGGAATCCGTACAAATCTGATGTTAATAAGCAACTTTTACAAATATTATATATTGAGAATAAAGAAAATTGCCGTAGAGATTGCATGATCAAATAATTCTATTGACAAACATGTTTCAGTACTCGAAACGTACCATCATCAGTGAACAGCAGCAGTGATACATGCGCAAAGACTTAAATACAACCGAAAGTTTATTCAAAAGGAGCGCGAGCAATAATAACAATAACAAAGAAAAGCAACTAAAATAACAACAATTGATCAGTCTGTGTCTGAGTATTCATGAGCTTCATATTTTGGTTCTTTAAAGATTTTATAAGTAAAGCTTCTCCAATACGAATATAATTGGCATGCAATATATTTAATTGTAAGTGTGTATATATCCACTTGTACACTAGGATCAAAGATCATGTCAACGCAGACCAGCCTGTGAAATAGCCTCTGGATAGTCAATGAGAACAAGAATAGTATGGTGTGATTCTTGTCTTAACGCTTATCCTCTAATTTTCCAAAATACAGGACAAATACGAAAGCAATCATATGCAATTTTGACAATTGAATGATGAATTGCATAATTTATGTATATGAGTATATACATGTTCTGATCGACGAAAAATGCACGACGAAACGAGGATAAGTAAATTCAGAGTAGCCGATTATCCTTCACTTTTCTCAACCATTCAGGATATCATAAGCTAGTTTTCACCATTCTGAGCCGCACTGACGAGCCCTTGTAGGGCGAAATGCAGTGTCTACAATTGCCAAGGAATGTTGCACCTAAGTTGCACAAGTATGAGGACACTTTTCCATATTTTGATCATCTTCCCGTAACTTCTTTAATGGCATATTGATGCATTATGAGGAAAGATGAATGTTTTTATTGTTGCCCTAGTAATGTTAGAAAACTTGATCACCCTGTCTTTACACTTGATCGTCTAGCACCAGTGGATTGAAGGAGTTGTTTGAAGAATGAAAGACTTGTGTGATGACGCGTGGAGTAAAATCCTTGACACCACATGTCATGTACAGAAAATATCTCCAAGACATTTCCTGTTCGTGAGGTACCTGACAAGTACATGACAAAACTCAATTAAGAGCGTATCAGCTTGGGAGATAAGTTCTCGGTAAACAGATTAGAAGCCTATTATTTTGAAAGTTGCGAACACCCACGATAGAAATTGTTGCGTGCTGAATTCACACATTAACCAATGTATTCATAGATTGATGAATCGTGAAATTATACTTTCGTTCATTTTAATCGAACGATACTCCGTTGTTATTACCTCTTGAAAGTATCAAATTTCCTTAAATGTAAAGAAATTCATTCTAGTTATCAAGACAAAACACTTGTGCAATTCTCATCATTCATCCCGAATACTGTATAGAAAATATAATATAGAATTTTGTCACAACATGTAAAAATAGAAAATCAAGCATTTCTAGTTCAATGATGAAGAATCTAATGCTGGTCTTGTTTTGTGGATTTTACTAAATTCGAATAATAATTAAAAGCTTAACTTGGATTATCTTATTAAGGTAGTGCTACTAATAGAGTCTGACAATGGATGTGATAACAAAATATGCCTACTTTTATGGCATTTGACTGTCCATTATAACATAATAAATTTTAAAATCATTGAATTCCACCAACAAGAATTCTGTTACGGTCATAAGATATCTGATTCTGAAAATAATAATTCTGTTTTGCCTGGCTCAGTCTCAAAATAACGAATGTCAAAACCGCGAAAATGTATTACATAATCCCAACAAGTCATTGGGAAATCATTCAAATCATGCATAATGAGTTTATTAAGAAGCAATTTGATTGTAAAATTTGATTACTCAACTAGATTTCTATTTTTAATACGATTCAAAAGAGATAATGCTAAACGAAAGAACATTTTTGCTTTCTGAATCAGATTTCCTATACTCTCATCATAATTATTTCGATGAAATAGAAATCTGATTGTACATGTATACAAAAAATGTTCCAAAATAATCATGCTTATTGTCAATGGCAACCTCTAACCGCGTACATAAATATCATAGGCACGGGCAATATCCATGACGTAATGAAGCTTTAGTAAACTATTCACTATCAAACTGCTGAGAGTTTGGACAGCGCTGGCAGGGTCTGACTTTGTTGGGGCGTTGTGATACTTCTGTTGGGGATGGCGTTCATGTGGACTTCCAACAAAATTTCCGGGCTGGAACACACGCCCAAAAGATGGCAAGTCACTGTACCAGAGAAACTGCTGAGTTGCGACGCACAGTACTGTTCATTAGTCTAGCATTGAGGCCTATATCTACAAGTACACGCACATGACCGCCTTATTTGAAAATAATTCCTCCATGATGAAACTATTTTCAGCTATGCTGAATGTGCTATTTATCTATATTTATGATGCTGCTGCTTGTTAAGATGCAAGTAATACTCGGAGTCCAGCATGTATGTCATATTAAGGTAAGTCCATCGGCAATCCACTTCGCTCAGTCAAAAACGAATAATGTTTTCCTAATATGAAATTAAGAAAATTAAAAAACCATGTTTATGCGCGGAGGCACATTAGGCACCAAGCGTTCTTCCATGTGGCCGAGTTGTTATTTATCCGACTCTCCTTCTTTTTGTTCTGAGTGTTAGCAAGAATGCGGAGTGCATTCAAAAATGTTAAAAGTCTTAGGTTTGACCCGACCAAGATTTGTACCAGGGCTGCGGTGTCGGTGTCGTGCCTTTTTTCCACTATGAATAATCGCATTTATGTATTACTACTTAATAATTTAAGAAGCATTTACTTTCAAGTTTTTGATTCTGTTATCATCTTGAATTACATGTAATTGCTACAAATCATTCTAAATTTTTAGAAATATAGATGTTTTTGATAATTCTATTTTTCTCCGGTGTCGGTGTCGTGTTCAAGCCCGGTGTTGGTGTCGGTTGAAAAGCGGCGCGACACCACAGCCCTGGTCTATGCAAAGCTCTCCCGGACGCAGAGCCAACATTCTACAGGGCCACAGCGCCGGTCAGTACATGGATTGGTCTATGAAAGTAGAAGGATCTCATTGACATCAAATAAAGTCGATGAAATAGCACTCATGAGACCAAGGCCGGAGGCGCACAAAATAAACAGTGAGAGATCGTTCGCAAGTTGCGTCACGATCCTCCATAAGCCATAAGCCATCAGTGATTTTGACAATACTTTTTCTCATGACAGATAATACAAGCAGGCAGAAAAAGAAAATATATCTTTTTCTAATTTTTGCAGTAGTATGTACATAAAGAATGACGCGTTATATTGAAGAAACAAAGCACAATACATGTACAACAAACGATAGATTGATGAAAGCGTGAAAATAATAACGTCGGTTCTACTAAAGATCATCGCCCAAGGATTCTCACCCGGGTGACGGCTTATGGTCTATCGTGTGTGCCTCTGGCCTAACTAAGTCTGATATTGCATTGTGTGGAGCATGATCGGTACTCATTTACACAATACATTCTATGGTAATAGATTTCGCAGGCTATACTTTTTCAAAAATGATTTTTATTAGATTTAGTGTTTCTTGGGTACAACTTTCCATGAGCAACTCTCGCCATTCATAGTAAGGACCTGACTATAACGTGCTGATATTGACGACATCAGATGCAGACAGATTATGTCGATTTTCGTTCTCATAAGATTAGCCATATGAGTTCTGCATTACGATTGTTCTGTAGTTTCAGATAATTCGAAAAAAGAATATAGAATGAGCTCTCCCTTTGTTAGACTGATGTATTCCTTTTTTAAAAAAATGTCAATTAAACCACAACGCTTCGTCCGTCATGGACTTGGCCACGGGCAACAAAGTACAGCCTTTCAGACGATGGGCATATTTGCAATGACAGTTCGTCAGCTATCATGGTAGGGCTCGTGAATTTGCAAACTGCGTAGCGCACCGCATAGAAAAATTCGGCAGTTGGAGAAGATGTTGCATCCACTTTGATTATTAGACTAATCAAGTACCTATGGTATTTTACCTGGTTTATTTACAACAGAAGCTGGAATGTGGAAACTTTAAAGGGAAATTCAATATTACTTTTACAAGCTTCGTATGTCAATTAGACTCAAATGATTAGATGAACAAGGTACTATTCTGCTTTAAGAAATTACTTATAAGTTTAGAAACTTAAATAATGGTACATCGACGCATTTTGACATCAAATTAATTGAACTCATAACGCAACACGTTGTGGCTAAACATCATTTGCCCCTGCTCTGCTTGAAACACAATGCGAAAAAGTTACCTTGTTTTCGAGCTCCATCGTCAAGGTCGAATCTGACGGCATCATCGGAGCGCCTGCTAATTGTGGAAAAAAGTTCTGTAAAGATAAAGGACAATTGTTGAGGTGAAGTGAAATAATTACATGAGACATGATCTTCTAAAATGGTCCATAATATTGTACAGGGAGCCTTCTTAGAGCGTTGTCGAGACACAATCGCGGTACTCAGCTTACGAACACCGCAAAAATGATATATCAATGGAAAGGGATTAGCACTGCAAACATACAATTGGAGGTGTACTGCGAAGATAACTAACGTAATACTGACATTTCTTAGGTGGCTGCTTGCCAGCGGCGGTTCATGCGAACCATCGAAATGCAAGTTACATCCTCGATCGGAATAATAGGAACAGACCTGAACAGAGCTGAAAAAATTCCACTGAAATTTTTTAATTCCAATTCCAGAGCAGAAATTCCAATTCCAATTCCAGTCAAAACAGTTCAATTCCAATTCCAATTCCATAATAAGATTCAATTCCGATAATTGCATGTCGTTTCAATCTAGCCCATGTGCCCTTGTCCAACCTCGCTGTTCCTGTGTGCCGTTCCCTGCGTCGTTCCATAGTGCGTTCTCATGTTCATAGTTTATATTTCTTGTGTACATGTATATATGTAGCCGGTCAGCCTACGCCATTTTCGTTTCGTAGACGAGATATTCAATATCGTGAAAAAAAAGAAAAGAAAATTAGCGGTCAGCAAAGAATCAAACGCAGAGAGAGAGAGAGAGAGATGAGATGCGAATAAATCTATTAATAAACTGACAGAAGAAAGAAATTCAATGTGCGAATAACGTGATTGTTGATGAAAGAAAAAACGACGATAAAAATGATATCATGAAAACTGATTAATGGTTCCATGTTAAAAAAGGAGATTAAAAATTCCGTGATAAGAACGAAATGTGGTCGGGTCGAAAGCTAACGAGCAGAGATTAAAGGAAACTCTTTCAATTTTCAAAAGAAAGTGGATTTATCGTCAAGTCTCAAAAATTTGTATAAATTAGAAACGATGAGAAACTGACACAACAACAACTACCAACAACAACACATGCGACATCTTCAGTAGCTGCTAGAAGAACTCCAGACTGCAGAAGTAACAGCAACTGCCTGCCAGCGAACAACAACACAGCAGCGTATACGGCAACAAATCAGCGAGCGCGATTGAGGATTGACGGTATAAATGATACTGATATTTATGATATTATTTTCGTATAAGTGAGTCCGATCGAATTGAAGTGAATTCAACATTAGGAAGTGAAATGTAGGTGTAAAGTTTTTCTTTTATCGTTGCGTATCGTATAACTATAGTCTTGAAAATTAATATTGTTAATTGTTGTGATTGGAAGTTGAACAATAGTTCATGTAATTGCCATTTTAATTGAATCATTAACTATTAAAATAATTTGTCGACACTGACTATATTATGATTTGAACTGACAGGATTCCTGTCCTTTAATGCAGCGTTAATTTTCCTCTTTCCAAGCCAATTGTTTTTCGTGTGTTCAACAATTAAGTTAATCTCCAATTTTTGTGCTTATCCTATCAAGAACTAAATTCAACAATTGCTTTATTTTGATTAATTACCTTACTTGATAAACATCTAAATAACAGATTGAAAAAAGATGATTGTCTTTTCATTGTTTGCTTAATCGCTGAAATAACATTGTCCTGGGCTGTAGGCCCATTGAAGTCACAATTAACACCCTTTATTCAACAATAGAATAAAGCTACCTCTGTCGATATATCTCTTTCTAATCTCTGCGTGCAGTTAACACAACGGCCGAGTACTGTGATTTCAATTTTTGTACAAATAGATTTATCACAGGTCTATCGAAGAAGTGGAATTGAGGTTCATCAAGGTCGATTCCAATTCCAGTTCCAGTAGATTTAAATATCGTCAATTCCAATTCCGACGAAAAATGGAATTAATTCCGAATCGGAATTAATTCCAATTCCGACTTTCTCAACTCTGGACCTGAACAGTAGGTTCATCCGCTGTCAAACAAGAATAAGTCTTCCGATGCGAAAACAACTTCCCATCCCAAAAACCATTCTCAAACCACGCTATTTAGTAACACCTTATATCACTATTTAACCTTTGCAAAGCTAGCATAAAATAGCAGATCAAAAATTCAAAATGCATTAGAAGCTAACTTTCTTTTCATTGTTATTTGATTAATAAAGAAGTGCAAGTACGCCTACAATCACTACCACGATTTGTGTCATTATCGGATGAGAATATTGTATTCGAATTTAATCATGTTCTATTTATTCAGATAATTATCAAAGTACCCGGAATGAAGAGAGGTAATTCATACACAATTATTGATATTATTGTGCGATTGCTTTTTGCCGGTAACCTATGTGAAGCATTTAATAAATCATGCAGGATAACTTTATTTATTCAGAACATCTCCGGTATGTATCTCAGAATGTTCATTGGTCTCTGTGGCACAGTGGTTAAGTGCTTGGCCTAGCGATCTTTTGGTCCAGAGGTCGAGTCCCGTAAGTGTCATTGAAAGTCGGCAGGAAGGGCATCCGGACTGAAAGTACCACAACGCTCCAGAAAAATCTGAATATGTCAGCACCGTCCAAGACCCCAATAAGGGGGAGTGGTGACGTTAAAGCTTCTATTTGTATATGTACTTGTACATACAGTACCTACATATATCGTAGAATGTAGATCACTCCATCACAAGACGCTTCGAAGATCACTAGAAAGAACTATGATTGCATTAGTTAGGGACAAAGTCCTGTTAAAGTAGGTTGAAAACTGAGCCTTGCGAACAAAGAACTTCTAGAGCGAAGATGCTCTTAAATATCATCAAACATTCACCCATCGCAACACGAGGCACACAGGACAGAAATTCGTGAAGTGAATATGTTTTGCACTACATGTGCTTTTCAAGGCCTTCATTTTGGATAGCTGCTTCTAGCCAAATAAGAGTAGAAATGGAGCCACGCTTTCTTAATTCTTGGTTGTCAGCTCAAAATTTCAAGATGACTGACATTCTTTAGAGAATCCCTTCTGACTGAATCAAACACATCCAGGGAAATATCGTAAGATGACTAAAAGTGTTACCACAACTCACAATCTGAAAATTCTCTGAAAAATCTCTAATCTTCCTTAGCCCTACTTTGTCTTAGCCCTTGCTCACGGGTGATCGATGCAATCATCAATTGAGGTTGGTCCGCTGTGCAGTCTAAATTCGTCGGCCAAGGATGTAGTCTAAATTGTCGGCTGTGTGCTGTGTGACGCAAACATTTTACATTAAGACGGATGTGAGAATGAAAGTTTCATTCATTTCTTGGAAGGTGTTTCCGTTTCAAGTTATTTCGATTGTACAAGGTTTTTGTGAATTAATCTCTGTCTTGATAACCTCCACATTTGAAGAATTCTTAGGAGTCCGTAAGCTTGTAAGCTGTGAAGAGAAAAAGCGCCAAAAAGAGAAATATATTGTCGATAAAACATACTTGAGTCAAGAGAGAGTTTACTTACAACATGCACACAAATGATATCGTGCTTGCGCAAATCTTAGATTAACAAAATTGATAATGCCGGAATATCAATATCTTATGCCTGAATATGTTTCCTCATGTACTTTGTGTTTCATAATGAGTGAATCAGGAAAATAGGAATTCCAAAGCGCTTCCATGTAGCTCAGATCCGAGAAAAATCCATAGGTTGCAGATTTACACCAAATAGCCTAATTCTTGGGATTGCGCACGCTTTACAAATATCATTTTCCTATTTTTGTCGTTTTTAGCCGCGTTTACGCAAGGTAACTTGGTGAGCGGTAACTAGTCACACCCTGCTTCACACTGACATACGCTGTTAATTTCGCGCGCGTCATGAGAGAAAGAGACAGTTCGATGGCAGAATTCAGTTACCCGGTTCACTGAATCAGGTTTACCTTAATGACAAACTAAAAGGTAACTATATACCTATATTCGTATCAGGTATATTCGTAAGAAATTGATGACGTTTCACCAATCAAACGTATTTCAGAATCCAGATGATTGCAAAAGTCATTACTATAGTTGAAATGAGCACTAGAAACATAGATGCATTATGTGACAATGTCTTGATTTCATACTCGAAAAAATTTAAAAAAACGCCAAAAAATCCAGAATTTCTTATTTCTTGATAAAACCAAAGATTCAATCCAAAATTTGGGTCGTTCCAGTCCTGAATGGTTAGTTAGAAGACTGCAGCATATCTCATTTAAGTTCATTCTCTCACGACAAGTCAGAAACGAAGTCAGCTAATATCACCCATCACACTAGGAGTCAGATATTCATGGTCGCCACATGCAATGCAGTCTGCATTAGTGTTCTATAGTGCTGTGGCGTTTTATCGTCTTATTAATTGATAGTGTCTTGTTATGCATAGTGTTCTCTGTGGTCCGCATGATCTCTATTGCGCCTCTATTAAAAAAAGAATCAATTTCAGCGGATTGTTCATAAAAATGATGTGTGAGAATCAATCCATTATATCGAATGATGTTCAAAGTTCTTAAAAGTTCTAAAATCCTATATAAATTTGACAATACAAGCAATATTCCAGTATTGTGAAACCATAGAATCAAAATCGCAAGTCAAATATGATGTGAAAGATGTTTTACACAGTAATTTAATTGAGCACGGTTGTTAAATATGCTCAGTTTGAATAAATTGTTGATGAATTAACGAACACATTATAGTCAACACTACCTTTCTTGGTTTAACAACCTATTAACTCAAAACTGAGATTATAAACTGTATTTCAGCCATAATACGATAAACTCATTGATGTTCACATGACAGAATACGAGGATCCAAATGCACTCTTGATTTTCGAACCATTGGCATTCGAGGGTTAAGTAATGCCCAATTCTTCTTGTATTACAGAAGTGTCACAAAGGAATCCCACACATGGGAATTCCAATCTCCAAGGTAATTCTGCTGATCACGAATTCTTGTAGTGATGACATCAAAAAAACTACTTACCGCAGCAAGCACAGAACTTTGTACAGAATCAAAGACGTCAAATCGGCATTAATTAAAAGAAAAATTAAATTTTCTTGCTAACAATTTGCTTGTTCTAAATCAATCTTTACAAAATGTTTCAAATTACCAGCCATGGTAAGAGTCGTTTGCCGTTGTTCAGGTGGACTTGATAGCACTTTTTCATTTGATCCCGGGATCTCGAATCAAATCGCTCACGAGCAAATTATGAGGAAGAAAATTGCCTTTTAACTATCCTCTTTGTGTAGAATCCCATAATCTGACCGTCATTGACGAATTAGCGTGGATAATTTAAGCATTGTAAGTCCCTTGCTAGTATAATAGGCCTACATAAAACTCATTGCCTAACACTCACAATGAATTTGCTACAGTGAAACTGAATCTGATGGTGTAAATAACAAAGCCACATCTCTGCTTGATGCAAAATAAGTCAGCTCGTCTAAAAATAGAATATTAATCGAAATCAATCCTGAACTTCTGGTTTATTCTGTTGCTCGCATTAGTATATTTGCTTGCATATGCATTGTAATAGTCCTCACTCATTACTGAGCAAATTGAGACGAATGAAGAGTGAATGAAATATGTAACGAAATTAATTTCCCGATCATCCGCTACACATGCATCATTGACTACTAATGCACAAAACATGCTGTATATAAAACAACAAGCCTCATATTTTCCGAACTACCTTTACTTTTATTGATCGACTAAACATTCGTGGCATTTTCAGACAACGTCTAACTACGCACGCTCTACTCCTTTATAACTTAATGAATTAGCATTTTCGAGCACTCGAGGATGAAAGGTATGCTTGATGAATGCTGGGATGATAAATTACGTCAGACATCATGAAGTTCATGATGCTTCCTGATACAGGATTGAGAATAATTAATTTGTGAGACTCAAAACGATACCTGTTACAGATTACGAGTGTCATTTGAGTTGTGAGGATAATTATCTGACTCTAATGAGCAACAAGACTCCAGACAAATGATAGGCAGAATAATTAAGTAAACCTACTGACATTTATCGAAGCATGCATGTGTGTTGAAAGGATGTGGGTGGTTGTTCAAGGCTACATTCCTAATGACAATGGACATTTCAAATCTGGAAAATTTTAATCTGCAAATAGTGCTACTGACCAAGCAACATTGGGCTGGAGGGCTAGAAACAATGTTTCGTGAAGCCACATTAAATGTATAACACTGCTCAAGGGTTGCCGGAGATTAGCTTGATTCGAAAAAATTAATTTGAATTTCGAGCTTCGATTATCCTATTAGATTATTCCTAATAGAGTGGGCTTTTTTCAAAACCAAAATTGAATTTGAGTCTTGCAAAAACTATTCATTATACGTGAGAATGAAGTTTCGGACTCAATCAAAAGCACTACGATTTATTGGATAATGGAGCGACAACACACCGGCTCTAGCGTTGCTCCGGTTTTTGATCATGATTTTATTATAAAATGACATGATGACATATTGCTTAAAGGCCACTGTGCAGAAAAAATGCATGGTCTGTCAGAAAATTCTCTCGCTGATCATTTAAAAAGACTCATTATTTGATGCCGGACGCAGAAGCAAGCGATTTGGACAAGGAATTATTAACCAATGTGATCAATTCTCAAAGGCAGCCCGGAGCATAACCATGACATTTATACACAAGAGTCACAAGCCGAAGATGTATTCGTGAAGTTACAGACAGTTCGTGAAGTTTATCACAGTTCATTGAGAACAGGCGTGATGTGAGCTGCTCTCGAGAGATTGTAGACGAGACGAGAACCGGCATTAATTAAACGTTGAAGCCGCGAGAGGGCACTCCGGAATACCCGACAAAATAGACGCAATAGCTAATTGCAGGTTAATTGCTTTCTCTTTTGTATGGACAGTTCTTTCTGTAGCCTTTAATCTCTATTGCGCTCCTATTCAAAAAATAGAATCAAAGTCACTGGATTATTCATAAAATTTTGTGTGAGATTAAATGTGAATGCAAGATTTTAAATCCATTATATCAAATGCCGAAATCCTAAAACTATCTGAAAATACATGTACAAACAATATTCCAGCAATCCCATCCAGTCAATTCTCACAATATACATCGAAGGAGCGATCGTGGTGGTTTGATGAACCTCCTATTTTGCAACTTGGCTACACTGTAAATTGAAAAAGTCTAACACGGTTTAAATTTGGGTTTAATGATAGATTTAATTCTATTTTTGAAGGAGCATAGGTCCTCTATGATATTTTTCTAATAATCATATAGCAGACGGCAACTATGATCGCTATGTCTGATACATATATATCTAAAATAATTAAGTCAATTTTTAATGTAGACCGACATTTAAGACCCTGTTAGACCCTTTCAATTTACAGTGTGCGCTACTATTATTTTGTGAACGTTATCAGACTATTGGTTTGAATTAATTGATGCACATTACAAAATTGATGGAAGAAGCGGAAATACCTGCAGCTATATCCAATAAAATATGGTTAATAGAGACAAAAGATTCAAACTGGGACATTAAAGGAAATATTTCTGCAGAGAACTTTATGCATCGATAGTTACTGAAGATACATCTGCAGATATAAAAATAGATAAATACTTCTAGCTTTTATAGTTTCTCTAGCAGTGAGCATTATTGCTAGTATTTTCATACCCCATTCAAAATATAAGACCATCTCTGAGCATAGAGCTGTAATATTGGAATGATGGTCTTTCAACATTGTCAAATGATTCAGCAAAACTCAGGTGATGTTATTCATAGTTGAAGTATCAATTTTATGCATAGCCAACAATTACACTTGACTTTTTTGTATTTCAGAGGTGTCCCACAAAAATCCCACACGTGGGAATTGATGCCAGATAAAAATCTACTTTCATTCACACACCACATAACATGGGATTTCCGAAGGCAAGTGATGATCATGAATACTCGGAGTGATGACATTAAAAGAAAAAATGCTATCAGGAATGATTATGCAAAATCAAGGACGTCACAATCGGCATCACCTTAAATATTCTTTTAAAAATGTTCTTGTTTTTAATATGTTTTTTAATAATAGCAGTGTCTTTATTGAGAATGAAAATCACACAGCAACACAGAAATGACATGAGCACGCACTGATGAAATAAACATAATAGAGATAGAAAATTGCCAATTAGAAGACTGATGCTGATTATGAAGTTGTGCCTGCATTTTGTTACCTGGGTGATATGTTAGGACAATCAGGTGGCTGCAGTGAGGCTGCTAGACTGAGAATTCAGCTGGCATGGAAGAACTTTCGTGAGCTTATCTTACTACTTACGACATGAGAATCCCTTTCAGCTGCGAGGTCATGTTACTCCTGTGTGTGTGAAGTGTTCTGTTGTATTGCAACCGGAGACATGGCCAATCAACAGGAGCGAGCAAACAGATATGTGCCGTAATGTTAAAGCAAGGTTTGCGGTGGATCTGCTCCAGCGTCTATCTGATCGATTT
The DNA here is from genome assembly GCA_907163375.1 of Prostheceraeus crozeri. Classification (NCBI taxonomy): domain Eukaryota; kingdom Metazoa; phylum Platyhelminthes; order Polycladida; family Euryleptidae; genus Prostheceraeus; species Prostheceraeus crozeri. The sequence goes on along the minus strand of CAJQUW010005432.1, from coordinate 134,466 downwards.
CTATGGAGAGCAAAGTTAGGGTTTGGTATCATCGGACGAGAAGATAGTGTGCGCTGGAGAAGGTACGTTGTTATGGAACCTGTTACATGGCATGGATGAAGCCGATGGCTAAGAAAGTTCGACATCGACTCTCTGAACGAATCTCCGAGAGCCGACCAAAGAAACGTGGGCTTGACAACATCAATTAGAAGACCGTTATACGCAATACAGATCATAAAATAAATAGGTAATGAAAAGAAAAACATTGATAACTCAAAAATTCAAAAAGAGAGTATAAATCAACATACATGTACATATGAATTATACCGCTTAATGTAAGACGGAATGAAGGCTGTCACATGCCGGTGAGTTCTGGTGATCGGAATCTCAGGATGACGTGAGAATATCAATCTTCGAGATGCGAACTGGTTAAGATCGATATATGGATTGAGCACGTCGTGAAACAGATTCTACAGATTCGCCGATTTTCTAAATCACCGAGACAATAATTAGGGCAGTCATTGCCACAGATGATGCAATGTCACAATCGTTGCAATTTCGCAAGGAAATAACTCTTCTTATTAATGTCGATAAATACAGGATAATTGAATTCGATCACGGAACGAATATAGGCATTATACAGAAGTATTAAGTCTTCCTTTGAAACATCCGCATATTTAAGACGACGGAGCGTATATACTCTCTTGCTAGCACGCTTACATGCATCATTTATGTGTTTGTCCCAAGTTAAGCAGAAGTTGAACATGACACCAAGAAATTTTAGCCTAGTGCAAAACACTCTTTGTGATGAATCGACTAAACATGTAATGGAATTATTGCGGCGAATAAACATACTTAGTTCTCTGTTTAAAGTCAATCCATGCGAAAAGCACCACTTGTTGATATTGTCCTCTTCAATGTCAATATAGCGAACAATATAAAAGTTTGTAATTTCTCCTAAACAGCATAATGTTAGGTTGAATTTTAAAATAGTCGATGCTGTTTGATCTTGAAATTTTATTCCCAAATTTTCGTCTGTACACAGACCGTGTCAGGGAAGAAGGAAGTTAGTAGTGCCTATAACTTTCAAATTACAGATAGCAATCTATGTTAAACATATTATGTAAAAGCAGAAGTAGAAATAAGCATGGTTGAATAGAAATATAAATAAGTGAGGTAAATGCTCATAGAAATGAAATGTTAAAGGAAGAGAATTATATGAACAAGAACTGTTTGCATTGCTCTCTCTCTCTTCTCTGGAGTAAATTTTTGGTTGGAATTTTCTTATCATAAACGCTTCTCTTAGTCAAATGTTGCTTTAATCTTGTTCGTATGTTGTAATATTGGCTTCGATCTCGTTCACATTGCATTGGTTTACATGCTTGTATACTGAAGAAACAGCTTGTGTCACGTGTTCCTTTGCCCGTACATGTAAGGGCCGTATTGTACTTCCTATGCAGTAGTCCTGGCAGATCGGACAAGTTAATTTGTAAATTACATTCTTTTTCAGACATATTGTTGTTTGTTTTTGATTGGACAATCACGTAATTCACATTGTTGATTCGAGTTTTGTTTTGCTTTCAAAACATTTCTTAGTGCTTTTGATTTTTGAGCTAGTCTGACATTCAACTCTTCTTTTTGAAATATTCTTTTGATGTTTTGGTTCACTTTCTCAGAAATGGTATTTTTAAATAACATCTTTCTCTCCTATCTTTGCTGACGTGTTGTCTACATCGTCGTCTTTTATTTTTCTCTCTCTTTGATAATGAAATGAATTCATCAGGATAGTCGTTCAACTTGAGCATGTCATCGAGATTATGAAGGTGATTTTGAGAAGAGGTTGAGCAGCTTTTATTGATACGTTTTCCCTCCTTTCTTATAATGGCCAATTTAATCGAAGATGGAATATTTGAGTCAAAGTTGATGAAAAGATTCTGTTTGGCTGGCTTTTTATAGATGTCAAATGATATAGAATCTTCTTTCGTAGAGACAGTAAAATCCAGTAAACTGAGCTCTTCGTTCCTTGGAAGTTCAATCTCAAATTGGATATTCTGGTGTTGTGAGTTGAAGATTGAATGAAACTCAAGGGCTGATTCTTCCTTATCCGTCACTACAAAGCAGTCATCTACATAACGTTTGAATATTTGTATTGTCTGAATTTGCTGTAGTGCCAGTTTTTCAATATTGCTCATGAATAAGATGGCTAAAGTTCCTGATAGTGATGAGCCCATTGGAAGCCCTTGTCCTTGCATACAAATTCGGTTGTGAAAGGGGAAGTAGGTGCTATCCGTTACGATTGTGAATAAGATCGTAATGTCTGATAAGCGTAAACCGCCAATTTTGATCGATGTTGTGGTCCAAATGTATTTGGTGGACTTGATTGGTGGCCCCTCTAGGAGGTATAGATGGGTACATTGAAACAACATCGTAACTGCATGTATATGTGTCTGTTATAATACTTGATCTCGATTGATTCAGTAAGTTAAATGCTGTCTTTCAAATGAGTTTCAACAGTGGATAACAGGAGGCTCAGTAATTTCTTCAATAAGCATGCCAATTTGTCAATGGATCGTTGCAATTTGAAACGATTGGCCTTATTTTCAGCCTCCCAGATTCTTTATGGGTTTCAATCAAGTGATAGTAGCATGGTAATGACGTGTTGCGAGCAATGTAGCTTTTCATATTGTACTTGGGGATGCTATTTCTTGTAGCAACCATTTTCGATGTTTTATTCAACCGGTCTTCGATTGTTGTGCTTGTCAAATGCTTCATTTTCGAATACATGTCAGTGTTATTGAGATGTGTTATTCCGACTTGGGTATACCTATCTTCTTCAATTATGCAGAATTCTGTTCCTTCATCACTGTTCACTTCATCAGATCTCCTTCTTTTGAGGACAAGTTATTATGCTGTCTTTAATTCTTCTCGTTTTCGAGAATTATTCTCATTCTGAGATTTGTAAGCCAAGGGTACATTTTAGTGTCATTCGATTATCTTCTTTGTCTTTCAGGGCATCCTGCCATCTCATTTGATGTGCAAGTCTGCTAAAGTGGACATTACTTCCAATGTCCAATGTTTTATCGCTAGTTTTAGACGTAAGGGCAAATTTTAGGCCTTTCTTGAGTAAGGAGAGCTCTTCTTCATTCAGAGACTTGCTTAGATCAGTAGCAATTTACGTCCTTCTTGTCTCTATTGCTATCTTCTTCAGTTTCAGAGTTTGTCGGTATGATCATTATTCTCACCAATTTAATCCATTTCTGTACTTGGATTTTCTGGCTCAAGAGATTATTCATCAAGAAAAAGATTACGACATATCAAAATATTCCTGAGCCAGAAAATCGTCAGTCAACACAAAATAATTTTAGAATGAATGTTTTGTAAGAAATAAGTCAGGTTTGAATTAGTTCCTCGTTTTTCTTTTATTTTGACCATCTTAGAGTCTCTTTACATTTCTCATCTCCGTCCGTTACTGTGTGTTCAAAAGGAACTCAAACATATTTTGTCTTTGCCATGGTGATTTTCTTTTGTCATTATGATTCTCCATCCCTTTTTATCTTATTTACACTCTATTTTTCTGTATCTTATTTTGCGATGTGAGTTGCGTGCCTTCTGCCTTCAACAAGTTTATTTGCTGTTACTTCGTTTCTACCTGCACGACGTCATGTCAGTGGTTTATCAGATCTCTGTGTCTTAATTGATTATTCGTTGTGTTTGTGACATTCTGTGAATATCATCTCTGTTCTGTCATTGTCATTACATCCTTACTCATAGGAATAAATTGTTTATCTGCAGTTGACTAGAATGGAAATTGACTCAAGGAATGGAAATTGGCGGCACATTCGGGGGAACTAAGTTGGGGCATGAGCCACCAATGAAAAGCTTAGAATTGCACATGTGACTGATTCTATCTAACCAATGATACAGCATTTGACAAGTGTTTCTAAGTGAAAATGTGTGCGATTTTTGTGCCACTGTTGTGTATTGGAAGAAGCTTTACTTCCATTCTAGAGGTTCTATTGTTATCAATTTCTATGGCCGTACTCCTCGCGAAGAGAGGTCGCGAAAGCGCTCAGGAGTCAACAAAATAAACATCTATCAAAATGACGATGATATTTTGTGCATTCAAACTGATTGGGACGACCTCATGTTTTGAATTAGTTTTGGTAAAAAGAGAAATACGTGATTAATGAAAAAATTATATGAAAATAAGCAATGCATTGTTCAATGCGATTTGGGGTCATACACAAGAAATAGGCTGCTGTAGTTGTTTTATTACTTAAAAACTGATGAAAGATGATAGAATTTCTCTTCAATTGCTAGATGTTAGTGGCCTCCCTGAATCTGCTTTATCTTAGTGGTGGGCAACCAAGTTGGGATAGTGAGCCACAAAAAGTGGCCCGCGAAAAGGATGGAGGGCCATCAATTTTAATGGGCAGTAGTAAGATTAAATTTCTACTATTTCGCAATTTTTCCGGCTACTGTACCGTATACGGTTATAGTGGTCGTATTAAATGAAAATTCTGTATATAAATGCATGCACAACAGTCATGTACGCAACTAATTTGTCAAATATTATCGAATGATTTACATTCTACAATTCCTGTGAATATCGAAGAGCGAATAGTCCTATAAAAAAAGCCATGAAAGCTTTTCTGCAATAAAGCGTGTCATTTGAATTTTTTGGTGATATTACTGACATGACCGTGTTTCATCGAAAAACAACGGTCTGCAAGCGCATTGCAGTTATCCGTCTGAAATCCGTGCCAGATAAAATTGAATGTGCTGCAATAAATCATTCTATCTATACCTACGTGTATATACGGGTATGTCACCCAAACATACACGGTTTTCACAAATTGTGCATGGGCTCCACAAACAATGGTCGCGCGCTAATGCCAATCGTGCACAAAATACATTGGTGCAGGAGCATATAAATGAATTTCAGCAAGAATATTTGAAAAATGTTGACCTGTCAAAATCATGTGTTTGGACTCCTTCATACGCAACGTAGGTCTACTTAGTATAGCCTATTCAAGGGTTCATTGAAGCGTGCTCAACAGGGCATCAGATATCATGTGAATTTGCATAAACTCGAACAGGTGACGGCCATTTTGCAGGTATGCGAGAAGATATTCATTACGAAAGGAGCATGGTTGGATCATTCGAATGTGAATTTCTGTGCCATCATATTGTCCATTTAGTTACTAATTTGATTTTGCAATTTCTAAAGAGGATCCCTCACTCTTAGAAGTACGAAGTCGGAGTGAGTCATTTTCACATCACCGATTCAAATACTGTCAACGGGTCACTTTAGTAACAACAACTAACTGTACCAACCACCAAGTGCCCACCACTGCTTTATCCTACATATATATCACGCGTTTCACACTTAGTGAATCAAGTGAATGAGCATCTCTAAACGTTATTATGTAGCTTAATGGTGAGAAAAATCCCTAGATTGCCGATTCTACATCTAATAGAGATAGCGCCCGTTTTACAAATACACCGTATATCTGCTAGATTTCATTCTAGTTATCATAAAATCACAATTAGCAGTTTCAGACTAGCTATTCCCATTTTCATAGTTTCTACCAGGACGGTTTATAAAACTGGTATTTACCACCCCTGGGAAAACAATTCAACCCTGGTCGTTTGTCGGTGCATTGTTTCAAAACCTTGTTTTCAAAGATGGGTGAAAAACGGTCTATTTAATGTAGTTTTTTATACTGCGTTATAAACATGTTAACAAAACCCATACTAAACATATTTCTCAATAACCGTGTTTTTAAACTCGGTGTTCAAATACACCATGTCTTTTAAATCTTTATTTAGAACCCAGGAATTGATGAGCATGATCTAGACTTTCAGATAGATGACTTGAGGTTCACAGTGAGGGCAGACCAGACAAAGAAGAATGAGAGGCTTGCTAGAGAGGTCAATAATGCCAAGAAGCATGGCAGATGCCGACATGTGAGAGTAGTAGAATACAAGCACTCAGCAACAAGTAGCATGCTACTGACATTGCAGGTGTCCTATTTCTCACATCAAAGCCTCCGCTTGAGGTTCCCGATTCATGTAATCGATTTGTTCAATTCATAAGCGGCGACACAAAATGTTGAAATAAAAAACAACGAAACAAAGAAATAAAAAGATAAAATCATCGTGTTTTTTTTAAATTAAAAACAATGGCTCTATTAAACAGATCCTCGTCCGAAGTTTGAATAATCGGAATCTTAGTCAGAACCATCCACCTCTGCATCATGTTTTAAAATGAATGGGAAGTACCATGTGGATGTTTGACAGCACATGACCTAAAGATTACAACCATTCCAAAGCAGTCATAGAATGTTAAATTCTGAAAATTTGATTTTATTCACTTTTATTTGCAGTATGGCAATCAGACAGATTGTCTGAACAGCTCAAAAGCAGCACTTTACCCATTTTGACAGTTGAATGACGTTTAAGAGCAATTTGTTTGACCTTGCGAGATTCAACATTGGAATTCGAGTTTGTACTCCCTAACAGGCAGTCATTTTCCTGTCTATTTTGTGATAACAAATCATGGTATTGACGCACACAATTCGGAGTGGAAACTCAAATGATCAATTTGATATACCGACGAACTTCCGACTCGCTTAAAAGGAAAAAAATGCCATTCTAGCATGATGAATCGAATTATGCACGCGAAGATATATTATTAGTGGCATGGAGCTGGAAGTCAGGTCGGGCTATTCTAGACATCCCAAATTTGTGCTGTTTTCTGCTTATCATCTTCGGATCGAGTTCAGATCAATTTTTCAAATAATACAGGGTGACACAGCTAAAGGTTCAATTTTCATTCTCCTCCTATTCATGTGAAACAAGCAATACGGTGTCACTATTGCCTGTAATGTGATCATTAGAATATAGCATTTTGTAATTCATAACTTTTCTTCTCGTTCGTGCTCTATATCTATGATTTTTCCTCATAGCTTTAGAACTATCAAAATTGATAATTTTTCCTATGATTTTTTAATTTCCTAGAAAGTTGCACTTGTCTCGTATGTCAAACAAGCAACCTGAAGGCTATGATTATTTGAAATTTTCAAATTGAAGTTATTCGATTTTTACGTTCAAGTGTTATTGAGATTTCATTCACAACCATTGATTAGTGTTGATGAAACGTCGAATTTTCTTGTAACAGTAGCAGTCTCTGATGGCTTATCCCATTAAACAGCGAGCTAAATGTGCGGCTTGGTATGAGTGTATGGAGAGTGTTACTCTTGTGCAACGAAAATTTCGTGCAGTATTTGGCAAAAACGTAGAGGCACTCCCTCAAGTAGCACAATCAAGAAGTGGCATGTCCTCCTGATGGAGACTGGCAGTGTTCTTGATCAAACAAGAGACAGATCGAAAACTGTAACATCTCCAGACAAATGTGATGAGGTCCGGAATCTTTTTGAATCTGAGCCTCATGCCAGTTTAAGACGCGCATCTTCACAATTAGATGTGAGCCGCGAATCCGTCAGGCGATGTTTGAAAAACATGGGATTTCATCCCTATAAAATAGAAATTGTTCAGTCACTGAGTGAGGAAGACAGGACGTGTCGGTTGAACTTCGCTTCTGAAGAGCTTCGCAGAATTTCTTCCTCCAGCCACTTGATGCATTTAACATTCTCTGACGAAGCCCACTTCATCCTTGACGGGTCGGTAAATCGACACAACTGCCGTTATTGGTCAACTGACAATCCGCATTGGTATCATGAGCAGCCTTTACACTCAGAAAGGACAACCGTATGGGCCGCAATATCCACATCCAAAGTCTTCGGCCCTTTTTTCTTTGATAATTCAATTAATTCCGATCGCTATCTTGAAATGCTGAAAAGTGAATTCTACCCAACGCTGAGCAAAACTGAGAAAAAGACCATGGTTTTCATGCATGATGGCGCTCCACCTCACTGGGGTCTTTGTGTGCGCACTTGGCTAGATCAGCATTTTCCACAACGTTGGATGGGACGCGGATCTCCAACGAAGCCATGGCCACCTCGATCTCCAGATCTAACCCCGTGTGACTTTTTTCTCTGGGGATTTATCAAATCCAAAGTTTATGAGAGGCCGTTACAAGACATCGCCGATTTGAAGCATCGAATCATAAGTGCTTTCCACCTGGTGACATCAGAAATGTTATCAAACAGTTTCGACGATTATCGTCGTCGTCTTCACGTCGTTATCGAACAGGAAGGAGGACATTGTGAATGCTGATTTTTTATCTTTCAAAAAAATTGCAATTTCTGAAGTTATTTTGAGCTTTCTATTGACTTTCATAAACATTTAGAATGTGGAACTTAAATAATAATTGTCAAAAATTATCAATTTTGATAGTTCTAAAGCTATGAGGAAAAATCATAGATATAGAGCACGAACGAGAAGAAAAGTTATGAATTACAAAATGCTATATTCTAATGATCACATTACAGGCAATAGTGACACCGTATTGCTTGTTTCACATGAATAGGAGGCGAATGAAAATTGAACCTTTAGCTGTGTCACCCTGTACATTATTTTGTCTTTGGTTGGGATGAATGATACGCTTGATTCAAAATGTCTGATTTGAATGTGCGCGTCGACCGTAGAAGAGGACTTAAAATGGGGGATATTCCTTCGAGTAGGAAATCAAGCGGTAAATTATAGATTAACCGGTTAACCGATGTAATGTGCTACTGACTGATAATTAAAAATTATTATGATATTATTCATAACAACTATTATAAATAGATATAATTAATTAAATATATTTTAACTAATTAATAGTGCGCTATGTTGTCTCATTGAGTATAGCACGCAAGTGTGTATGTTTACTTGTTATACAAATTGAGCAAGATCACTTACTCTATAGACCTAAACATTTTTTCACTGACTGCTTAAAGCATACATTATGTAAGCTTACTTGATAAAGATTTCTTATTTCATTTTTTCAAAATAAATTCCGACATCACTTTGTGTAGGCATCATTAGCTTTGCGCTCGTTCCTTCTGACTATCTCGAATTTAACTTAAATAATAACATAGGCCTATCAATTCACAACTTACATATGATGTGGCTAGGTATCACATCACAAGTCACAACTCTTAAAATTGTCGTCAGAATCAAGCACGATGATGAAGTCCAGCGAAATCCCTCATTCGATTTCCAGGAAATCATTACTCAGAATAACAATAAAGACAATTTCTCACAGCAGTAATGAAATGACTGTAAAAACTGAAGCAATGCAGTTGGTAAATTATCTATCTGCATTTCACACTTAGCACATATTGGAAAAGTTGGAAAAGTACCGGATAACCGCATGCCTTCAAGATAATGCTTTTTCAATCCGATGAACATTACGTTTTGGAAAGCATGAGTAGTTTTTCCTTGGAATTGCTAATTTTATGCTCACAGGAAATTTAGTGCACGTGAGTGCGGCTTCTGACGCATGGGAAATCGGTGACTTAGTTTTCACTCACATTCTCGTGAATGTAAGAGAAAAATATCACATGTTCAATTCAACTTTCCATTAAATTCAACTGCAAAGCAATTTGAATGTCTTGTCTGCTTTCAAGTATGTAAAAGTAAGAAGATATTAACAAGAACACATTACAATAGCTAATAATGAGCAAATGAGCATTTAATCGTCATACATCATTGAAGCAGATTCTTACCGTTGAATTAAAATAATCTAATGTTTTTTAGCAATCTCATCTGCGGGAAGACATATGACTGTTATGCTGTTACTCAACATTTGAAGAGCAAACAGACACAGGTTCTTTTCTGTCGCAGATTTTTCAAATCTCATCTAGGCTTACTAAATCAATTTTTGTACATCTCCATTGAAATTTAACTGCACAGCTCAGCAAATCTATGAACTCAATGGCTACGTATTTCAATAGCCTAACTTGAAGATTTCACAAATGTGAGAAGTTCATATGATCTCTTGGTCATCGAAGCACAGTACCAACATGGTATACAATACATCAATTGATGATGCTGAGTGATCAAGTCTGTGTCTCATTGGTTAGCGTCTCGTCATTCGGCTCATTCACGTGCAGAAGAAATCAAAATGTAAAAACGTCTTGTGGATGAAATAATAAGATTCTATTACTCACTACACCTGTTGGATTATAAATCAGTCTCAAGGCTAAATAAGGGTAAACAAAACCTTGTCACCAATGTTTCTTATTAATTTCATGCTTTTGTGCTTTGCTATTTTTTGTTGGCAACTTGTAAACAACCCAAAAATACCCACTGAATCAACCTATGGGGCGGTAATAAAACATTCCTACGCACTGATGTGCGTAACATGTTATGACAACAGCGTTCGTCGAAGTGCATCTTCAAGAGGAAAGAAATGCAAAACATAAGAAAAAAGAATTAAACATATTTACAGCAAAATTTTACACTGGCTAAATCTGTAAACTACTTGTAACTATCTAAAAATGGTATCATGAGGAACTGTGAGGGCACAGTCTTTAAAGGTGCCCCTGAGACGCAAGTGCTATGCCTCAGGGAGGATTGCTGACAGCTAGATGCAGTTGGAGGTCAGCATAACATATGACGGTGTAAATGGACCTTGATCAACAATCTAACAAGCCTGGAGTCGCTAGCGTCACCAAAGCTTCATTTCTGCTCCTGTTTAAAACATGATCAGTTCAAACAAAGCGGTGACCGATAAAAAAAGTTGGCACATGATCAAGTATTTCTATTGAAATGTAATCACAGAAAAGAGAGGAAATTTCATATTCAAAAAATACGGCGTTATTTATCAAGGGTTTCCTAAAAGTACTTAATTTATTTTCGCGCTACAATATTTGTAGGATGGATTTGCTTGTTCAATCCAAGCTTCCGGTTGCTTGAAAACACTTTCGATTGATATTCGTCTGCCTCAACAGTGGCTTCCGCGACTGTGGTGTGGCCTACTTAGTAGTCACACTAACAATTCTCCTAAGGTTCAGCTCTTCCACGGTTTAGTGATGGACGAATGAGAATTCTGAAGCAAGGTAAGTAGAATGCGCTGTCTAGACCGTTTTGCCTTTCATTTTGATAGTCAAATGAGAAGCATCAATACTCTGTTCAATCAAGTTCATGACCACAAATCTGATGAGGAAGAGAGCGAAGAAGCCAACGATTCAGAGAAAGATATAGAAAACATATTATGAAGTAAAGCACTATTTCTTATCAGAAAATGAAGACAGACATAGCGCGTCTAAAACTGATTCGACACAAATTCGATCTGAGTTAATTTCAAATTAATGATGGGCACGTTGCAGAAACCAGGAGACTGGTAAAACAAGAAGATAAGCACGGGTAAAATTCTACTAGAAATGGTAGGAACTCTTTGCGCAAGAAAACTCTATAGCAGTCCTTTAGGCTGCTCTTCCAGCTTCATTACAAGTGAAACTCTGAAAAAATTATTACTTAACTCTGCACATTCCAGATGACATATTAGGCGATTTCAAAGTTTCGGTAGATTGGGTTGAATCAACCGGATTGCGATGGAACTAACCTGATTCCGATTAAATAAAAGGGCAACAACCTAATTAATATTTTCTGTTTAACCCAACCGAAATGTTGAAATCTATCCTAGAAACACGGTTGTTTGGCTCGTTCAACCCCATTACGGTAGTTTCAACCAGTGTCCGGTAAGAAGATAATAAACAATCAGAATCCGGTTGGTTCAACGAGCGTATCGGGTTGAATGAACACAGGTTTTTCGTATCTCCGCAGTGCACTATTTGTTCAACGAGCAGCTCGTTGGAAAGTCGATTAAACGTGTCAGGTTTCAAAGTCTCGTTTCGGTTGAAATCAGTTGAGGAAATGACAGCCGTTTTTCCTGCTGGAGCCGGTGTAATCCAATCCTCGAGGACTGGATCGGCACCATATAAACGCACTCAAGCTCAAAGTGAAACAGAACATGATAACAAACGAACTTTTCGCCTGCTACGAAGTGAATTGAAACAGTTAGGAAATGAATTTCATGGCAAAAGAATTGTGGACTATCGTGGTTGTCATCTGGCAACAAGTCAGAGGATGGTCAACAATTTTGTGGAGTTTTTGTCTGGAGGTGGATACTTTCGTCAATTGGGGCGATCAGCTGGAATTGCGGTATCAACTGCCCATTCCATTTGCATACTCATTTGGTATCCGAGTGGATGGCATCAATCGCACAAAGATGAAAAAATCGTACAAAGTTTCTTTACCAAACTCTGATCAATTATCGAATTTGCAAACTGGAGAGATTAAAGGTCGGCAAGTGGTGGGTTTGTTAGATGGATTCATCCTTCATATCCAGCGACCAGCTCATGCCAGAGCCGCTTACTATTGTGGCAGACCTGGGAAGAGCGTCGATGCAATAAAGAATCGGATTCCGATTAATGATAGGTCGTGGTTAATTAGAATGCGGTTGATTGAAACAACCCTACTCTGGTTAGCAGGCATCTGTCGTTAATCACACTCTGGTTCGGTTGACCGAAACTCAATCGTAGTCTGATTAAACGGAACTTTGAAACCGCCTGTCGTTAGTTAGTTGCAAGGCTGCGTACCGCTGTTTAGTACATATATTCACCTATGCACTGGGTGGATGTATAAGGCATCTTAAAAATAAAATGATCATAATTCCTGCAAGATTTAATCATCACATATATAGTAATAAGCTTCTTGTAAAAAATCTCGGTCAGGTGATTCTTACAGGAGATCTATCACACTATGACTGAGAGTGAATGCTCATGTTTTCTTTCATAATATGTTTTTTCAAAGAAATACCAATTATCAATTACAACATCATAATCATATCAGCTCAACTTACATCTACTTACTTATAATTGTAGGAAAGCAGCATAATTCAATAATAATCCGAAAAGTCGGTTTAGCTTTCTACCTATAAATGCTGCTATCTGAATTCCCATAGGGGCAGCGGATTGTTAGATTACTGTGCCGCTGCGCATCTTGCTGTGTGGGACAGGCCTACCGTGATTGTCAGGAATCATGTTGAGCGGATTGTGCCGCTGCGCATCTTGCTATGTGTGACAAGTCTACTATGATTGTCAGGAATCATGTTGAGCGGATTGTGCCGCTGCGCATCTTGCTGTGTGGGACAGGTCTACCTTGATTGTCAGGAATCATGCTGCGCGGATTGTGCCGCTGCGCATCTTGCTGTGTGGGACAGGCCTACCGTGATTGTCAGGAATCATGTTGAGCGGATTGTGCCGCTGCGCATCTTGCTGTGTGGGACAGGTCTACCTTGATTGTCAGGAATCATGCTGCGCGGATTGTGCCGCTGCGCATCTTGCTGTGTGGGACAGGCCTACCGTGATTGTCAGGAATCATGTTGGGCGGATTGTGCGCTGCGCATCTTGCTGTGTGGGACAGGTCTACCGTGATTGTCAGGAATCATGTTGCGCGGATTGTGCCGCTGCGCATCTTGCTGTGTGGGACAGGTCTACCGTGATTGTCAGGAATCATGCTGCACGGATTGTGCCGCTGCGCATCTTGCTGTGTGGGATAGGTCTACCGTGATTGTCAGGAATCATGTTTTGCGCAGCACCGTAAAATGAGGTTGAATTGCGACGCTGCGCATCTTGCGCATGCGTTTCCTATAAAAATATTTCAACTTTATTATTAATTCATTTACTTCATGGAGTTATGTAGTGTTGTGATGTGAGTTATGACAAAAATGCATTTAACAAGATTTGTTTTGAATTTGGGAAAAAATTATAACTGGTAATGATCATGATCACAACTGCAGATGAATTAAATAAATGAATTGATGCTAGTATAAACATATTCACTATTTTGTACTAAAGATTTTGCTTCTGAATATGTATTTGCGAGCAATTCATTTTTGAACTTTACACGCATAACGAGAGAGAAAAAGCGAACACTTGAAAGTTATGGAAAAATCGAAGAAGGGCACTTACGTCTTGGTTTACCTTTGTATTCAATTTATTTCCAATCTTTCATATCTTTTCGACTGGCATTCATTAAAAATTCCTTTAAATTCAAAAAAATTCAATAATTTTCAAATTGCAAATCTCAAATTTACCCGCGCATGGCTGCAACTTTAAATAGGGAGTTATGTCGATGTTGAGAAATGTGAACTAGACCTGCTGATGATTCCTGATATTGGATAAATTGACAACTATTCAGGCCTGCTTCCAATTTTCAAATGAGGATGCAACTCAATATTCAATTATTCTATTTACATTAGGCTACGATTTCTTAATAATTATCAAATTGCCAATTCATCATATCACATTTGATGGATTAGGAATCGTGAGATGGACGTGAATAATGATTGTAAGCATCCATTGCATGAACGTGAATATCTATCTTCAACAAGACAATAAAATGAATTAGATATCTGATAAATTACTTTGTGGGAATATTTTGCGAAATGGAATCAAAAGATTCCGACAGACTATCAGATTTAATTCTTTACAGCGTCTACTATTTAAAGAAAATGTATCGCATTTATCGCCAGAAATCACGATGACATTGCATGCAGATGCTAATGAGTGTAAACACACATTGTAATATAGTAAAACCTGTCTTCGATGAACGACTTCGGTTCTGCATACACAATTAATGCATGAGATAACCATTCAAGTTGACTGCCGCTAAATCTCTATGAACATGATTTTTGCAGGTATTTTTCCTAGTGAGCGATGTTGAAATTCGCTTTAACTCGTCATCATTACTAGCTGTTGGTGTCCCACTGCTGGGCGAATGTCTCTCCTTTCCTCCTCCGTCGAATGCGATTTTGTGCCAGTCTCCTCCAGTTGTCGTCGATTTCGTGTAATTCGGCCTCTTTTCCTTGTTTCTTCTCGAGTTGTCCACTCCGTCAGCGTCTTAGCATATCATTCGCCCCTGAGTCTCATCACGTGACCAGTCCATCTCCATTTCGACTCTTTAGCTGTTCTTATAATGTCTCGAACTTTTGTTTGACTTCGAATCCACATGTTTGTTTTTCGGTCTCTTTTTGTTATTCCCAGCATCAGTCTTTCCATGGCTCTTTGCGTCACCAATAGCTTTTGTTCCATTTTCTTACTAAGCGTCCACGTTCCACATCTGTATGTCATTGCTGGGAGTATGCATTGGTTGAAAAGTTTCTTCTTAATACAAATCGGAATTTTGTCATTTTTAAAAGTTTCGCAATGTTTTCGAAAGTTCATCCATCCTTATTGACATCTTCTACTTATTTCTGGTGTGATGTTGTTATTGGGTCTCACTTCTTTGCCTAAGTAGACGTACTTGTCTACCTTTTCGATTTCGTCCTTTAGGATAACTCGCTTTTTGGTAGCAAAATTGTTGCCCATTACTTTAGTCTTCGTTATATTAACTTTTAGGCCGCTTTTGCGATAACCGTGTTCAGTTGGCTTAACACTTCTTGGATCTAGTCACAGGTATTCGGAATGAGGAATATATCATATGCAAATTTTAGGTGATTCAGTTTTCTACCGATTATGTTTATCCGAAAGTCATTACAGTTTAGCTTTCGGAATATGTTTTCTAACGTAGCTGCAAATAATTTCGCAGATAATGGGGCAATCTTGTCTAACACCTCCTTCGATTCTGATCTTTTTAGTCTGCATATGGTCGTCCTAAGGTATTTCGCACGTGGCTTCTTTGTAAATGGCTTGAAGTGTTTCAATGAGGGTATTCTCAACGCATTGTTCTTTCAGAGCTTTCATCACTGATGACATTTCTACGCATTAATCACTTTTCCAAATATTCAGGCCCGAGCCCACTTCCAACGCATGAGAATCACTGAATTCTGTGAGAGCGGAGTATTAACAGTAAAGACAGTAGGCCTACATTGTTATCCTGGAACATCCTTTAAATGTACAAAATAATCGCTTTATTGAAGTATTCAGTAATCGCATTATTTATCAGTCAAATTAAACAAGACACAGCATCGATAATAAGATGCCGCAATCAAAGACTTAAACTTTCGGATTGTGGATATTAACTTCCAACGAAGGATTGTAGGACCATCGAACGAAAAATGATGTGTCCACATGAGTTATCTGCCTACTCTTTTATTCTTTGAAGTAATCAGAGTTTTAAAGCCACACACAATGTCAGTCAGCAATAAGTAATCATCTCAACAATTGCATCCTATATTGCAAATGATTTGAATGTGCAATAAAAACTGTGGCAAAAAATACAAAATTTTATGAGGATCTTCTAAATCTATGAAAATCTCTGACTAGTCGTTCGTCGATCATGTTTTTCGGTATCGGCATCAAGATCGCATGTTCGAATTCATGTCAAGAAGAAAATCGCTTCCATGCATGAAGGCATACATCCTCATCTAATGTTCTTCATCACCAGATCACGCAGTTCGTCTTTGCCTACTGAATGTTAAAATTGAAGAGAAACAGAGTCACTGAGCAATCGGAGAGTTTCAAGATTATGCGATACCACATCTGACGAATACCCCAGTATATACGTGCATGCAGAGAAAGTACTGGGATGGGCAGGTGGAGAAATTCGGCCCTGAAAATTGAAGTCTGACGGGGAGAGATCTCGCAAGGTCTACAAGATTTTACAGGTTGATTGACCTAGGCAATGCTTACAAATAAACGAAATTTGTGCGAGTGCGGTAAGTAAACTTTACGATATTAAGTTACATACGATGTTAAGTTTGCATAATTTGAAAATAAAATAGCTAATAATAAACTAATACAGCTGGCAATCTGAGCAAAATAAGTTACTGAATTAAAGTTGCATTATATACAGGACAGGACTGATGTACGTTTATGCCCTTATCATCTTCTCTCATAATTCAATACAATCATGTTTCATAAGACGCATTTATGAGAAAAAATGGACCTCATGAAAAGTCATCTATGTACGACTTCTAAAGGTCCATTCACACTGGATGCAGCGCGTCCTCACGCGGCAGAATTTTCGTTCAGAACCTTGACAAACCTATGGACTGTTCACACAGAGACGCGTTGGGACCGCACCGCGTCCGGTGTGAATGTATCTTAATACACGGTTTGTACAATGAACAGTATCACTCCACACTCAACTCCAATTATCAATCCACTCTTCCTTTCACCGTATTGTGATAATTGAAAAATATCACGTAGGTTAATAAATAGATAAAAACAGAGCTAATCTATTCCTCAGATCAGAGCTCGACTCAGAGAGGATGGATCCATACTCCTTTTTATATTTCTTCATTTCCTCTAAACGGAAAGATAATATTCTCCCGTGTTAATTTTCATTACGGAGTCATCTAGTCATCTAGTAGTCGCCCTACTTAACTCGCTTACATTTGAGGTCGCATAGTACATACAGACAACACGAGAACTCACTCGACTGGCTTGAACCTGCATAGCTTCTTGGTGCTTCCTTAGCATATCTTGCTGCTGTAGTTGCGTTTGTTGAAATACTGCTTGCATGGATTCCTGAAACGAAAACAATGTCTTTAGAATCTAAGGACCTTTCAAGCAATGAGACATAGAACTGATATAACAGCTGTAATACAGGGAACTGTGATTTTGGCACTGCAAATGTGTGATCATCGACGTGACACATACAGCAACACAAATATTAACAGCACTCCAAATGCAGTCGCTGAAAGAAATAAAATTAGTCATTCGATAGTTTAATGCATGATATGACAAAGTATAAGATGTATAATTAATTTACGATTATAATTTGCTGATTTATTAAGCACTTTTCCGACAAAAAGACAGCCTGTCTGCTTAGTGCTTGCTAAGATGAAGAATTTTAAGAATGCTTAAGAAAATTGCCTCAACAATTTTAAGATTGCATTTTAAAACGCATAGGATCTTTCACTATAGTTGAAACGGGAAGTGCAGGCACCCTCTGAATTTGACAAAGCATGCATCGTATGTCAGCCTTGAGTACAGCAGCAGATAACCGAGGTTTTTCTGATTATCTTAAATCTCGAAATCCGTAAGAAAAGAACGTCTGCGAAGGTATAGGTC
Organism: Prostheceraeus crozeri; assembly: GCA_907163375.1. Taxonomy (NCBI): domain Eukaryota; kingdom Metazoa; phylum Platyhelminthes; order Polycladida; family Euryleptidae; genus Prostheceraeus; species Prostheceraeus crozeri. The sequence goes on along the minus strand of CAJQUW010005432.1, from coordinate 116,512 downwards.
AGAGCACCTAGTGTAGGGACCAGATGAAGTGGATCAGCAAGTGTCTAGAGGGCGAGATTACGGTGGATAAGAAGATATCTGACCTTGAGATACCCGGTTCCTTCTCCAAAAGCCATATAGGAAGACATACACAAGCTCTAAAGTGGAAGATCACCTTCAAGAGAACGCTTAACCGAGCCTAGAAAACGTGCGTTCAAGGAATGAGGATGTGAGAAAAAAACCACGCATATTTTATTTTTGCTCATCTACGCATGTGTGTAGGCAGTGGAACAACTCAGCAAAACAGATTTTAATGAAATGTGTTGTTATTTGCCAAAATGTAACACTTCATCAATGTAAGCCTTCCAATCACGAACCTGCGATCAAATACCCGTAATTTATATTTTACAAGAATATTGCGTGATCAGAGGGCTTAAGTTGATACAGTAGTAAGCAGTTGGAAAATAAACACTTGTTTCAATACAATACAGAAGAGTTTTCAGTACGTGAGTGGTCTTCTGCAAACACTATATACGAACATATGATACGTATAGACGCTATATACGCACAGCATTATTCGTTTGCATGATTTCAATTACGTGTAAATCATTCGGAACACCAAGCCACTCGTGCTATAATACAGGGACTTCCAATAAATAATTGGACGAAGTCAAATGGTGGACCTTACTGAATGGGAAAAAGGGTCAATAGTAACTCGTGATCGAGCTAGAAGATGAGGATGCCTCACGTTTAAAAAGTCGCACTCAATTACATCAGCAGAAGAATCTTGCACATTTCTAAATCATATTTTGGATTTAATATTTCTTCATGATATCCTATGTGAAGCTCAGGGTGAAAATATCAAGTTTATAGGTGAAAATGTAATTAAAAAATGTAAGATGTGTTAAAGTGAAACTGCTTCATTTCATCGTACAACTTTTCACCTTTCATGGCCTGTTCACATAGAATCTGTAATTTGTATAAATTTTAGATATTCTATAAATAGGGCTATAAAATCGTTTAAAGAGAAAAAAATAAACTGAACTTCAAACTCCCATTTCCTTCCTCATGGCTACCTTTCGATTTTGACAAAGTAATCGATTTCACTGTAAAAATGGAATTGATGTTTTTCATAATGGTTGAAGTTAGCATAAATAATTCATGGTGCAACTAAAGCACTGTCATTTGAAGTGGGCATCAGCCGTTTCTAAACGTGCCATTTACGTCAGCATATGTATCAAAATTAAATAAACAAATAAACATAAATAAGCATGCGTTTGGGTCACATTTTCCAGTGGTCGATTGCTCTTCTACGGAACGAACTTAAAGCATATTTTAAACTGCCTATTCAGCATCCTATAATGTGTGCCCGCATGTGAAGTGGGGAGTTAGCAATCAACCCCAGATGCAGAGAAGTGATAGTGAAACTAGCAATGAAGGTAGAAATCTGCTTCTTGTCTTATTATTGTCTTGTCTTGCTAATTATCTAACTGACCTCACACGTGAAAAGAATGAAGAATTCCTGCATGTCAAACAGTCATCATGCAGAAGGTACTTATTCAAACATATTGCCGTTTAGAAGCCACAGAGCATAGAAATCGAGAGAAACTTTGATAAGTCTCAAGGTAATCACTCAGTCTCAATATGAACAGTTTTTCTTTCTGACAGCAGAGGCTGGGACTCAGGTCGGATGTTTGAGCTCTCGCTAATGACCAAGCGCGAGGTGTCTATTTCAGGACGTGGAATTCCTTTTCTTTCATCTGAAGGACGTTGTTCTTATGAACACATCCAGTTATTAATTATTTTCGTCGGACCGTCGTTGATCACCAGAGATGGTGATTTTACGCTTCTGAGAGAGACAATTTATGCTCAAATTTTTATGCTTTTATGCTCAAAAATTGTGCTCGGATTATGTCAAAGCCATACGTAGCTGATGCAAAACGTATATTACTAGTATATTAAATGTGTTATCGGGTTTCACGGGTTTCTGGTCAAATGTAACTGGATCTTTTGCCGCTTCTCAGCTTCCTTGGTCTGGAAGTCACTCCGCTATTCCAAGCATTCCATAACGAAGAGTAGCTATGTGGCAAAAGATCCAAGCTTCTCAAAGAAGGAAAGGAAGTTCCATGCTGAGCTGAAATGCTTATTGAAAATAATTTTTGATCAATTTAACATTCTCTACATATACTTTTCTACTTGTATCCATTTTCTACTGTCCACCATTGACTTCCGGAATGACATCATTAAGATAACTATATAAGTAATGACACTGCGGAATCAAAATTTCCCTCAATCAGATTTCAGCGGCTTAAGAAAAGTCAATCCATCAATAAGGAGTAACTGTAATTCACTAGTACTAAATGCACAAATATCAGTCTGAAATTTAGAATCGAATTAATTGTTAGAAATCTCGAGGATGTATTGGCTGACAATCGTGATTCGACTGTAAAATCCAAAAAGAAACGCGCAAGCCGCGAATTTTTTTTCTGAATCCTCACACCGCTGATAGTGAAGCTGCGCCTATCAGTTTTGTAGAATACGGTTACTGTAGGAAGGATCACTGTAGAAGAAAAGCAACGAAAAAGGCTGAATGTAAAACACTTTTGTGAAAAACGGTGAAAAGACTATTCATTATGTTGCGAACATGTATTCATTCCGGTACTAAGCAGGTAAAAAGCTGTTCGTAGACAAAAACATTTTTTCCTTATCGCAGTCTGCGACATGATCATGTACTTTGCAAAGGCAGTCACCCTGATCACATTTCTTTTGTAATCAAAGTGAGCTAGCTTCACATTTACATCGCTCTGTCTAGTTTCAGGTGCACTCTTTTAAAGTGAATTCCTAACAATCAAAACGACATTCATGTGTAATAGAGCCATTTCAAGATAGAAATGACCGGGAGCTAATAAATATCAGTGTGAGTGCATTCACCATAATTTAACACAAGTTTCAACCGAAGCCGAAAAACTCACAAAGCCGAATGTTTGGTTCTGCTCCATAAAATCACATGTATAATTCCAGTTCTATTCTATGGGATTTCTCAGTACAGCCTTGGTCAGGGCGCGGTTATTGCTGCACTCTGTAGCATGATTACGTGCATAAGTTGTTTGTTATGAAGAGTTCGTTTTGAGAATGCTTACCATATTGAAAGTCAATCTATTTATGCTATCTCTACAGAAAACATTAGCTAGAAGAGATCAAGCATCCGTTTTCTGAACAACATAGGAAAAGGAATTATCATTAATAATTCGAAATTTCAGTGACGCAGTTATTACCGGAGTGAATTGAGGATTGCCAATCGCAGTGCATTTGATTTTTCCAGTGTTTTGATTTCGAAAGATAATCATTGGCTTGATGATCATTCTTTATCACTGAACGAATCTTTAACGTCACTACTCCCTCATTTTTGGAGAATTGGACGGTGTTGACATAATCAGACTTCTTCTGAAACGTTGTGGTACTTTCAGTCCGGATGCCCTTCCTGCCGACTTCCGATGACACTTTCGGGGCTCGACCTCCGGACCGAAAGATCGGTAGGGCAAGCACTTAACAACTGCGCCATGGAGACCACGGAATGATAAGTTATTTATTTCATTCTGGTCCAATTTTTTGATTGAGAATGCAACTCAAATATGTACCACACATGCAGCTTTGACGAAATGTGAAATTTCCAAACCAATAGTTGACAGAGTACAGCATTCCCCAAGAGCACAATTCGCCATATGATAAAACGACATTGATTGTTTTAGGAGCTTCTTCATTTATCGCTACTAGAGAACAACAACCTCATGGACAGCAATAAATATAGTACGAAAAGACGCATAGTTGAGACAATGAAAATTGGTTGAACACAATATGTGATGTAGACAATAAACCAATATCCAGACATTTAATTGGGCCTGCACTATAGCATCAGAACGTTTAAACTAGGAATTTTATATGGAGCACATTCTCAAAAAGGATGATCCACGTCGCTGATCGGAAATGGGTGGCAAATGTCTGCAAAATATGAGATTCAAACATAATAGTGATAAAATATGTCAAAGATAGTATTTCACGGCGCTGCTTCAGAGGTGGAAGACATGCTTCTTTAGAGTTTACCACATTCCAGTCTGTGAACACGGTTTTGGAATCGTTCAATTCGTATAGTCGTATTCGGACATGTAGTAGCGGTGTACAATATTCGATAAATGATCTGACTGAAAACGTCTCATATACACACTAACGACGAGGTGTCATGCAGATAGTATTGCCAATGTGATCAATCCATTTCCACCTCGAAGTAAAGATCCAAGAATTTTCAATTTCTGCAGATTGATTACATGCAGACTTTTTACCCAATCAAGATGCTAAAACTGAGGTTGCCGTGATTTATTCAAATGTCAACCAAACCTCTCATTTTATCTAAACTCTCAAGTGTGATACGGCACTAGGATCCATATGGGGTTTTCCGATGCGCTGTTAGCTCTCAAGTGTGATGGTACCTTAAAAGATTTACTTTAAAGGGACCCTGATATTTTTTCAATCATGTGCGCTCTCAGGTTGAATTGTCGCAAATTTGATGTGGATGGGTAAACCACTAGATCTGAAGACCACACCTCAATGAATGGTGCAGCATTAATGAGAGCTAATTATTCATACATTTCCTGCTCCACTTCACCTCACTTAAAATGGATATCACAATCATATCAGTCAGTATTGAAGTTAATCATGTTGAGGAAATATTTTGATGTAAAATTCCTTTGTAGAAATAATAAACGATTTCCTAAATTCATCTTCGTACCAAATTCAGATATATTCTAAATGTCGACTAATTTCTTCAGACAAGGATCGAATCTCATTACTGAAAAGTTAATTGAATGAATCCAGTTATCATTCCAAACGTTCTAACTTAATACTGTGAAGACAAGCATATGCATAGTTGAAGAATTTATGTGAGAACGAAAGGATTATCTCCAGATTCGTTTCGTCTCAACAGTCAGATAGAGACAATTCCACTTCAATTGCTGCGATCAATGAAATATCAGAATTCATGATAATTACATGAGGTTATTGGATACTCTTCCAATCACAATTCTTTCGAGCTAGACTATACACATGTCGTTCACATTGCCATATTCCAAAATCCTAATTAGAATGCTATACGATGACTCAAGTTTCGAAGAAGCATTTCCAAATTAAACTGGCTGATAGAAACATCTCGATTGCGACATTTTCTCGACTTTTTTTCTAATTCATTACAAATATTCACTGCTCCAAATGATATTAACCAAGAAATATTTCTCGAATGTAAACAGACATTCTTAAGCTATGTCGCATTCATGACAGGGGTAGGGGCAATTAATATCGACGAATGACTACTTCACCGGCAAAATCTAAAATAAACTAATATTTTATGTTCTACCGGTTTCACCCTGTCGACGAATCACAGGCATGTTGTGAAAATCCGAAAGTAATTCGTCAATGTCTCAAGCCGATGAGGTGATTTCAGTATTTTCTTGGAAAAGCGTAAAATATCTTACGGTCTAAAGATTGCACAATAAAAATGGAACATTGTTGATCGCTCACTTAATCTAAGACTTAACAGTTAATGTGTATAGTACCATGCTAAATCATATTTTAGGGCTATCATTGGGTCTATTTCTTACATAAGTGTAGCATGGAGTGGCTTTGGGCCGGCACATAGCATCCCTGATTAGGCGGCCCATGTCTCCATCCCTCCCCCCATTGGGCACCCAAAAATTAGCCAGAGAAAATAGAGAGATGATATTTTCTCAATACTGAAGATAGACTACAACAAAGCGTCTAACTTAACAATGCTATAGAGAAATCATCTTACCAACCAAACCTCCGATGAAAAAATAGAAAAGTCCCGATTTTTCGAAAAAAATCTAAACGCTTTAACTTATATATCTCCGAAGCCAATGCAACTGATGAGCTGATAACTCATGTGTTCATGAGCACAAGGGTAGCATATAACTGACATACAGACATTGAACTCATCTTGCTTCGGTTTCCGTATAGGACGGTGGCCATTACCTCCTCATCCCATAACATCATCTAACATATACAACAGATCGAAGTCATCGAGAGGGGACCGTGAGCAACAGCATTTGCATGTCAAGTTTTAAAAAAGTGATCCAAGAGATACTCTCTTAAATGATGAGGTGTCAGATGACTCAGAACTAAATTAGTCGATTACCTTTTCTCAGTTACATAAATGTTTCTTCTACCTTCTTCAAGCAATGCATTGGAATACCAACGATTTGGAATTCTTGTCGTCAGGTACTCAGTAAAAAGTACTTTCAGTTAGCAAAGCATTTTGATCTTTTGTATTGGTTGGTAAATGACAAATAGGCATTAAGTCAATAAATGAAGAGAATTGGAGAGTAGCGATCAAGTGACAACCATTTCAGATGACCGAAGTGTAAATTGAGCATCATTATTCCCATAGAAAATAATTCTTTGCCTTAAATAAAATAATGATCATATTGTGATATTTCTATATATGTAATGCACGGGTACGGGAAGGTGCGGGTAAATCAAGCAATCTTCTCAGGGGTACGGGCGACTCCGGGTGTGTCCGAGAAGGCCTCTCACGGGTACGGGTACATCGGTTAATCCTCTCCCGCTGATCATTTATCACCGCACAGTATGGTCGCATTCTATTTGTTATAATCGGCCGCTTCTCTGTGCTCAACATGACAATAACCTTCAGATGCAGACTTGTGCATGAGCCAGAATTATCCGACCCGGTACGCTCATTTCGGGTCGATTTGAGCACAGTCGCGATAAATCACATACAGTATAATACCTTCATGGTCGATTTCTTCTAAAAATATATTGTTTCTACAATATAATTGGCAAAATTTACGAATTTGAGTTTGACTTTTGAGCCGTAATCTTACGATGACCAGTAAAGTATACTTTTAACTGACGACAGCCAATCAATAAGCATGGTCAACTTCAAGGTCATGTCATTTCAAATAATAAAAATATATACAACACTTGAAACACAGTCAGTCAATGTCATCATTATATTTTTCTAGATTTAGTCATCGATAATTTCATTATTTCAAATTATATTTTATTTCTGCATATTCTAACACAAGAAAAATGATCAGACTGACAAACAACTTTTAGTAAAGATTGCTATCAATGTGAATTAGCACATTTGTGATGATTTCTTTCCTGTCAGTGAAATTGTGTGTTGATGGAATTGCACTGTTTTTATCGAATTACGGCCTATTTCAGTTCACGACAGCAGCTGCTTTTGCGTGGAGTGATTCGTGCTGAACACAATTGGGATGTGTTTGTCTGTCACATTAGTTTCAGCAGCAGGTATTTTGTCTCAAAATATTTCTGCTTATTCAAGCTATGATTTTTTTGGCCCCATAATTCTCAGACACGCCCACGCCCCGCACATCTATTAAGATGGTGCAATGTTTATAGAAATTTCTACTATGAGATGTCGCATGAAAAGAAGTTTTATAAAGCAAAAAAGCTTCAATGAAATTCAACATCTCTTTCAATGAAGATAGTTTTGAGCAACAATTTTTTCTTCTTCTCTAAATACATTCACGCAATCTTGAACTCAATTCATCAAGAAAAAACATATGGATAGATCACGTTGCTAGTCAATTTTAATTAAAGAAGTCGTTTTCATATTGAAATGCTGCGTCAAAGAGAAATTTACTCAATTTTCTTTTGCGAGGCCAATAACACAATGATCACATTGAAATTGAAATGCATGCCAAAATAATCTAAGGAACATGGTTTTAGATGATATAAAAATTGTTAAAATTTAACCAGAGCTTCAATATAAAAATCAAGTTTGAAAATGGGTTGACGTTTTGAGGAATCATTTTTTCTCTACCAATATTCCTTGCGAGTATAAATAAGCAAAGGAATAAAAAAGAGCAATAATTGACTAAGGAACCGTTGTTTAATGGCATAGGGGGAGAATTCTTTGGTAGTTAGGGGCTGGTTGATCAGGGGCGTTTGAAGGAGGATGAATTCACTTCCGGGACCGATTATAGACGGCTAAGGGGTTGAACGTCTTAGAAAATAGCGATTGATGTAATTGCTGAGCGAACCTTCACATGTAGATGAAATACAAGGTCCATAAATTATACTTATAATGCTTTAAGAACTACAACGATTGAGTTGAGCGATTGATGATCATCCTAATATTTACATAAGACTGCACATTGAGCAGCAATTAAATTCTACTTCAAATTGACAATTGCCGACAAATTCAAAATCTAAATGAGCGGTCCTTTCTTCAGTACTGAGAAGTAGCATTGTTGAACACTTTTCTTCAGCAATTCACCAACCATTTTTCCCGACAAATCTTCTCATTCCTTTGAGATCATTGAGACAGACAATATATTATTCGCAATTCATGTCAGACGCCAGAATTGATGAAATTCGGAAGAGGTTAAATATCTTCATCAAACTGAAAATATTCTCATTTGTCTCTTCTCTCAAAGAACTATAATAATCATGAAATGTAATGACATTGAAGCAGCTAGAATTATCATTTCATCATGAAAGTGATAATGAAGATATTCTACTCATATCCGGAAGATAATTCCTTTATGAATACTCTACTGAATAAATCATATTTCTCTATCAGAGAATGCTAAGTGAAGGAGGACAGGAATTATCATTTCAAAAATATATTTTCAGCTGAGTTATCCTCAGATCATTTCAATATTGATATGGGCCTTCACAGATAACTGACTGATTACAATACATTCCTATTTCAAGTAAAAGATTGATCACTTCGAACCTGAGTTCGCATGTCTTTGTCTGAATGAAATGTTTTGTTGATAAACTGTAAAGCCACACTTAGTAATTTTCATGTCAATATGTGTTGGGATAAAAGGTCATATGTGTAGGTTCGGCTGAACTTTCAGTCGAGTTAGTGATATTCCAATTTTTGGTCGAACGTCTAACTTTCACTCGAACATCTACAACAACATCCAACATACTTCTTTTCAATTTTCGGTTACCGCATTTCTAGCGATATATTCCTCTCATGTGACATTACAACGGAATTCGGAATTCAATTCGGTTTCTATATCGGAGTGTCCTGGGTTGATCATGCTTTTGTGGTGTTTAAGGAACAGGACTAATTCAAAATAACAGATTCTCTCCTGAAATCTCAGAACCAAACAGGATCAAAATTGCCGAAATACTCAAAGGTAAACTATAGGCCCAATGAAAGAGGAACCAGCACGATGTAATCTACAGGAATACGTAATTCCTGGGGAGGTAGGAGTTCATGTCACATGAAGATGTTTTACGATCTCCTTTCGGATGGTATTTCCTTTCGTCCTCGTGTGAGTCCAGTCCTTGATATCGTCAGTGCAGATTCGTCCTTGCCTTCCTCTCGCTTTTACACCATTGATTTTACCTTCCACCATGACGCGCAACATTTCGTTGTGTCTTAGGATGTGACCAAAATACTCGGTCTTCCTCCTTCTCACGATATTCAACAATCTTCGTGTTTCATTCGATTTTTTCAGAACTTCTTCATTGCTTAGTTTTCTCTCCCAACAGATTTTGAACATTCTTCTCCAACACCAAATCTTGAATGCTTCTAGTCTTTTCTCCAAACCGTCATTCAATGTCCATACTTCTACACCATATAGCAACACAGACCATACATAGCAAACTATCATCCTTTTCCTGCTTGAAATTCTGATTTTCGAATTCGATAGGAACTTTCTGAGCTTTAAGAATCGCGTTTTCGCCATCGCTATCCTATACCTCACTTCTCTCTCACATCTCGCGTCATTATTGATCTCACTGCCCAGATAGCGAAAGTGTTTCACTTTCTCCACCATCTCGTCATTGATATTCAGCTGCATTTGTTTACAGTGCAATACTCCATTTGGTAACGTCCGTTGTGATATCTTGATAACAACCATTGACTTTGTCTTCTTAGCGTTCAGTCGTAGTCCATGCTCCTCACTGGATCTTCTCACTTTGTCGAGTATCTGCTGCAGTTCTTCTTCACAAGATGCTATTAAAATCGTGTAATCTATGTAATTTCTTAACCCTGTGATCAGTCCATTTAGTATATCATTTATTATGTAATGCCGAGACCATGTTATACAGAATTAATGAGAAACAGACTGTCGAATCAATAGGATTTTTTGCTTTGTACATGAATAACTAATACAAGAACTTCATTTACATTATCATACGAATTTAAATAAAGTCTATGTAAATAAAGAACTAATACAAGAACTTCATTTACATTATCATACGAATTTATTTAAAGTCTATGTAAATAAAGAGCTGGCATTTCTAGTGTCAAACTGAGAAAACTTTAATGGAAAAATCCATAATGCACATGCTTTATTCAGCAGTTTAGCTACACAAGAAAGTTCTTTTTTCTGTGATCTATGAATTTAGTACCTTCATTTTGTATTGAATCATTGGCATAACGAGTAAAATCAGAGCGATGAAGGGACATTGGGCCGGACACATTGCCAGAATGAACAACAACAAATGGGCCAAGAAAGTAACGGAATGGACGCCGCTAGAAAGACCAAAGCGAAGAGGAAGGCCAATGAGAAGATGGAGAGACGATATTGAGGAAACGAGCGGAATCAGCTGGATTCAAAAAACGCAAGATCGAAGAAGCTGGAGGAGGGAGTGGAGGCCATCTACCAGCAGTGGCACGAAAGGCTGATAATGATGATGATGATTTTGTATTGAGCATATTTTGACATGAGGATGTTACGTCATTGGAATATACTACACTTGTAGATTAGGTATTTATAGATAAATGACATAAAATGTTCAATGAGCAACTTCACTTAGGCCAAACTTCAAATTTCAGGATCGTTTCATAAGTACGATCCTAAGTACAACATACAGTAAGTTTCATACCAGGATCTTGGTCATAAATGCATCCTTTCTGATTAATTTGTTTACCATAAAATTGTGAACCCCTTACGCTAACATGATTAATGACATGATCGCTACAACATGCTCTAATCTCATTTGCTCTCGTAATTTCATCTAATATTTTCCCATTTTAAAAGGAGCGGCTACATAAAATGCAACTACTAAGTTCTGAGAAAAACTTGTGCTTGCTAAAAACATGAGCTGGTTTTGGCAAGAGTGTTGGGTTATTTTGATACTTAAATTCTTTTTCTTTGTCTTTAGTATCTTCCTCATCATATGTTTAGGTATCATGCATGCATCTGGTATTTCAAGATTAATATCCAGAATTTGTAATGATTGTCCAGAATCGAATTCACATTCCTTATGCCATGTACTATGCTATTCAGTCAATGTCTTATTATAAATAGTCACAAAAAAGATTTTCTTTGAACTTAAAACTCTGTGAAGTTTGATAACAAATTTGATGCATGTTATTGCCGTTTTGAGCTTCCCAATCTGACTCATCAATGCTGACGGTAAATGAAAAAGGGAACGATTGTCAGGCTGTGATCTTGACATGTTGGTGTCATTCCGTGACCATTTCTGCAAAAATTTGTATACTAACGAATTTCATGTTCCTGAAGTTATCGCAAACCAAATGTTTGTCACGAACAATTGAAGTCAAATTCAACAGATTTATGACCAATCGAAACATGCAAAGAAAATAATTTATAGATAATAGGCTTAAGGGTTTTTTCAACAAATTTTAGTCACCATTTCATTCCTTGCATCAATTCAAAGAGAAAAAAAGGAGCTGCCACCTCATTCGTGTCTTTATCTGAGTTTGTAAAAAGAAGGATTTTGGTAAGCAAAATTTGAGTTTATTTATACATTTCATTCATGCTTCCCACCCTATATCTAGTCCTCGTTTGTTGTTTATTTGTCCTAAACCTGTAAGATCGAACAAATTCCTACAAACAGGATGTAATTGACAATGTTGTTTTCAAACAATGGAAAACGCAATCTTTTAAATGTTGTTAATTTTGAAATTAAATCTAAATACTTCTGTGTTATCGACATTTATTTTCATGTGATGAATCGCAATGATTCATGCAGTGATAATAAACGTGTAGAAGTGTACCGTGTACTTTTGAGTGGAATTTAATTACTTCAAGATAAATCGACAGAAAAAATGTTTCGAGGATGAATAAACGAAATACTAAAAGAACTAGAATAACAGAAAATTGCAATTGTAAATAGAGAATTATTATGTGCAGGAACACGAGAATTTTGGCGTCTCATAGTCTTTACAGTGGCCGAGAGTAGTGAAAAGGGTAGTGGAAAGACCGAATTTGGTAGGTATCCAGAGATCATCATCACAAATATTTTAATTGGTTCATAGGATCTTCGAATAGACCTACACAAGTATACGCAAAACTCATGCAAGGACCATTTCGACTGCATATATGATTTGACTTCGCTCCTTGCAGTATATTTTTCATTACATCACTTTGGTTGATTCTGATAAGCAATTGATCACAGAGCTCAAAAGGACGACGAATACTTCACGAGAAGATTTTAGGACATAATCTACAATAGGAATGAATGATTTTGTATATTCTCGGAGATGGTATTCCGGGAATCTGGAAATACAAATTTAATATTCCGGAATCACGGGAATTTGTAAAATGTCATGTCATGAGGTAATACTTGCCAAAATGTTACGGCGATAGTCTTGTTCACTGAATATTATTAATGTATTACATGACAATCAGTATATATTACACAGAACACACTATAGTCTATCACACTAATACATTACACAGAAAAGATATCACATTATTTGCTTAACTTGGTATACTTTATTGTGACGGTATGGCCACATACACCATATACACACTTATTAAAATTAGGGCTGCGGACTCGGTTGCTAAATCCTAGTGGGTCCGAGTCCAGAAAAGTCTATCTCAATTTTTTACCACCATTAATGAACATGTATGAATGACATCTGGTATATCAATACAATACACAATGCAGCGGAGTGTAAATAACATAGTTTAGCTACCCTAGGCCATACGAATTAGTCTGTCACTAAAGATTGACAAAATGTATTGATGAAAACCATAGAACAATGATCGAAACTAGACACGATGACTGGATTAGTTTCCAGTTGATCCCATGGTTTGTGGGCGAGACGAAAGGTTCCTTTCTAATAAAGGAAATCCCCACTCCACTATTATTTTCTACATGTTGAAGGGCAATATTACCAGTCTGAGCACTGTCAAAAGATCAGTTACTTATGCATTGACTAGAGAAACTGTTCGTTTATGGGCCTAATTTCAGCAATTGTTCTTATTTTAGGAGTTTTAGTAGAGCCACGCGGCAGGTCTGAGATACATCTGACTATTGTCTTCCATCTTCCATGTCACTCGCCTCCTTGCACATTCTTCATAAGGCGTGATGAGACGATTTTCATCTGCCGTCTTCCGCCTTCCACCTACCGCAGTCACACTAGGGAAATCCATTTCCGATTCAGTCAGCGCTATTTGCTACTTTTAACCGTTGCTATGACTACTATCTAAGCTCTTCTCTTCTTTATCCTTGTCCTCGTCCGATAGGGTGAACAAAGAACTACATTGCTTCCCTTTGCAAATCCCCTTCCTCCCCTTCCTGCAAATCTTCCCTCAGACGTCACTTCACGTTGTTCTAATTTTAGAACAGCATCGCGGCTGATGCTTGATGGACACAGACCTGCGATTAGGGAAAGACTGCCTGCTCTCATCTAATCCGAGGTGTGTGCTGATGGATGATGGAAATAAACTTCATCAGCCACATAATTCCATGCCTTATGTCTGATGGACGACGCCTTATGACTTCTCTTGTGTGATGGAGGATAACTTATGGCTGATGACTTTTCTGTGTGATAGGTTGCATTCTTTTTTACATGCAAGTAAAGGGAAGATGGAAGACGTCTTCTTCTGAATATATTCAAGAATCTACTAATTTAATGCATGCACATGGAGCTATTTGCATTTCTGCTTTAACTCATTTTTTCTTATCGAACTCAAATTCATACTCAAGACTCGTCAGAGATTCGATCCAGAAAGCAACTTTGATCAAAATCACTTGGTGCTAAGTGAAAAGACTTTATTAATCGACTGATACTGTTAAGCCAATTTGCTATAATTAGATCGAATCCCTCCTCTTCCGATTAATAACAAGAAAACGCAGTTTACTGATATTTTAGCAAATTGAAACGCTATTTCTGTTCTTGACAAATGGCAATGTTCTTTTTGTTTTATTTATCTTCATAGTACTGATCGCATCTTTCACAAAGTTCATCATATGCATGTATGATGAATCTATCAACCCTCCTACACCCATTTCCATTAGGTGGACACTCAGTAAATATTCAAAAAGTTCATAAAATATGGAATTTCGGTCAATACGGGATGTAGTTTGCCTACTTAAAGAAGAGGATCTGATCAGATTGAATTGAATAATAAATTTTGTTTAACTTTCTTCATTTAACAACGACTGATGCCGCATGAATATTTGCTCTTTAGATACCTGAGATAATACCATATTTCGTAAAAACTTGAACAACGATAGATGATGGAGACATCCTCGAGGTAGATGGGATTTCCAAAGCATCAATATAGTTTCCATCTTTATAAGCTTGAATGGCATCTTGTTCATCATTGTATTCTTTTGAGTTTGTTCTTTTGTTCATTATTCATGTCTGTATCTCCTGAGGACTTGTCAAACCATTTCATTTCATTTCTTTCTTTTATAGATATTGAGAGATAGGTAAATAGGAGCCTTAGTTATTATTTCTGAAAGACTACATTGTGTGCACTTTAGCTCAGTCATTGTTTTCTCCATGGTGGACTTATGGCTAATTGTCAATCGTTATAAGAATTAAGCCGAGTTCACGATAACACAACAACTATAAACGAAGCCATTCCTTTTCTCACAATGAATTGAAACTTGCTGTGTATATGCGCCTTAACTGTATTTATTTAAGGCTGTGTACAGCTCTTGCAATATTCGAATTAAGAAATTCTCAGAATTGGTTTACAAGAAAGGAAACCTAAAACATGAAATTTTCACACTCAAGAAATATTTACCTTTTTCCCGAGACCCAGTTCCTGGCAAAACTTTCCTGTTGTGAAAACAAGCAAATGCTGATTTACATTTTGCACAATTCAAAATAGGAAGCATGTAGAACAGCATTTCAAGGCAATGTCCTTTTGGGGATTATCAACAATTCCAAGCATTGCAAAAAACCTGACCAAAGTACCAATCCCTGGTTGTGAGGTTAAAGGGAATATAGCGCAGCGAGGCTCATGAACTTGGTGGGATTTTGAAATTCAATTTGCAACTTTTCATAACACTAGACGCATATACAATCACTGTGAGCAACTTTTAATTGATATTTACTAATCAGACATCTAATTACTACAACAGACTACCAACGGTGATTCTGTCAATGTGGAATATTTGAAAATATATAGTGTTAAATATTGCTAAAGTGAAAAAATATTGTTTAAGTGCTTCGGAAAGCGCAAAAAAGTGAAAAATTAAAATGCGTTCAAATTGTATGAGAATATAGTGAGAACAGAGTTGGAAGTGGGTCGTGGGTCATGGGTCAGGTGGGTCAAAAAAATCGCGCGGGTCAGGTGGGTCGTGGGTCAGACTTCGTTGACCAACTTCCAACCAGTTTGACCCATGATAGATTTGGCAATCTCAAGTACAGTAAACTTCATTTATTCGTATTCTTATCATTCATGAGAAATGATTGAGCCAGTGTCACTGAAAGGAGTGATGGATGCACACAGTCAAAATATGCAACACTATTGACTTTCACAAGCCTCATACAGTTTCGAAAGGGGCGGAATTCACACAAATTCAGGACTCGAAAACAATTGCTGCTGTCTACTGAGAGATGTTGGTTGGTGGAGAGAAGTTGTTTGAGTACAATTGTGTGCGCTCGATTCTCGGTCGCTATGTCTGACGATACCCAATGATGTGTGACCCTGATTTCAGAGATACAGCTACTGAAGAAGTCAGGTATTCAGAGGTATTATTAATCTTGAAAATTTTCTTGTAATGCCAGCTGACCTTCGCTTTGTTTGTTTCGTTTGATTTTGCTGGTCTTTCGTAGAAAATATCCTCTGGTAGAGATTAGAATGGTAAATCTCTGGTAAAGATTGATCAGAGCCTAAACATTTTCGAAATATGTAAAAAATATAAAAATATCTTGACAATATACATGCTTCATATCTAAAGTATTTAGCCGTTCAATCTACTTTCACATCGTACATGTTCCATGCATCTCATTGCTCATTCGATGCATGATAATCTGAAATACGAAGTACGCAAATTCGTACGACGGTCATTGATATAGACTTATCCCTTTCACACAGACTTATTACGGCAGAGCCTTGTGAGGAGATATTACTTGACACCTCGTATGAATAAGAAGTTTCGTTTTGATATTTGATTTGGTATCAATAAAAATAGAAATATTTACATGATGTCGCCAGTGATTGTTATCACACATACTCGCACATGTAGCGCCATTCAAACATATCAGTTCATCTATGTACATTATAAGCTAATTAATGAATTATAATCTTGTCATCGTGCAATTTTCTATTCACGCGTTGCGCATGCTTACTCCATTTGCTTTTCAATAAATGTCAATCTTACATCAAATATACAGCCTTCTACTTAAATCTAACATTAGCGGAAATAAATGAAATTTGAATCGATTGCCATCAAAAGCAACAAAATATTAGCTAGACGATTTTTGTGGGATAATTTTCACACATGCAGTCTATAACTTAATAAATGCATGCATGAAGGATTTAGGCCTACTGCAGTCATATTTTTAAACTTCATTTGATTAAGAAATGTAAAATTTGAAATTTAGTCTGTTGGACTCTCAACTTAACTAATCATCTCTCTACGAGTTAAATAGGTAGCATTAAAAAGGATAGTCAAGAATTATAACAAGAAGCAGAATTCTTGGAACTTTAGATTTCTTTAGAATTCTTTAGAACCTTATGCATTTGTGGTGCATGAACATTGATTACAAGATAATTTTGATGAGGTTACATGTCTATTTATCATGTGACAAGTGATTTTGATACACTTGAATCTTCATAACAAATCTTAACAACAATTTTGATACTACCAGGCCTCTACCTACAGGGTTCCTATGCGTCGGGAAATGTCAGAGAAATGGAATTTTCTTCCCGACACTTGGAAAAGTCGGGGAATTTTTAAATCAGGGTAAAATTTAACTAAAATGTCAAGGAAATGTCAGGGGAAAATATAGGCTACTGAACAATTGCAATTTTCTTCACTGGAAAATTGACTATCGATGCTTTTAATGAGATGTTGGCTAGTTTTTAGGAAATTCTTTTCTACCCGATTCAATAGAATGTCCATGCTTCTAACTTTCTCGCTTATTGATTATGATATCTCTCATTGCAGTGTATTATATGCGTATTGAAACGACATGCATTCAGAGGTAGTTATTAAAATACAAAATTTCACGAGCAAGTTTGTTGTAAATCGTGATTAACAAGACACATTTCAACAGTTTTCATTTCATTTTGAATTCTTTGTTCTTTAGAAGGACCCCTGCTGTTTTCCATTTTTAAGTCCAACGTTCGACTTCATGTCGACGCAAAGTTAAACCGAGGCGCAACAAGATAATGTCGTGAAGAGCTTGTCTCATGTCCGGTTCCACCTTGGCGAACTCACATCGATAATGAGTCAACCGTTATATTCCGTTTACGCAGTATTATTTTTACATAGCGAAATAAAAGCCGAAAGCTGCTATGATCTTATTTCAGTTTTTCTTTCCTCTAACCGTACAAGATCACAACAGCTTTCGGCTTTTATTTCGCTATACTAATATACTTCGTATTATTGAATAAAATATATTAAATAACTAAACCAGTCTTTCAACGCACTAAATTCATATACTAATACATCGATTTCGCCAGTCCGGCTTGGTCACTTTGTATTTAAAATGTACTTTGTGTATATTTAATGATGCTTTCGAAGTCATTCTTAAAAATTGTGTGATGGTAACAAAAAATATACTTAGCATTATCTTATTACACATTATCACCAGAAGAATGCAATAATTTGGCATTCAAACGAACTATCAAAAAATAACACTTCAATATACTGTCCAAAAATTTTTGTCAGGAAACTTCTGAAAATTGTCAGGGAACTTTTTTGTTCAGATTGCGTAGGAACCCTGATCTAGATAGACATAGAATCTTGAATGAAAATGAAGCTAAAGATGATACCAGAAAAGGAAATTGCACTCACACCATTCACCCTTGCAGCAGGTGGGTCAAGTGGGTCAAAGATGTGGTGGGTCGTGGGTCAGGTGGGTCGTGGGTCACACATGCCGTGGGTCAGGTGGGTCATGGGTCAAATTTCGTTGACCCACTTCCAACTCTGAGTGAGAATACCAAACATTTGATTTGTCTTAACACGTCAATTAAGATTTTTCCTTTAAGATTTTTCTCAAAAATTTCATCATTTTTTTTTGCTTAGCTTGCATGATCTGATTAATCTCCGAATGTTATATACATATCTAATCGTAGTTTGAGGTGATAACAGAGGCCTGATACAAGACAGTGAGAAATTCACAGTGCAATTTGGCATGTACAGCCATGACAATGTCAATGGTAGGCGAAAAATACCTTCATGCAAAAAACGGAAAAATTCTAGTAATTCCGCACTAAGTTCCGTAGGACATCAAAATATTCCCATTCTCAAATACTGTCGACAATCATGATGATAGAAAGAACGATTTTTATTGCTTAAATCTAATTCATCGGTCACAGAGTCTATGTGTACAGCACTATAGCCCCATGCATGAATTGAAACGACAAAAAGTATATAAATACTAAATTAAGTTCTGCAATCGCTCGTTGAGAACCATTGAAAAATATACATGTCTAAAATTTTGCAGAACACTGAAACTAAATTATCTAAACTTCAAGCAATTTCTGTGGACGAAAGATGATAGTATCACGGCATGCTGTGCATTGAAATTCAATCAAATAACAGAGGACAACCAGTGAAATGCAATAGATGAACCTGCTGAGCTTGCAGATGTTGTATAAGGCGTTGCTGTTGTAAAACCAAGTCGTTGGAAGGGACTGGAGTAGGTATCGGATAATTTGCAGACAGCGTCACATTACCAACATCAGGTGGTGTAGAAATTGACGACTGGGCAGGAGGTGCCATGTCTTCAATTTTCGCCGTGGGCGCACGTTGTGCAGTAGAAACATCTTTTGAACTATTAGCTCTGCCACGTACTGCTTCGGATTGTATCGCAGACTGATTGACTGTACTCACGACAGTCTGTGAAGCACGAAGATCTGTGCTACCCGAGCTCTAGAGAAAGGAAACCCACAAGAATCCATTTCCAAAGGTGATATCTGCAGCAACGCGCACTGCATGTTAATTCTAGAGAAAAGTCAAAAGCTATAGTACAATGGGTCGTGCTAGTTCAAGAGAAATGGTGTGCAACGTGACGTAATTTGAATGCAAAGCACATTTCGTTATCATGCTATCTTGGATTTCGTACATTTAACTTTTTGATCAACTTCTGCAAAAAATCAACTACTATGGATAGAGTTAAAATTTAATTCACGCCGATATTACTGCAATTCAGGAAGCCAAACCAATTGTTCGACTTGCAGTTTTTCAAGGCTTCAAGTAAAGCAAGAATGTGATGAAACAAGCGCATTTAAATGTGCAATGTTTTTGCTGATTTCAGTGCCAGGTGAACTGCACTCTGATTACTATTATGATTATCAGCGGCACGTCGAAGCCGCGATATATACAAGCAGAGAAGCCTGATGTGCATTCATTCAATTTAAACAACATTATAGATGTCAAAAAGAAAGCTTAGGCCATTCACAGTCGTACTGATCAGCCCTTGTAAAGTGAAACGTACTTAAGACTGCTAAGGAATTCCGTGCTTAAATTGTTGAGTCATCAGACATCTTCTTATTCTATTCCCGGACCAGCTGAAATTCCGTAGTGTAGGATGTTGAAACCGCATTGCGAGAGCTGAGAGACTGAACGGAATTCTTGAAAAGGACCGGTATTCATGTAAAATACTTTCAGTTGGAATGTGTTCCAGATTCGTCCCTTCGTGACGTCACTTTTCTTGAAATCGTCATATTATCGAACGAATAACGACCCAGCAACGACCTTTATCACTCTAGCACAAAATTGTGAATTAAACAATGAAAAAATTAGATAAATTTGTTCTCTTACCTCTCGCTCAGACTTGAACAATTCTGCTAAATGACGACCGCTGGGAGGTTTTTCTATGCTAGACTTGGCAGCAACAGCTGAAAAAGCAACATCAAATTTCTGGGTACATTTTTAGCTTAATTTTTAGATATTGAGATGAGATACTCATCAAGTAGTAAAAAGTTATAAAACATACGAATTAAAAAAATTGATGCTTAGCCACTGATCAATAAAACTTTACCATAAGAGATCATATTATACTTCTCAGGAGTCTATCCATCTCAGTTGATAAATTTAATTTCACAATCACAGCAGAAAAACAAGTGTGTGCATTTTGTAAATGTATTCAAGCACATCCCTTTATCAATGTGATAAAAGTTAAAATTGAATGTACAATAAACTTGGATGCTTGAAATTTTTTAATTGGGAAAATTGTTGCATCAAAAAACTTTCATTTCAACTCAGACATATATAAGTATGAATCACAAAACTAATGTCGCAATCTTTCTTAATAATTTTAGATAATATTTCTTTCTACGTCACGATAAAGTAATCCAGTTTCTTGATTTCAAAACTTAAATACGACTTTTGAGTACCATTTGATTAAAACGCAGACACTTAGGAAGTCGAAAGATTCCAATTTCAGGGAATGAGAATTACACTGCTGGTATAAATTCAAACAACAATCTGAAGTCCTGCATATACCGTTCTTGCATTATCATGAATTGAATCGTTATTATTATGAATTAACAGAGAAGCATCAGAAACATAGATATTTACATAGCTTAAAATGCATACAAATGAAGGGAAAGATACACTAATGAAAGAATATTAAAGGAATTTTTTGTGATTTTTGTGACTTTTGCTTAGATAATAATTTTCTGCCAAATTTCACTAATATACGTGTATATATATATATATATAAAGCAAAAATGGCAAGTAATATAAATGAAATCAGACACGCGAATATCAGAAAAAACTTGCAAATTTATTGCCCGACCGGTTTCACTTGGTCACCCAAGCTTTTCAAGGGCATTCATTTAATGAAGAAATATCATATTTACATGCATTTCACAAAATTATATCAAAGAAATCATGCACTGAAATGAAATATCAATAATTATGAACGAATGCAATGAAAGAAGCAGAGAATTAACATGTCTATATACATATCAAACACGATTTAGTGATGGTCTAATTGTATTGATGCATAGCTTTTCTTTGCCTTCCCTATATGAACGATCACAATTGGTGGGGAGTTTCAATATCGGAATGATGTTAAATGATATTTCTTCATTAAATGAATGCCCTTGAAAAGCTTGGGTGACCAAGTGAAACCGGTCGGGCGATAAATTTGCAAGTTTTTTCTGATATTCGCGTGTCTGATTTCATTTATATATATATATATATATATATATATTAGCACACAAACACTCTACTGTTTTCCTGACACGACTTCATTACAAATAGCCGAAGCCATTGAGATCAAAGACAATTCTCCGTCACTTAGTCAACACGACAAGGGGTTGACTCGTCACCTGAATACAGTATAGATCTATGTTTGATATATCTTTTCTTTTAAGAATTTTATGATTCTATGCTATAAGTCAACGTTGAACTTTTTAACTGCAGTTGTTATATCCACTCATATTTATCATTGATATCTTTGTTCAACAATTTTGTACTGTGCATTTTGTAGGAATATTTGTATTTTGGATATAATTCAAAAATTTTATATCCTTTGGCATGCACTTCACTTAATGTTAGCTTGATAATGGACACAGTTGAGTCCGAAACGTCGCAAAAAGGAAGAAAGTATTTCACAATCAAATGGCATTCATTTAGAATTTTGAAATTATTGTCTAAGAACGAAAAACAACAGTATGGAAAAACAGAAAGAATATTTCATAAATGCATTAAACTGAAGAATGACATAACATTCAATAAAAGAATATTAAGAAAATGAACTGAAACCAAAATTTACATACATTAAATTAACAAAAAGATCAAGGAACCATCAAAAAATATCTGATCAGTTCCAATCAGGTATTTTAGATTTAGAAATTAAGCAAAACAAGAAAAAAATATATGTATATACTGTATATACATTTATTCTATCTATTTATTTATCAATCTCCCCATGGGTAATAATAAAAATGTTGGAGATTATATATACACTGCATATACAACACGCAAAAAAAAGCAATATTAGGCATCTCCTATAACATTCTCAACTAACATGTACTTAAGGCAGTGAAATAATCAATCTTAATAATTCGCTTAAAATTGTTAATACTCCAACGAGTTCCGTCGGTCCCAATATTTCCTTGTGTCGTTGAGGTCGTTTACACAATCTTTTTCAGAATTATCACTTAAAAGGAATCTATAATGCTTCCTTGACTTGGATCTACTGCAGGTTCTAAATTAGGAAAACAATTTCGTCTAATTTGTCTTCTGAACGACATGTAATGCTTCTTGTTCATCTCGCAGTGTATTCATGCGAAAAGTGATACAGTCAGGGCTGAAGGAATCCCTTATCATTGGTCATGTAATTAATTAATTTCGAACTGATCTATCAAGCACGCGCAAGAGTTGGGTTTGTGTAATTATGTGAATAGTTGACATTTTATGTCGTTGAATTCAATTATAAAGGAACTGTCCACTTCCAAACTGAAATAGGGTAGAGAGGCGGCCCCCAATTAACAACATGCAGCTTCATTGCATCACATGCAAGAAAACCTTCCCAGATTTTTTACCGTTGTAGTGTCATCGCCAAGTACATCAAGTAGCTTTTACTGCTGCATAAGTGTATGAGCAGTGCAGCAATTTAGCATACACAAATTTTTCTAGAAATTGAATTATACTATTCACCGATCAATCAATTCTTGACGACGTACAGTTTCAAAAAGTAATTGCACAGAATAGTCAACTCATTTTCAAGCGCAATTTTCATATTGAAGCCCTCGTTCAATTTTGACAAGTTCTATACCATCTGAAACTTTATGCTTCACTGACTTTTTGGTATGTACCGGCACTTTAATTTCAATGTGCTCATCTGTGGTTATTTGACCTCACAAAGGAAAATTGATTGAAGCTCTCTTTGAAACAACATTTCAACAAGGCAACTTTTTTATGAAAATCAACTAACAGCATGATCTACCCATCAATTATCTCAAGATGGATTATTAAATTGTGTGAAAGCACGAAAGATACTGGGGGTACTTGTTTTTTGCTGTTATTGTCATTTATCATCTGATGAACCGCTTCCCGTGTGCCGTAATCATTTAACTTACGTTATAATACCATCAAAACAGCATGACTGTTCTGCGCTATCTAATTTTTAAATTTTACGAATCTTCTCTCGAACATAACCCGCTGGTTATATGAGTGATTCAATTCACGTGCGGATTGTATGAAAAATATTTCTAGTTTTGTGATCTAAGTGTCTTCACTTCATAGTGATGACATGCAGGAATTGTGTACATTAATCATGATGCGAAGCACGAAAGAGAAGAATTCAATGGAAAAGATGATCGAGAGATTAAATTGCAGAAGTAGGAATAGGAGCTTTTGTTGACTGCTGATGTGGCATTGACCATTGCTTATATTGATCGTTTTATATCGATTTTTCATTAGGATAAGTTGAGCTATCATCGATTCTCTATCATTTCATGTCATTTTAAATAGAAACGTAATTCATACGACCGATACCGATGAAAAATAGATTTCTTAAGCAAGCAGCTATATTTCATGATAGAAGCAACACTATTGGCAAAAAAATTAAAGAAACTCAAGAAAATCAATCATCAAAATATCAAAATCTTATAGTTAGGACAGCCGTTGAACAATAATTTCTATTGCCATTGTCAGACAATACAAAAGCGCCAGACTTAGATGTAGTCACACTCCAAAAGCAACAAATATATAAAAAAAATCAGGCGCGGATTCTATTAGACGTTGGGACTATATGATTATTTCTCCAATTCATGTACGGGTTCTATTCTCAGGGTTGCATTCGAGAAAACGTGATACTCAATTTTCATTGCATCACTATACATTTTTGTGTTACTGACGATGTCAGATGTATATTATAATTATTTGCCATAAATGATGTTAAGGGCATCGAGAATGCAAAACTCAAAAAATGACTGCAATACAGTTACCATGGCTACGTCACTATGTCATTCATTACTTTCTTTTTAGATGGAAAGCATTCCTATATGTTACTTAATCTACATGAATGAATAATAGCATCGGTCATTATCATTCCCACGCAATAAAAGAATTCGACCAAACAATCTTGAGACCTCTGGCAGACAGCTGATTCGCGTTTGTTGTGCCATTTCTCAGAGCAGTGATATTTATCCTAAAGAGATAAAGATGGAAAAAATGAATTTAAAAGGATAAGGCAGACTTATCCTCCTCCAACTCTATTGTAATGAACGATTAATCGAATCTCTCAACCATGAGACTGATGATCATGTTCTAAGCGTTTTGAACTTCGTGTTTGGATGTAGTGAATTTAACATTTTACATATTTGCTACTCTCATCATGGACTACGCGCAAGCAATACTGTCTCCTACTACATTGGCAATTAATCTATGAAAAGATTAATCGTGTGGCTACATTCATACTGTTGATAACGCTACTGTTAAGTGGCGCTTGCTATGACTCCTGAATGGTTCACATCAAGTGTGTTTTTGAATTGAGGATTTGAGAATTAATGATGGTTTACTTGAGAGCATCATGGTGCCAGAAGTGTTTTCAATATGAATTGGAATTTGAAGTTCAGTAATGATTTCGTTAGCTATTGATTCCCTTTAATGTTGACTTCAGAAAAATATTCACTTTCTGATCAAGCACAAGTGAAATTTTGATTCGCCGACAAAATTATCATTCAATCCGCACCTAAAAGTCACAATTCGCATCATTTAGTTGCTACGCATGCAAAGAATAGTTACGCAGATAGTCCAATTCAACAAATTCTTCAATAAACCATTTGAAAAATTCTGTACTTTCTATCTCATGTGCACACTTGCTGCATGCACAAAATAATGTTCCCGGTCAAAGGCTAAAACTAAATTCATTCTTCTTGGAGGCTTATCTGTGAATATGGAAACTAAATATCTGTCTATACCTTTTATGTGATGAATGATATTGAATAATGCAGATATGTCAGTGTTATTTCAAAAACCATTCTTGTAGATCATTAAGACATTGAAAAACTTCAGTTCACTACTCAATTTAAGGATGAAAGGATTAAACAATAACTTAAAACAAAATGCTTCTACGAGATGCTTCTACAAAATGCTTCTATAAATCTCATCTTGGAACTTGATACCTTTAGGACACATTTATTTGAGCTCATATTCCATTCAAAAGTAGGGACTGGTGGACAGTATGAGAACATCTTGGAACTGCAATGTTTGAGAGGTGGACTCGGGACTGTTCCTCCCTATCGATTCTCTTATTTGTTGCTAAGCTTGAAATCTTAGTCTCCTGATCGCTATTCGCATTCGCAACCACTGAGATACGGAATCATTACTAACATCTTTGAATATATTCTTTAACATATCCTTAGTGTAAAACAGATAGGAAATTCAACAAAACAGAAAAATACACCATCCATTGAATTTCGGCATTTCGGCTGAATTGTGATAACAAAAGAGTTCTTCATCATACATAATATCGGAAAGGGACATATCTGATGAATTGACAACAATTCTTGCCATAAAAACAATTTATCTCATACAATATTGGCTTTCTTTCATAGTTGACTGTTTAGTTACCGCATTTCCTTTAATGAACACCGCACTTCTCATGTCAAGAAAATGACTAGGTGCAATAGATAGGTCATCTATTGAACTAAAAAAACAAGAAAAAGTTTTCAAACGTCACCGGAATGCGTAGTCTCTTTATGGCAAAGAAGGTACATCATAAAAGCGTCGCACCCAACCTCACATTCTTCATCTGAATTTATGGAGAGATTGCTCGGCACATTGACTAAAAAACATCCTAGCCTAAAAGTTGCATGCTGTTCCTGTCTCTGGCTGTTGCTATGCTGCAACGTCGAGGACTGAGTCATCACGCACGTTGAAGTTTGCCGTGAGTCCCGCCTTCAAGTGGATGAGAATCTCTTAAGATATTCAATGAACTACGACAGACCTTTGTTGCCAATCTACACTGTGACGTAGTCGTATGACATGCTGACATACTGTCTCGCTACGATATGAACGCTGGTAGCGTTCTGTCAATAATAATAGGACAATATGCTGTCGATATCACTAAAAGATGACTTCTGCCTTCACTCACATTCCTTTTGAACCGTCAGCGTGCCCTAATGAAGAAGGTGCGAGCTCGTCTCTACCGTGGACTTCGGTTCGATTCGTAGGTCGGGCGTGTGCGGTCGGGGAATCAAGGGTGTTGTTGTCTTGTATTGACTTAATAGTTGTGATTCTCTTTAGATATTCAATTTCCTTAGAGGTCATATACCTGTAATTACTGTTGAGTTTCAATTAGGAAAAATCTCATTGGTTGAAAATTGTCCATTTTAATCAGCGCCACCCTCTAATAAATGCCATACTTAAAAGAATGCAACAGTAATTAAACGCCGCGGCGTTTACTAGAGGAAACACGGCAATTAATATAACAAGAAAAATCATTTTAAAAATGAATTCACTAAACAAGCTTTGAAAACGTTAAATTCAAATGATAAGTGATTTCACGCTGATCTGATCACAATTGAATTCCCTAGTTGAAAAGTTGATCAATAAAAAAAATCTCATCTGTGCAGAGAGAATTAAGAAAAGTGTTTCTAACCCGCCCTGATCCTTTCAAGATTCACGAACACGAGGTGAGTAAAATTGAAGAAAGACTTTCAATTCATTTGATTTGCGAATTTCAAGAAATGCCGAAAGACTTTTTCCTTTCATCTCCACGCAAGGAAGCGAAAATAATAATTCAAATCACTTCCAAACATTCTTCATCATCTCATCACAATGTCTTTGGCTGTTGGCTAAACTAAGGGCATTCGGCCAGTATGGTTTCCCGAATCACTTACAGCCGATAAAATGCTCAAACCACCATATGTAAGAGCCTTGATAAGTGCTAAGGTTCACAAATCCAAAACGGATCCGCCTTTTCGCCCAATTTTGAGCATGACCGATGCTTACTGTTTGAAGCTTAGCAGTTGGCTCGATCGGCTTTTAAAGCCGTTCACTCCCAAACATAACAATCTCAAAGATAGCTTTGAGTTTGTAGACTCTGTGAGAAATTTGAATGTATCTGAAGGTTTCATGGTGTCTTATGACGTGCAAAGTCTATTCACCAACGTCCCTTTGAGAGACACGATAGACCATATTAGTGGTTTGATTGACTTCAGCAATTTTCCGAATAGCCGTGGAACTTTGGAAACATTATTGAATTTAGCCTCCAAAAATGTCTTGTTTCAATTCAACGGAAGGTTGTATACTCAACATGATGGAGTCGCTATGGGCTCAAAATTGGCTCCTACTCTTGCCATGTTTGCCATGAATATGATAGAGAGCAAATTTGATCGTGCTCCTCTGTATTACCGTCGTTACGTGGATGATGTCTTTGGCATCTTCAAAAATGAAGATGAAGCTTCTATCTTTCTGAAATATCTAAATACTCACCACAAGAATATTCAGTTCACTATGGACACTGAGAATGATAAGAAGCTGAACTTTTTAGATGTCATTGTGGACAACCTTGATGATGGTTTTGGAACTGAGTGGGCAGTTAAGCCAACAAACACGGGTGTCTATACACCAAAGGAGGCTTTCTCTCCGTTCAGGTACAAAACTGCTGCCATCAAGGCTTTCATTTATCGTGCCAATCATCTCTGTAGTAATGATGATTTTTATGAAAAATCCTTTAAAAATTTTATCGATTTTTATGCGAAATGGCTGCAGTCTGAGTTTCAGTATCAAGATCAAACAAAGAGTTGACAAAACTACTTCGCATAATTCGGATCAAAATTTGAATTCGAATATTTCCTTTACTTGTTGGAAGTTACCTTACGTGAAAGAAAAAGGAACATTGAAAACTGTTCATGCCGTCAACCGTATCCTACCGGAAAACCACAAACTTTCCGTAGTTTTTAATACTTTCAAAAGTCGCAGTATCTTTCCCAATAAAGATCCGGTGCCTTCAAGTCTCATTTCTAATTTAGTTTACAAATTCAAATGTGGGCAATGCGACAGTTGCTACCTAGGTGAAACTCGTAGGCCCCTGATTACTCGTATTGATGAGCATATTAAAGGCAGACCGCAAGATTCTGAAAGTACAAAGCACATTCATAAAGCGACTGATTTTTCTGTTGTCTGCCGTACTAAGCACACTCACATAGCTGAATCCATTTTGATCAAAATGGTCATGATGAAAAAATTCACTTTCTCTCCTTTATATTTATTGACCGATGGTAAATCTAAATAAGTATAAACAATAAAATGCCAACGCTTCGTGCCACTGACTCTTCGATGGGCCGACTTCTGTACAACAGCATTTGATGACCGACATTAAATATGGATGCAAAGAAACAGATTTCAAGTACTGCGTAGTTAGAAACTTGGGAGCTCGTATTTGCAGTTAATGGCTGGTGCAAGAGATTGAATCAATCGAGCTTCGGTCAGTCTGCAGTCCACTGCGCTATGACTTTTGTCCATAATATCAATGTCGAAGTGAGAGATGGAAATGTCGCAAATTTTTTCACCATGACCATTAGTAACAGCCTCCTGTTCCTGACCATCAATTGGATTGATTAAAATGCATGAAACTGGCAATTTATTGAACGAATGCGATTCTTCTGTTCCGTTGCATATCTTTTAATTGCACTACAGAGAGGTAATTGTAAATGCGCAATTACCTCTCCAACCATTCTACTGTAAATTTCATTTTAGATGTTCTTAACTGTGTTTACTTGATCATTTTAATTTGTATATAAACCTCATTTTGCTGATTTGACTTGATGCCCTGATGATGTATCAATAAACGATGCGAAATCGATCGACAATGAATCAAGTGTTTTTGTATTTATATTTTGGTCGTATAGTATGCAATACCATATGTAAGCTACACCTTCAATTCTCATAATCGAAAAAATACAGGAAATGTCCTTGTGCTCTAACAGGAACTGCTTGTACAGCCGCAGATTAGCAATGAGCTTCACCTATAACCAGGGCTCTATGTCAAGAAACATGAGCTAAATCATTACTTCATGATAAGCATTGTAAACGCAAAATTTAGGTTTATGTGCCACAATATTGAGTACAACAGCATGATAGATATACAGTAAAAGGTTTGCAATTTACCGAATTTGGCCGGCCACCCTTAGTGATTGCTGACGGCAATCACTAGGCTAAGAACCACCCTAAACAGTCCACGCTACCCCTGACTTCGACATGTTATTCAATGTGTTGATGATCTGACATGTAATTACATCGATAATTCCAACCAAAGGTCAGGGTTTTGCTATTCTCATGACAGACAGAAGACATCATGAATTTAGTGTAGTTTAAGAATTTCGAGTGGCAAAACTATGCACCAAACTGGGTAAGAACTTGCATTAAATGAAATGAAGAAATCAGAGCAAATACCATGCCACGCCTCTTCACTACGCCCATTGTTTCAAATGCCAGAACAGGAATTTTGTGTTCAAAAACAATCTAAAGCGAATTCTTCTGTTATTGGTAGTGTGATTTTCCGCTAGGTTCAGTCAGGTGCATACATCAAGAAAGACAATTTTGTTTCTTCGATTACATGCAATTTTTATTACTTAATATGCATCCTTTGGCTAGCACATTTTTCGGACGAAACAAGTCCGTTCTTGTGACGCCTTCCATATCATTACACGCGAAGCCTTGTAGGTCGTCCCCAGACAACTATCGTCACACAAGACTGGGGATATTTTCATGATTGTTTCCATTTTAAGGAGCTATCATAGAGAATGCTTCTGTACTAATATTGACCGTCGACATTCCAAAATGTTATCTCTGTGCCTAAAATAACACAAAAGCGACGCAATATCATTGCGATATGAATGCAATAAATTCATATCACATCTGAACTGCAACTTGTTGTAAATTACATGATGCTGAATAAAAAGACTGACGCTAACTTAATTGCGATTTCTTCTTCTATTTCTGCATTATTTATTTATTTATTTATTTATTTAGTACACCAATAAGTGCAATGAGCTCCAAGGCAACACAGGAAATACATTCAGGAGGGAACAATTAGAAGTTACAATAAAACATAAAAAGCTTTCGTTTAAACTGTTTCACCGTTTCACTGTTCACAATATCGTCGGGGAGGCGGTTCCAGTCATCTATGATGCGGTGGGAAAAGGAGGATAGGCGATAATTCAGATTTGCTGGGTGGCGGAAAACTTTGTAGTTATGTCCACGGGTTAGGGAAACACCAAAGGTGAAGAAGGAATTAGGATCACTTGGAGTAAGGTGGTTACATATTTTGAACACGGTTGTAAGGTCCATAATCCGACGACGACATTGTAGTGTTGGGAGTTTCAGAGCTCTCAGTCTTTCTTCGTAAGGTAACGAGGATAGACCACGGATGCTTTTGGTGAATCGACGTTGTACACGTTCGATAGCCAGAATGTCTTTATTCAGGGATGGATTCCAGACTGGGATGGCATATTCGAGTTGAGGGCGGACCAGTGTCTTGAAGAGACGAATAAGCAGATCGGCGTCCCGAGAGACGAATGTCCTGAGGATGGCAGATACAATGCGATTCGCTTTCTGAACACAGGTCAGAATGTGCCGAGAGAATTTTAGGTCTTTTGAAATCAGAACTCCAAGGTCTTTGACACACTTGGAATTATTCAGGAAACTTCCATCCAGACGGTAGTCCGAGGCAGGATTGCGAAATCCAAAGTGTAGAATGGAGCACTTTTGGAGATTGAGCGATAGCTGCCATTTCTTCGACCAGGTGGTTATGACAGGTTGCCTGCGCCCAAATCCTCTTCAGCAACTGCATCCACTTGTGGGATACAATCTTCTGCGTACAGAAGAATGGAGGGGACGGGGAGACAATTTTAGAAGGTCGGTGAGGAGAGAAGACACCCACTGCGCGCAGCAACCCCTACATCATCAAGGCTGAAGTCCCGATGCAGCTTCCTTAGAACCACACTAAGTGCTCAGTTACCACAGACCAAGCTATCGCGCGGCAAGGAATTCCCGTACTGTGTATGGAAGACGGTCAACCGCCTCCGAGTTGAGATAGCCCTTTATGGAGCAACAAGGAAAAAATGGAACATAAGCGAAGATGACAAATGCAGGTGTGGAGAACGACAGACGATGGAGCATCTACTGCAACGTCGGTTGCTTCCAGCACCATGCACTCAGCACGACCTACACCAGTGCACGGACGTGGCGCACAGTATTGACAGGGCCGCGTGAGATGTGGACACGCTAAGTAAGTAAGTAAGTAAGCAAGTCTTCTTGTTCAACTTTATTTAATTTACAATGAGTTCCAGTTGATTTGATCGACAGATTGGGTATGATACTCTTTTTATTATTTTCACATCACAGAGATGTGCAGCATTATATTGTCTGAAGTCGTGAAAAAAAAATTTGGAAAATTGACGGTCACAACTAACAAAGCAAGAATTCTCCGTGAAACCTTCATCAGATGGAAAAAAGCAAATGAGTTTATGAAGCAAACAATTCCTAAATGGAATTCGTAGGGATATTCACGCCAATTGCTCCTCACATTTTTCTTCAATTTTGTGTAAAAGATCGAAGCGTTCGTCGAATGTCAGACTTCATGACACTGCGAATCTGCTGTCCATCGCTGCTGTCATCTTAAGACAGCAGAGAGAATCAGTAGTAAGTCGAGATCTTCGTTTGACTCTAAGGGAAGCTTTACAATTCATGATGCCATGAATATGCTGCTGAAAAGATGTCTTAAATATTTAGCGATTTTTCAATGTTTGATATTTTACACGGCATGCACATGCAATATATAAGAACCGCTAAGCAGTAAACTTAATTCACTCATTACATGTGCATACCTTCGGATCTTAATGTCTGCTCTTATAAGTCACTCAATTCCTTGACGTGCATCTGTAGTGCTATTGTTCCCGTGGCTCAGTGGTTAATGGCATGGATTAGCGAGCAAGAGGTTGAGGCTTCAAATCCAACAAGAAAAACAATCACTAATGTAAGACGACTTGTAATTCGTGCAGCTCGGCCCAGAAGCATTCCAGCTCCAAAACTAAACTGCTTTCTATACGACGTCTCTGTAAGTAGAGAACCGACGCTCTAAATCGACTGTGGAATCAAATAATTCTCCGATGCCGTGTAACGGTACTTGACCCTCACTCTAATATTCTGATATAATTTATTTATAGACAACATCTTATGAAGGACTGTCTGCAATAAACAATATTATCTTGTATTTGAAATACAGTGCACATTGTTGTCAATTATTGAGAAAAGAAGTTTTATTATAAAAAGGCATCTGTTCATTTTACCACGTTTGTAATTTATAAGAATGAAACTTTGATGGAAATCGGAACTATAGAACACAAAGTTCAAACATGCGTCAGTAAATTCATATCACATTCAGAAAACAGAAGCGGAGGTTCACCAAAATGGCTGTTCGTTCGGTTGGTAAAAATTGTACTTTTTAAACTACACTGTTAAACAAACAAACCTGTTTTTGAGCCTATAAGCACAATAAGCATAAGTACATTAATTTCAGCTGTACCACTACTAAAAAATGAAATATCAAATGCAAATTCGACCACTTTCCATAATTTGCGAGGAAATAAACACTCCCACTCTACTTGCTGCAATATATGGTTGTTTGCTTTTATACCGTTCCTTACCCACAGATCAATCTGTTTTATACTGTCTTTGCGAGCAATATCTTCTGCACTATGAACACTCAGCAGCCTATGATTCTTCAGTAGATTCTACATCGTATAAAAAAATTATTGATATCAATGTGCTATCATCAGTGATCTACATAAATTATTGAAAAACTCGAAATATTTATTGAAAACCTCGGTAATACCACAGAAGAATCACATTGAACTTATAAATCAATATTCTAGAAAAATTCAGAAATTGAGATGGATCCGTGTTTTACTCTTAAAACATGAAACTTCAATGTGTGTGTGTGATCAAACTGGTCATTATAATAACTTTAATTCACTAACATCATCAATAATACATTTTTCCAACATTTGTTTAAACAACAATTGCAATACTCCCTGAACTGTTCGATTAAATTTCCAAAATACATTATCTGCTAAATCTGTTGAGATAGACTGCCATGATATGAAAAATGTAGGTGCCGGAAACCGGATAGTTCATATGTTAACCAACTATTACGTGATGTCATTGTATATTGTACATTTAAACGCATGTTGATCGCTTTTTCCGTAAATATCCTGAAGAAACCTGATGCTCTTAATTTAATCTTCATCAGAAATAGTTGGAATTTTTACTCAATGTACAAACACGGAGGCCCTGCAGGTTAAGATCAAAAAGTTCTTCCTATACATGGGCAGTAACAAGTTTTTCTTATGTGATTCGGTCATGATTCGGACATTATTTGAAATAGAGAGAAATTGAATTAATATTATTTCAAGCAGAGGCCTCCCTCATTTATTGACATAGAAAGCGTTTAATTTCAAGGAATGCTGAGAAATAACTCTTTTTGCATCATAACTCTTTATGAATCTATTACATGTATCTGCAATATTTATTGTTATTAATATTATCCTAAGATATGGTTTCGCGAAGGTTAGGCAATGTTTTCAATGCAAGGTTTTCATAGATGTATCATTATGTATCCGGTACCGGATAGCTAAGTTTTCACTATCCGGTGCAACTCTATACATTACAGTCTCTTTTGAAACATAAAAAATGTTTAATTTTTGTCCCTTTTCATAATTTAGTCACACATGCACACCAGACTAAATATGAACAATATATTGAGACAACAAACACGCCTGTAGTCGGGGCTTCAACCTGATAAAAGATACGTCCTACATCAGTTTAAAAGTTCTCGGATTTTCGTGCTTTAAATACGCTTTCGCTGGATTTGAAGTATGATTGAAAACTTGGTACAAAGCGTTTTTCAAAACAAGCTCAAGCATGTTCAAAACACAATCAATAAACTCAATTTAATCATCTCAAATTCAAACTCAAATCAATAAATTCAATAAACTTTTCATTTCTATCGGTAGTAGGCTATTTCGGCTGGAACCAATTACGTGCATGATTTCATGTGAAACATCACTTGCCATGGCAAGGATTAACGAAGTAACTCTTTGACAATACGGACACAACTAATAAACTGCCTTTTAAGTTGAGCATGTCATAAATATCACTTATCAGACATCAACTTTGGATTAGTATTTATTTCCTCTGCCAAAAGAAATGACGCACCAGATCCCCGCAAAAGCAGTTCACATGAAAGTGGAATATGTTCCAGTAACAGATTGGTGGTTGATAGTTCATTCTTGCTTATCATGATAGTCGATCAGTTATTTCACAAGTTGCAGCATTGTGAAGCTGTATGATTCTGCATTAAGACAGTTTTAATTCTTTTCTATTTTGTCTGGTATTAACTGACAAAACACTAACACGTATTAATCGGATGACATTACTGGATCATGTAAGAAGCTGGCTACTGCAAATGATTAATGAAGGACAGCAAGCTAAAGTATTTGAGAGTTGATGTCGAGGACAGCTCACTCACTCTCACTCATCCCTTTTTGCGTACTTTTCTTCCAGAAGATGCGAGGCTAGACGTCGGCTGCTTGAATATGGACTTCCATTTCGGTCGATCACGGACGTCCGCTTCCTGGGCTCCAACACGTTTGAGGTCATCTTCCACCACTTGTTCCCAGATCTTCGTTTGTCTTCCTGCTCCTCCTTTACCATCTACTTCCATCCACATAACTTTTCTGATCCACTCTGTCTCATCCCTTCTTACCACATGGCCAAACCAACGTAGTCTTTGCCTTCTCGCGACGTCCGTGATGCTCTCAAGACCCGTTGCTTTTCTGATGCTGTCATTCGATTTCGTGTCCGATAGTCTGACACCACACATCCACCTTACCATTCGTATCTCCACACGCTCAAGCATCTTCTCATGGGATGAAAGCAGCGGCCATGCCTCGCAACCATAAAGCATAGCTTGCCGCACACAGACTCCATATGCGCGACCCTTGGTTCTCAAAGATGGCCCTTTGGACGTCAAGAAGGATTGCAGCCCATGGAATTTACGCCACCCACATCCTTTTCTTAACACTACTGCCATCTCAACACTTCCAGAGCTATCGAGAACGTGCCCAAGATAGAAGACTACATCAGACGCATGTTGTCCGCGGGCTGCGGGTTGGGCAACCCTGATGTAAAGTATGAAAGTGGATGTCCATAAATATCTGATCACATCAACTTTCGAATTCAGTAGCTCACAGTTTATGATAAACAGCATTCCCGCAGCCGTAGCATTACTAATAATAAGCCATCTTACCCCAATAGGTAAACGTTTCAGTCGACATTGAAAGACGTAAATGAAATCAACTACAACCTCTCATCTTAAAATCATTGAATCACAGATCTGCCCACCTGAGATCAAAAAACTGACGGAAATTCAAGTGCACGAAGTTCATTGCCTTTCAGGATAAATAGCCAATGGCTGATTTTGACCTTTTGTATCACTGAGTTCACTGAATGAATAAGATAGATAAATACTACTAGTTTGTTATAGTCAGTATATGGCACTAGATCATGATTGTATTGAAGGTCTCAACGAGCAAAACCGTAGCATCGGTATTCCACCTACGCAACTGCGCGGCTGATTGTGAACTGAATGTCTCTCTGCCAAACAGCCACCTACTTCGTTCGAAAAAAATCGCAAGTACTTTGGTGTGAACCTGGATAGGAGCCTTACCTTCCGCCAGCACTGCCTCAACCTGAAGAAGAAAGTCAACTCGAGAGTTGCCCTGCTGCGTTGTCTTGTTAGTACCAACTGGGCCGCTCGGTTTACTGCGTTTCGGGCCTCGGCGCTTGCCCTGGCGTTCTCAACTGCGGAGTACTGTGCCTACGTATGGTGTCTCAGTTCCCACGCTGTTCCGTATGTGGCGCCTCCGCTGGTTCAGCCCTTGCAGCCTATCTGCCAGCCTGGAGTGTGCACCCTCCCGGTTGCCGGCTCCCGCGTTACGCCTGGGTGCAGCTCAATCGCTTGCGTTCAGGAGTTGTCTGTTTCGCGGATTCCATGTACGCCTCGGGCCTGGCGTCATCCGACCTCTGCTAATCCGGCTGCCGTCAAACGGGACAACACGTGCTGAATTGTGATGCAGTGGGCCCTCCTTGCCTGTTAGCTGATATGGACAATCCTCTTCTTTTGTCATACCTGTCATCTTCCAAATTTTGACCCCCACACGCATATCATACGATATCATAATAATAATAATAATAATAATAATAATAATGATAGAATTATTAGATAAACATCGAAGTTACTGTACATGAGTTTGATTAAGGGATTGCACCGGCGGATCTGGGTGTAAATATCCGGATCCGGTGTGATATCCGCCCGGATCCAGCAAAGAGCTTTGAAGATAAAATGTTGACGGTCATTATTGCTGCGGAAAATCCTATTTAACGATTGAAGTTATAAAAGTTATAGAACCTCAAACTTGTTTTTCTCGTTACTCACTTTGAGTTGGGAGTGCACGTGGGCAGCTAAGAATGCGAATATAAATCTGAATAGAAATGTTATATCCAGTAATATATGTAGCTCGATATTGAATGACCATTTATTAAGGTTACAGAAAGGATGAAGTAACTTTTTCATGCTTTGTTCATTCTAATTGTCATGTTACCGCTGTAGGCTTGTAACCACTGCACCCACTTTACCTATCCATACTAAGGAATGACTGGATATCCATGAATTTCAAAGCTGATAAGATGAAGTAAGAATCATTATGATTCTACAGACTTATGATATTGGTCCAATTACCTTCCTACTTACAATGAACAATATCTGTAATTATCAATAAGTATATAATAGTGGGATACACGCTTATCAGTTAAAAAACACAAATAAAAGCAAGTTTGATTTCTTTACTTTCTTTCAATTAAATGCACTATTGAAATTGGTCTCTTTTTTGATTAGCAATCATGTAATATCAATATTTACTCAGTCTTAAAGTCAAATTTGTCAATTGGTTATAGATGAACTCTTGAAATCTTGATAACGGGAAATGGGACAAATAAAAGTAAGTGACACGCACTAATGTCAACAAAATTGCCACAATGATGAAAAACAGCTATGAGGTGACAACATCGATAAGAAGACGTATTTGTTCCTAGCAGCACACGGATGCAATGACTAATGAGGATCAATCTGAGCTTGTTAAAAAGACATTTACTTAAAAGAAGCGTAAAAAACTAAGTTTGAAAATCATATTCGCGTCTCTTTCAAAATAAAAAAGCTTAACAATACTAGGCAGTGCACATTGCATGAATTTATAAAAAATATGCTTGCATGTGTCGAGGCCTCCAGGCGCGGCCGTTCAGTGTCGCTGCTGAATGGGCACAATCACTACCGTACAACTGTATAATCTGGATATCAATGATGAAATTAGCGGTCACTAATTTGACTCGATCAATGAAAAACTTATTTTTTGTTATTTAAATACCTGGTAGTTATAAAGTAGCTTGAAATGAAATGGAATAATTGAGGAAGTGTTAAAGGATAATTGAATTATGAATCAATTTTTGTTTTTCGTGTTCATGCTAAATTAAATAAATAGGAATTGTACATAAGCCAAGACCGCGTCGAGTTAACAACGATGTCAATCCTTCTGAAACTATTATTAAATATATCGCCTACTCCCGTTCCCCCGATCGGGACTCTCAGGGACTTTTTGTCTTGCGAAAGCTACGTCGTTCTCCACAGCAGAACTTAAAATGCTCACTGATAAAAATGCTATGATAAAGCGCTATGATAAATGCGCTTCTAAAATGAGCTATCTTTAGCTTCAACATTTTCTTTTAAAATTGTGATAATCATTTTTGTCAAATTGCAACCGCTTGTTATAACTAACGATTCCCATTATTGAGGCTTTACTGATAAATATGCAGGTCTATTTTTTTGACACGATCTCACACATTCTGATCGGTTAGTGTCTCAAGACCTTAGAGATTTACCAAGCCTTAGGGAGATCAAGAGTTCGACGCAGGATATGAGCACTGCCAAGGAGTGCTGCTTTCCCCAATTCCGGTATGTGGTGTGTCCCACGAATCTTGTTGAGGTAGGCCTTCAACCTTGATGTGTAGGCACCCAAGGCGCCGCCAACAAACGAGACAACTAATAACAGGTCTACTATTATTATATCACGACTGCTATATCTTGAGAATTTAAGTAGTTTGAAATACTGTAATCCTATGTTCATTGCTATCAAAAGCATTAGACTTTAAAGATGGAGAATGGGAAAGATTGTGAAAGCCGCAGGTAGTACAGTATCATCAGCGATATATTCTATGCAATGATTTTCCTTCTCAATAAACTCGACGACGTGACCATGTTCTGAAGTTGCTCTGTGATATGTGAAAGCTAGATCACAATTTTCATTCCTAAGTTCATCGTAAACTTATGCATTCTGGTAATGTCGAGATCCCTTCATCACATTCAGCGCTATATCTTTCACCTATCTTTGTATCATTGCTTCCATAAAATCAAGAATGGAACTCACCTTGAGAACGTGTCATGTATTTGCAGTTGAGGACAAATTTAACTCTACTTGTTTAACTGACACATTCATGATGCGCTTCTTCAATTACATTGTGTATCTTATGTAGAAATTGAACCGCTCATTTTTTCATTATTCTTGCTATGATATTCACACATAGGATTGGAACAAAAAATACAATTATTGCTTGAAAGGTATTTCAAAAGCACTTGTGCATGTACACGTTTTTTTCGCTTTCTGAAACAAATTTTATTTTAATATTTAAGAATTTTTTGAAGAAGTTATTAAATCCAATGAAAGTAGGCCTATTGTATTCGCAACATTCCCAAAGAAGGATTTGTGCTAACATTTGAGAGATATGTACTACATTTGTGTCAATTAATTGCACGCCCATCGACTTGTGATAGATTGGATATATACTTCTAAAAAATGATGGAGCTCACCTTTGCCAATGCTACACACAACTGACATAACTCTCAACTTTCACATGCACAGAATCGATGACATAATTTCATTCGGAAATTTTCTACCTGACATCACATAGCCTTGAGCCCAAGATTCTGATGATCCAGATCATTATCCAAACCGTTGAAGCGAAGATTTTAGCAGGGGAACGGAACTATGGAAGGAAATTCCCTTCTATGACATCAAATTAAATAATCTTGCTTTCTCCTTTAAAAAGAAATTTCTTGCGCTTCATATATTGCATTTTTCGCATCCTTCATATCACTCGCCTTGAAGTTATAAGCCTGTAGGTAGCACATATAAGTACTCTACTTTGAGGAATATGCAGGATATGTTATGTTAAGCGTAAAGATAATAGAAGGTCATGCGATACATTTTCGTACCTACTGAACGAAAATGAAATAATCGCACGAGAGGAAGCATTCTTCTCCTAACCGATTTTTTTTAGTCGATGATGAAGATCTCATTGCTAACAAACGGCGCGACCATCAAATCGGAAGCAAGCTTGACAGGTGGAACCAAACTGTCTATGCAGTCAATGCTGTCATCGGCAAGAAAACGCATCAGGTGGAAATAACTGATGTGACGAAAAATGTTGCAAAGAAATTCTAGTTGTCATTTGAAAATATATCAGCAATTTTCCTGTTTGCTTGCTTTGACTTAAATGAAGCATTGCAATTGAGAAATTTTAAAACACAAAAAGTATCTATGAAGACCAATTGGTGATGCAGAATGTTTATACTTGTTTATAGCACGCTACACACGGGACAGGTGATGAGGTATGCGGACTTGCAGGAATATGGTGCAGCGACATGTGGCCATCATATTTCAGATCTAAGGAATACACATAATACGGTCATTTTAATCAGGCGAGAGAAAGACCCAACGAAAGTCTTAAATAGATTGGAGGAACGGGAGAGGCTAGATGTCTGAAGTTAAACAGCAGAAAGACTATATACTTGATGCTGAGTGGGTAAAACACAACAGCTATGGTGAACGTAGAAGAATCAGAATGTGTCCATCAATTCAAGTACTTAGGCTTAATTAAGACCGAAGATGGCGACTGCTCTCAGGATATTGTACCAACACGATCGTCATAGCCAAGAAGCGCGTCCAACATTTAGCAGTGATGGAAAAACCGAGACAGTCAAATTGAGAACTCTTGGATGTGTAGATCAGAAGTGTGGTCAGACAGCGAGGAGTCCAGCGCAAATTGCGGGGACTCATCGAACGCAAGAAGCTCTAGAGTTTTGGTGAAAGATGTAATTTGCGGCTGTCAATCGGGTAGTAGACGAAGGGACAAGAGGGCGCCCCAGAGGGCAATCAACTGATAACATCACCGAATGGCTGGGCTCCAGCAGGAATGGAATCGTGCAATCAACGAGAGATCGAAGAAGATGGAAGGAACTGTGTTTTCACTGCCACAATAGGGGGGGACTACCACGATCGACTAGGGTCATGGAGAGATGTTGGTGAGGTGAGAAGATTTATATAGTGAATTAGTGATGGAGAGAGCATTTACACAGTGTAACCATCTGAAGGACGACTTATGTCCTATACCCAACGCTGAACACTTCACAATGCACACAAGACACCTTCATAATAAAAAGAAAACTCATTATCCACTTCATCACCTCACGCTACAACCACAACTTCACAGACAACAAATCATGCTTGGCAAAACCCTAAAACTCATTCCCAGTGGCTTTTTGACTAAAATGTGGGTTTTTGACCAACGATGCAACAAACCACCTCCATTTTCACCAAAATGCGCCACAAGTCTCACTCAGCGCGACAAAACAACTGCTCAAACAAGCACACACGCACATTTATCATCTTAACCTGCACATACAAAAACATATTACTCTTACACCGCGGAAAATTTGGGCATCTCTCCTCTGATGTGAAGAGCTCATCCACCGCTGGGAGCGGGGTATTGGTCCAAAACACTTGACGGACCGTGCACACCTTCGTAATAGCTGCGACAGGTGGGACGGCAGCACCACTCAGATGCATGCACACGCTCAGCCTGAATTTCACAAAAACAACGCAGAGATAGCAAAGTTTCCGAGTAAGTGATAAATTGCAGCCATCTACTGCTGAGATAAATGATGACGATTACAATTACATTTTGTGGGGCTGTCAGTGTTCACAAACACTGTACATAGAAGATACAGCAGAAATTAAAAACATGAATATTCTCGCCTTTCCTTCGGAGTGTTATTAATCAACTTAATATTATAGCACATGACATACCGCATCAGGTCAATAATTACTTATTACATGAAAACACTTACAACTTGTTGTTCGGTCTGGACTGAGAGACTTGGGTGATCCTGAACTGTTTCCTCGGCGACGAGACGGTCGAGTAGCGGGCTTGCTTGTTTGTCTGAAGATAAAAGGAATTTCATATGATAGATTTACATTGGCTTCACTCTCATAGGACTAGGACTGTTCGGTTACGGTTCCGGATCCCATCCGTTGAACATTTCTGGTTAGAATGTTCTTCTGCTCTGATGGTAGGTCCCAGTTCGGGCAGAAAACTCCGATTCCGGGCCCAATAGACAACTCCGGTCCAGGTCCGGGTAAGGCACTGGAAACGAACAGCCCTAGAGAGCTATAGAGCAAGGATTAGGAAAATATGGAAAACATCGTTGACTCAACAGTCAACGTTCTTTGACATCATGCTAAAATAAATGGCCTTCTTCTTGCCTTTCATAGAAAACTATAACCTTAAGAGTTGGTTACACAGTAGCTGACTTGCCGCAGAAATCTCCGATACATCAATCATGTCCAGATCTCAATAAGGAGATACAACAAAGTGTTAAGCCTAGTTAAATCAATAATGTTCGTTTACAAGTATCATATTGAATATCTAAAGGGAATGACAGCTATTAAGTCAATAAAAGACACCAACACCCATAGAGTAAGTATGGGGTAGAGTGTAGACTCAAAACAGTGTCTGTACACAGTGAAAATTTTTAAATGAAAAGATTCAGTTTTTGCCGAGATTACGTTCCTGCCGTCCAAAAAATTATTTTGAGCAGTTTTGAAAAAGCTAAATTTTTGCCAATATGAATACTACCGACATGACGCCACGTTACAAGTAGTATGAAACAAGTTGGATATCAAAAGGAATGAACATCCGCAAACAAGCATCGCAACTAAGCGGAAATTATGCTGATGATTAAGGAAATCTAATGAACGGCATTATAATGGAAGTCTTCATGAAAACGTTGAGATCTTATTGTGCTGTCGTGGCTGAAATTTCATGTTTTTAATTCAATTTTCATCGTCATGAATTTATGATTCACTAAATTAATGTTTCACTTCTTGAATCTGAATGGTGATGTGGACCCATTTACATCTTTCAAAGTTAATTGAAATTATTGTCTCTGATTCAGTTATTTTGCTCTACCATCGCTACAGGTTGCTTATGATATGATCACGCTTAAGAAGCTCTTGAGGTTCAGCATGAAAGCAATAGCAGGTCATCAAGTTTCTAATGTAACAAACATTGCCTCTCCAAGGCTGTCATGACACGGAGGATCTGTAAAATCGTATCACTTCCTTCTGCATTATACTATCATGATCAGTCAATTTCGTTGTAATTTCTTCAAAACTGCATAGATGTGCATATCTCTATGTGCATTTGGAAACAATGCCAACTGCATCCCCCTCGAGTTCATTTAAATTTAATAAAATCGAAAGTATACACATTAGGGATTAAATAAATGCGAAGTTACCACTCTACCTACTATACTTACTCTATGCCAACACCCTTGATTCCCCGACCGCACTCACCCGACTCAGGAATCGAACCGAAGTCCACGGTGGAGACGAGCTCGTACCTTCTTCACTAGGCCATGCTGACGGTACAGGGGTGTTGGTGTCTTTTATTGACTTAAGCGTTGTCATTCTGTTTAGATATTTGATATGCTGCGACAAACATCTGTTGTCAAAGTAATAGTCTGAGATTATTGTCCTAAATTGCAAGACTTATCACATATTCAATCCAGATAACATGATTAAGAAAAGAAGATGAAAAAATACGAATCAAAATTTTCATAGTGTCAAAAATTGCCCATTTTAGCAACCACTTGCAGTGATAAAAGCAATGTTGGATTGAAGACGGATGCAAATGTGTGTGAGGAGGGGCCAAAATCATTACTGATAGTCAGGTACGCATCAAGCGTGTTGGTTGTTGGACTTCGAAAAGAAATTTAAAAAAAACATTCAATTCTAGGAAAAACCTACATATTCATATACATTCGAGACGTATACTGCATAAGTCCTTCCGGTCTGCAAGAATGATTGCTTTTCAATGGGACAGTGACATGAATTGGTGATATTTATAATAAATATTATATCATCGCGGAGCAGAATCATGATTAGAATTTCATCTAAGAATCATCGATATTGTTCTGAATATTATCTACTAAAGCGCATATATTAAGCACACGGGTTAACTTAGTGAAATTCCATTAAACCTTGCTCGACTTACTACATCACACACGCGGTCTTTTTCGATGCTTATGTCGGTCAAGTAAGCTATCTCTTCGGTTACACGTCAAGTTGTCTGTGACGTCCACTGACAGACTATAGTAGCACAATTCATTCACTATTCCGCCTATATGACAGCCAACTCATGTAGACAATTTGTAGCCTTTCACAACAGCCTTTCGCAAATAAGCAGCCTGACTTGTTAACTTTACTTTCTTGCCTAATATACTACTTAGAAAAATTATGCGTCATTAACAATTTAGATGGATTTCAAAATATCAGCACCGACAATGCAGAAGTAGCAGACCGTATGAGAAAACTACAAATAATTCTGAGATTCTCCGCAACCAGTGATGGTTTCTCCACTTTGGAACATATGCATTGTGCTTCAAAGTCAAGGATTTCACCTTTTGCCTGATGTCACAGAAGCAATATGGACTGTTCTACAAGGACATGTTCATCGTTGAAGTAAATTGTGAACATCTGAATTATGCTTTAATTGAACAATGAACATGTATCGAATTCTTGTGATTTAGTTGATTTTTCTTGATTACTGAGATTAATAAAATTGTTATTTATAATTGCTGTATTATTTATGAGTATTCATTTGACTATAGAAGTTTTCCAAACGATCATAACTGCACAAAACAAAATACAAGTAAGTCCATATAAAAATAT
Source organism: Prostheceraeus crozeri (assembly GCA_907163375.1). Classification (NCBI taxonomy): domain Eukaryota; kingdom Metazoa; phylum Platyhelminthes; order Polycladida; family Euryleptidae; genus Prostheceraeus; species Prostheceraeus crozeri. The sequence continues at coordinate 71,915 of CAJQUW010005432.1, read as the reverse complement.
GTATCAGAAATTCAAATAGTCATCATGCTGTATTCTGCAGCATTTTGTATTGATGCATGCTGTAGTTATGAACTGTATTCTACAAGTGCATAATCTCTCTTCGTTCTTCTACTCTTTCCTAGAATATTAATGATCTCAGGGGAATATTTACAAAGATCGAATACAAAAGTGTGAGGGTTGAATTGATTATGCGGAATGATATCACAGGCTTGAAAATTCTATGGTGCTTGACAACACAGGTACTTGATAGCAATATTTTTGAACCAAATTCTACACCTCAAGCATTCCAGTCTCATGCAATGAAGGTGCACTTTCATGGTTTAAAGGACCGACTGCTTTACCGACACGGTGAAGTGATTTAGTTGACCGATTTCACGAAGTTCACTCACAGAGATAAAAGTTCACTGAATCGAGGCGATGAAGCACACGCAATTGGACGCGTGTCTGTGTGTAGCAGTGTGTGTCTGGTGTCCGTTCACTTAGTGAACCCGTGTATGTGGGCCTTTAAGTCAGGTTAATCAGATTACTTGTGAAAATTTTATAAGTCAATTTCAAAAAGAAAAATTGAGAGCTAAACCAACACATTAGTGCCAGATTGAAATTTTTCAACGAATCTGCTAAATGCCGACATCTGGAAGGGAAAAATCAAATTGAAAGCTGATATGCAGATTCAATTTTAATTACTTGAGGCAGCGTAAGTTTCCAACTCATTAGTCATCGCCCGACATCATGCTCTGCTGTTCAAAGTTCTTCATTTCGACTACTTGCTTACTCTTACTCCTCATTTAATGTTTCTTCTTCCACAGGTTTGAGCAAACTGTGGAACTGCGCAAGTATAGTATTAATCAAATTGTAATATATACCCGTTGTACATGTAAGAGTTCAAATTCAAAATGAACTAGCAGCTTCGCCTCGAAGCACCCTAATGCGTCGAAACATTTATCTCCGGCATTTAATTTCTGCAATGATTGAATATGACAAAATTCAAATATAATATTTGCAGTTTACGTTACGCAGTTTTTCCTCTGTTTAAGTATCCTAGGCTAGTGATTACCACTGATAATGATTGCATCAAGCGGTATGATGTTTGGATAGTAAGGTTTTAGTTATCCGGATGATTTTTGGTACTGATACAAGGTAATAAGCACATCCTTACGAGTATTTTTATTATTTGTGTGAATAGCATCTCCAGTCTCCACACATAAATTTGCATACGTAGATGTCACGATATATTATCGAACAAAAATATAAACTATTGCATTAGAATAGCTGCATGTTTAGACAAGTGCATGTATATCTGAAGTTGAAAATACTCGATGGGTACTTCTATTTCCCCCCCCCCACATTTCTGTTGTTGACACCCGGAAGAGTTGCATCGTCAACGATCATCTCTTGCTCCTACGGGCACTCTCACTAACGTCGAATATATACTATCAATGCTATAGCATTGAGTGTGTAAAACTCCTCTTATCTGACTTGCAGAACATTTAGAGCCTCAGAATTAGATAACTGCTCGTCATTTGTCTGTAGACAACAATCACACGAAGTTAATGATCACAGCTGTACCTTGTGTTCTAACTGAGTATCCAAGGGACCAATCCTTCATCCCAGGGTGAAAGCAAAACTTCTCAGTGGTGTTGTACTGTCACTAAGTAGCAGATCAAGTCTATTCTAAACCCAATGTGACTAACTTTGGCGAAATTTGATGATTTTAGAAAACTTGAAAAATGTGGGGTGGAAAGAATAGAAGTACCACTCGATGTTTTAATATGCATGTTGACCCTTACATTTTTTTTGTTTATTTATCTATTTTTGGTACACGACTGCATATATTGCATTTTTTTCCTTTTACTATTTATTCTTATTGGACACCTTCCGGATAACGCAGCTTTTGCCGAACACATATTTGTCACCGACAACAAATCATGCACTTGGCTAAATTGCAAGTTCATTCTGATGGATTTATTGAAACATTTTTCATTATATTGCAAAATGTATAATAATCATCCTTGACTTCAAATTGTTTGTTTTTTTCTTTTTTTTGATAAATTATCTTGAGAATTTCTGATTGAGACAAGTGAACACCCTTACTCAAGATCGATGTCAAAGTTGAATTCCTCTTTGGGAGGTGAAGCTGATAAATTTTCAGCAGAAGAAAACTTGACCCCATCATCCTTTCTCATTGGAGATGTTGGTTCTGGCAGTGACTGTTGATTCTTCTTCTTGCTGGCGATGAGAGAGTCAAGATCAACTTCCTGACCCAAATTCAGGTACCCAGAATCAGAGGGAGCAGAGACTTTGTGGGATGATTCCGTCATTTCAAAGCGAGAGACAAACTTGTCATCACCCAAGTCCTACAATATATAGAAGAGATACAAATACTATAAACATGTTCGTAATAGATAAATGGAATAAAGACAGAAATGTCGTACAAATGAAATGGAATAAAAGCAAAAATGTCGTCATAAAGTCACAATTTCAATTAATATCGCTCGTAAAACTCGATTTCAAAGCTGTATCTTGCCCATTGCAGTACAAGATGAAGTATCAGCTAAAAGGCTGCCTGCCATGCAGCTTTAAGACTGCATGTTTGTCAGATTTCTTGTTCATGATCTCATATTGATTGAGATAGTCTCTCGGCATTGTAAGCGAACGCAGCAAAAAAAGAGGAAAGAAAAGAAACAATATAAATAAATTATCACCGCTGTTTACTTATCATGAGAAACTGCACGGTCCATGAGACGAGTATACTACTCCCAGACCCATCCCATCCCATGGGATGAATCAATTATCGACCCATGTAAATCCCACGGACTTAAAACCACTTTTTTAAGAAGCTTGACGCAAAAGTTTCCTTATTCGAGGATTTTAAGGTTCATCAGAATATCAAGAATTAGCCCCAACAGTAGAGCACCCACCAAAGCCATGAAGCGCATCTAATATAGGGCTGCGATTTATGTCTACAGTTGTGGAACACCTTGACCTAGTCCGTTTCAACAGACTTAACTATAGGATATTTTGGATCACATTCCATTTTTGCCCCATGTATCGCTCTCAAACTATTTTGACCCGATGTTATTGGGTCAGCGGTGCTTAGCACTCCAAACCTCGTCAATCCCTAGAAAGCTCGCAATCTGCGCTTAAAGTTCTTAAAAAACTCAAATTTTGAAAACAGTTCGGGTGCTAATGTGTCAAGATATTCACCCAAAGTATCAAATTCTATCTAGGGGCCGTTTAATGATCATCGCAAAGCGTGCTTGAGAGACGAGCAAATGAGAATATTATCTGAGCATATACATGCACCTATAGATGCCCGTTTATTGCTTTCCTTTCATGTTTCCGTCACTTGAAATACCGCGTGAAATGGTCATTTTCCCGCTACATAGGATTCATTTTCCCTCATTGTGTTGTGTGCATGGAATTCCTTAGCTGAGTGCGCAGTCTGACCACTCTTCTCAAATCATTCAAATGTTATGTTACACGCCACTTCGAACTCAAACATAATTGTAAATTTTCTTAACATTTCTATGAAATCCACACTACTGTTTTGTAATTTCTTGTGGGCTACACGAAGGTGTTGTCATCAACCAATGATGCTTCTTATTAGCATTTGCTGCAAATAAATTCATTCATTCATGAAGAGTTCATTAATAGAAATCCGACTTTTTGTTTCGCTTAAGTTAATGGGACTAGAACAGACAATGGGCTGACCTAGCGCGTCACTCATTTCACCTTCATTTATCGTAAAAGACAGTTTAATGAAGCTTTGAAAATGATATTTAAATCATCAGTAATTTTGGTGTTTTAACTTTTTTTAACTGCTTAACTGATATTAGGCGGTGAATACTTCACTTCCATTATTGCTCCAGAATATCACGCGTAACAGGATTTCATTAGGTGATTTTGGCGTATTCTGACATCCTAAAATCCTGACCCAGGGTGAACAATAAAATCCTGATCCAGCTATAAACAATGAACATGTATGCAGGTATGACCAAAAGCCAAGATTCGATCTTGGGTTAGCTGATTCTGAAAGTAAATCATCTCATGGGCTTTGTTATACGCTTGAAAGAGATAATTCAATATGGCCTCTTCAATAACATCGATAACTCTTGTTCGATATACTCGTACCTGTTAGTTGTACGTTAATGAAAGTTTAACGTCCTTTACATACATTATGCTTTGCTTTTAGGTTCCATTCATGACATTTTTTATGACGTGCTCATGAACACCCTTCCATTAAAAGATCATGACGGCTAAATGACGCGTCTATGGACAGCATATGTTTAATAGCAGTTAAATTAAATTGCCATTACGGCTCTATTGAATCAATCGCGCGTTGTAGGACAGCCCCAACAGTTGTTAGTTGATGGCCATTTCAGCTGCTCGGCTAGGCATCATTCTAACTCAATGCTACTACTCGTAGATCTTGGAATGAATTAAATTGACTGAAAAATGTCATAGTTGCAATTTCATGCAATAAGGCGTTGCATTATAAGTTGTGTAACCAAAGTGATCTCATGTTTAAAGGGAATGACAACAATCCACTGACGTAGGTAGCAGCACCTTCACATTGTCAACCACTTGAAGCCGGCATTGTTTAGGCACCGCTGTCATGACGAAGCACGTCCACGACGTCGCATTGTCTTCAATGTACATGTCCGCTCTAGTTCTTTATTATCAAAGTGTCAGATTTCTATGAGTTCATCTATGTTTTGCTGCTACCGACTACTGATGATTGACAGTTCGACTGTACGCTCGCAAGTTGTGCACCCCCACAGAATTAGACAGGTCGTCTCTTCTTCCGTTTAACTACAGTCCGTTTCATAAAAAGTGGATCATCCTAAAATTTGACTAAATAAAATATAAATATGATACAGAAAGCATTTTTCATGTTATTTCATGTCCCTAATCCTCGTATATTTAAAAGTCCTTATATAATCTGATAAGCTATGATACAGTAACGGTTCTTAAGAAGCTAATATTTTGTGGCCCTACCCTTATTGTCAATGACATCACCAATTCGTCTAGGCATTGATTCGATGATATCGTTGATTTTTGACTGATCTAACTTTCTCCACTCTTTTTAACAGTGACGTAAGTTGTGATACGCCATCTGTAGGTAGCAGTGAACGACGAACGTTACGTTTTAGAATACTCCATACATTTTCTATGGGATTCAGATCAGGAGAGCGAGCTGGCCAAGATAATGTCCTAAGCCCTAATTGAGACTTGCATAAGTTGACTCTACTACTCCTGTGACACGTAGCATTATCATCCATAAATAACCAAGTCGATGGATCACCAAGTTGATGATTCGATCTGAGAGGGCCTCTTACAGCTCTTGAAATTCGACTCAATAAGTCTTCTACGAATAGTGGACTTAGAAATAGACGAGTCTAGTGCAGCCATCTCAGTTAACGAGAGACTTGGATCAACTTTAACAAATCTCAAAATTAGGCGGTCTCTACGTTTGGGTGTTTTGCGTGGACGGCCAGAGCCCTCTTTACGACAGAGTCGAAAATCATCATTATGCCATCGATGCACATTTGTGTAAGGGACATTTAGTCGCTTGCTTGTAGCTCGCAAAGAAAACCCTAGTTCTGGCAAGGCTGACACTTTGCCTTTTGCGAATGCGATCTCGTTATTGTACATTTGTGCTTTGTATTGTTTTCAACCGATAAGAGATAGATTTCTAGCTGAAAGCAATCAGGAGTGATGCCAACACCACCGCAACGAAGTCAGGAAGCTATGGAACATGAAGTCCAGTTAATCACATGTAGCAGTTACATTATTGTTGATGAATAATGGTGCTATACTGGCTCTGATTGATCGATTTTCTTTATTTTTGTTTTGCTTGATAGCTTTTGGCTTGTAGAACAACATATTACATAACAAAGGAAACAAATGTAATTTTATAAGAGTGAGGTATGATTTTGTGTAACATTGCTAAATGAAGATCAAATTATCTACTACTTTTTTATCTATAACAGGAAAACAACTCAATATTCATGCTTGAAATTTCCAACAATGATATTAGTAAGCACAACTAACATATCTTCCAAATTTCAGAGAAATTCGTTCAAGTTTGGCGGAGTTAGACAAAGTTGAAGTTAAGGCGATGTTTAAGGGTGATCCATTTTTTATGAAACAATCTGTAGAAGGGAAGCATTGGAACATGTAACGTTATTGAAATGACACAATCTCCTGACTAAATACCACAACAATCGAACAATGAGCAGCCAGTTCAACATTAAACACGCCAAATGGTGCAAAGTTTCAGTGACTGTTATCAGCCGGATCACACAGATAAGAGACACAGACGATGTCAAGTTCTACAGAGAAGTTTGTGAACGTTTTTTCATGCGCCTGCTACCTTTTTTTAAAATGATCGGAGGGCCCAAAAGTTATCGAGAAAACTTTTGCGCAATGATCTGAATTCTTCGAATCTGAAGGAATCGTGGCGATCGGAGGATTTTGAAGGAATTCAGAGCAATCCGCAAGCGACGCATGACTATTTTTCCTATCTCTGCAAGGTATTAAAAATTTCTTTTTGCCCACTTATTAAGTTCCTGCATGTGCCATCTGTTTGAATCAGTTTGCACTTCTAGCAAAGTGATACGATTAAACAATCTAATTCTGCGTGCACCCCAGTTTTCCTTTGCAATTACATTTCAATCGTTGCATGTGAATAGAGACCACGAAGGCACTAGGACAGCCTTTCTAATGACGTTGTTTTGATTTTGGTGCTTGATTTCATAAGATACATCTAGCTATTGCAGTGAAGAATGCAGGCTAATATTAGTGCCCTAATTAGTTTTTCTAACAGCAATAGTTATGCAACTAAAACCAGCCTTTAGCCAAAGACTGTAAGAAAATCTAGCAAAAATTTTATGGAAATACAATGTGGAAAATATGCAGTAATATAATTGACCATTATCAATTAATTATCACTGCAGATGTTCCAAGAACGCCAAATGAGTGAGGCTTCTCGGATAGCAAGTGATAAAAATTCGATAAAATTAGGCATCTGAATCAAACTACTTAAAAGAAGGGTTTGAATGGGGAATTAGTCTTGCAAGTCTTATGGATGAAGAACAACACCCAGTGGCATAAGAACCAGGGATGCGGAGTCCTATCATCTTGATAGGACTCCGACTCCGGGTGGCAAGTATATATAGCCTAGTTTTTTGAAAAAAAACTGAAAACTTACATCACAGATCATCATAGGCTCACCTGAACCTATCTTTAAGTGATCATTGCTGTATCAATTATCAATCATTTTCGATGAAATCAAATGTAGCTTTAAATTGGATGCATGTTACTCGGCTCCTCCCATCTTGTTGATGTGTGCTTCACACTGTTTTTCTCCAATCTCCACCAGGCAGGAAAATCCCCATCCTTCTCCAAAAAATATGAATACACTTTCGATTTTAATATGAGCTTTGGAGGAGCCATTACACAGGATTAACGTGAGAGTAAAAGGCAATGTTCTCAAACAAACTAGTATTTCATTTTTGTCTCTGACTTTTGGTGTTAGGTGTGATCGAGGCTAGGAAGGCTTGTCTTCTCTACTAAATCACCAAGTGAAAAGACAATCCTTTTTCACTATCACGGTTCATTCCCTCAACTATTACAAACTTTGCACGCACTGCTTTCTCTGTATTTTTGTTTGACGGAGAAAGTTGACATCAAGACAGTGACAGCTATACACGAGGATAAATAAGTTGTTTGTATTATATTTCGGGTCTAGTTATAAGCGGGAGTCCGGGGTCCTATCATTTGATAGGACTCCGACTCCAGCAAAAATGATAGGACTGCGAGTCCGACTCCGCATCCCTGATAAGAACATGAGAAGAAAAGGTTGCTAAGTCGCAATACTGCGCTAGATAATAAGGAAAAAGCAGCACATATACAATTTAAAATCACAAGAGGAAAAAAGTTGCCACTGTAGGACTAACACTAATTAGTCTAAGCTAACAGCCTATGTAAATGAATATACAGTTAAAAATGCATAACGAAAGAAAGTGAGTGCATGTCTATACGCCTGCTCAAATGTTTTGTCTTACATGCAAGTCAACTTAATATTATGTATTGCGGCATATATTTGGCATTAAGCATGCTGTCAAAACTAGGTAATTATACTCGTAGGTTTAGTTTCTTTCATATCTTCCTACAAAAAAGGAAGTTATGAAAAATGACATGAAGAAGAACGCCATCGCAAATAGATCAAATTTGAAATGCGCATACTCATATTAATTGTGCACGCAAGCCAGTTAGATGCGCGAAAATTGATATAAAATATAAAATGCATGTACAGTCAGTCAAAATCTGGAAAACGTTTTGTCGCGAAAAACTTATTCATAAAACCTCAATTTCAAATTTTGAACTGATAATGGCTTTTGTAAGCGACTTTTTTAGTCACGAACTTCGCTGGTCTGAGGTCAAAACGCTGTGCCAATGCTGTACATGACAATTATCAGACGTTTGTTTATACTCCTGCTTTTCTGAGGTATTGATTTGAACGCATTTGATAGTATGGTTGATTGAATTGTTAATGATGCAAATGAAGCGTGTTGGATTCATCTTTGATCAGGTCCTGGAGACAATTTCCCTCGAGTTCGGTTAGCTAGACCCTATGATAGAGGTATAAACGAGTGGCTACCTTATTTAATTTCCCGCAAAGTAATGTCGCCACTATGAGAGGACCAAGGTAGCCATTTGGTTACGTAGTTGGTGGGCAGAAGAATACTCTGGTTGCAACAAATGATTCCTGAATTCGTATTTCTTTTAACGGTAGGCTCTATGACCACAAAATAGACAACAGTTGACGATAGTTATTGTACTGAAGACTCCAAGGTTACACTCGTATTCAACAGACAAATGGCATTAATTCGTAGATACATGTACAGATTTTGAGCAAATGATATCATAAACAGCTCTTCCCTTCCATGACGAGGAATTACCAAGATTAGGCTGTTGATACATACAACTTATTCGAGGGAACACTCACCAGCGATGTTGAAGAATCAGTATATATTTCCAGGTGTCGGAGGTCACGTCTATTGATTGATCATTAAAATGTTGCGAACCTTTCTATTTACTTAGGACAAACTTGAGGTTTTGTTCCTCCGATTGACTAGACAAATCCCACTTCTAACGGATTAATTTCCGTCTCTTTTTACGCAAACTTCGAACAAGATTTGATTTCAGAAAGGTCATTTGAAATGACTGAAGACAGACTCACTGATACAAACAACTTCTGTCAGTGTGAGTGTTTATAAACTTCTTTCAACTGACACAAGTGCTCTACATGAAAACATACGATAAACCCTGGAAGCCCGCATTCCCTCCATTAGATTTGTCAATCCAGCGAACATTTTTAGAAAATCTGAATTTTATCTGAATTAATAGTCCGGCAGGCATAATGGGCTTCTGCAGGGAACGAGACCGAAAACGAGACTTTCATAGAATGATGTCCAACCCATGGCTACTAAGAATCTGCGCGTCTGCTGAGTTCTAACCGGCTCCTCCTCTTGTCAGACAGGATCAAAGAAAAGCAGATGTAAATCCAACAGGAAGCAGATTAAATCATTTGGTCAAAGAGAAATTTTCTATCGGTTCTTTGATCTGGTGAGAAGTATTTGGTCAAAAGATATTGTGTTCGGGATGAAGTGTTTTCATGACATGTGCTTACATATTCATACACCTCTGTCTATGAAGCTATACACATTCATATTTGGCAAACCTCCGAATGTCGGCAAACACATGCATTTAAAAATTTTATCCACATTCAAACAGCCACATTCTTGCATTAATCGCCAATCGGAAGCATGATAATAACATATATACATGATAGAAATGACGTGAAGACATTCCAAGCCAAAAATTATGGCTCTCCCTCTAGGTTTTGTAGTTTTCACTTAATAAGGGAACCCATAGAAAATTTCATTTTAAACTAAAACTTTATTCTGCTTTCCATTGGATTCACATCATTTTATTTGATCCTGTCTGACAGGAAGAGGAATCGGATTGATCTCGGTAGACGCACAGAAATGTAGCAACAACAGGGAGCACATCGTTTTGTGTCATTTTCGAAATCGTTCCCCACATAAACTCGTTCTGGCTGCCGGAAAAATGCTAATTCCGAACGATAAAATATGTCTCGATGAAAATGTTATTGTGGTTGAAAGGTGCATGTCGCGCAGTGTATGGCGAAGGGTTTAACGAATTTGAACTACGAGATAAGTTCATGTCTGAAGGTCTAAATTAGAGATGGACAGTTGACCATTTTTATCACTAATATATATGAGCGTCTATATTTCCTCATAATTATAATCACATTGCATTTTCATATTCATTGAAAATATAATTGAATAAAAGCATGTAGACAAATACAAATGTAAAATAATATGACTAAAAAACTCAGTTACATCTATTGCACAGCCCGACTGCAGATGGAAAAAGGAAGAGGCACGCCTTCTTTTTATTTGCATGGAGACATGCGAATGTGGCCACTTCTAGTAAAAACTTCAGGCGCTAATTCATGAATAATACTGTGTATAATAAGAGGTGTCATGGAGTATAACTGTCCTGTATTTTTTGGATTGACTGCAAGTAATGCCGCGAAGCTATAACCAATCAGAAAACGGTGTCATCGGGATCATCTTTAATTCGGATTGCGATTATGATATCCTGAAGGATGTATCATTCCTACGAGCTGAACCTTCCATTGGAATCTTAGAGGAGATTTTGTAGCCAAACAATAGTATTCACGAGTTGACAACTTAACACGCCCAACTTAAACTACTCTCAACACAAAAACATCACGGACGTCACACAGTGATGATTACGGCAGAATGTATATTATCTAGTGCAAGCAATAACGTTCAGTACCTAGGAAGACTGTTGATCATTCCCTTAAGGTAGAATTCTTCCGATAAATTCTCTCTATGCAAACCTGTAAGTGAAGTGTTTTTATCATAGAATGCATCTTTTGTCATCAAGCAGCATGATATCAACCGGTGGACTACCGGAGCACTATTCAATGCGTTTATTATCGAAAGGGTAGATGCACCTCACTACGTTTGAAAAATTAAAGTGCGTTAAACTCTTAACATGTACTAAATCAATGATCGTAAGACCATTCATTTGTAATCAATTTTACATTTAAAGTTTAGACACCTACTCTATACACGCCATTTCGTTTCGGGTTTCATAACAAACAAGGAAGACTTGGGAATCGCAAGCACTTTTGTAAAATATTTCTATGCACAAAATGCATTTTCGAATAACTTATTAACTTTAATATAAATTAATGCTTGGCTAAAATATCCACTTTCAATGAAACCAATCTATTTAATGTAAATAACAACAGTCTGCAAGTACAAAATGACTTCCCTTGACTGACGACATCAACACGAATTCATAAAGAATAACACGAAATCTTTCTTCTGAACATGCCTTTACTCAGTGTTCACTCACCGGCTTGGTGGACGGTTGAGGAGCAGTCCTACTGAGCGGATCAGATTGTCGCGGTTTAGATGGAGGTGAAAGATCGAAGTCATCGCCAAGGCCTAGCCAATCAGCGGCACCTGACTTTATGGGAGCTGTATCTGGTCTTTTATCTTTAGTCACTCCAAAGTCCATTTCATCTTCAAAACTGTAAAAGAAAAGAAATAGAAGACAATTGCTTGAAATCGAAAATTTCCTTATTTATCTTAAATCATCGTAATTTATAACTTAAACTTTCAATGTAAAGATAAAAGCTATTGGCTTTCATTAAACTTAAGAACATTGCAATACCTGAAATTGTGGAACGTTACACTCACGCCAAAACCTTATGATCATATTGAAGGTGTGACTTGAATATTATAACGACATTTATTTCTACAATTTGCTACAATTTCTAATTGAGTACAGGTTTTTTACTGCTTCAATTTGTCGCCATCATCTTCTTTAAATATTCAATTGAAATCAAAATTCAACTTTTTGTTGGGTTGGAAAGAATCAGTGTTTTTGATGTTAAATTTTGCATTTAATAACAATATATTTCTTCAAGCAACAAAGCACTCGAACAGTTGAGTGAGTAAGCGAGCTGGGCTTCGAGTCACTCAATGATGAACGAGTGAGCTGAGTAGCTGCTCAGAAAAAGAAAAAGGGATTTCTAGTAGCTGCCGTTGAACTGAACTAAGAATTAACTAAAGAACGAACTGATCTGAAGTTTCTCATGTGCTGGCTGGAGGCATGTTCTCATTCTGGTATTTTGCCATTCATATGCGGAGTTTGAAGCGAGATTGAAGACTCAATTTCAAATCGCCTCTGTTGTGCTGTAGTTGATGCGAGGGATTTGTCAATGACACATCAGCTTAAGACATTCGCTTTCGTGAAATTCGTCGAATACATGAGATATTCCAGAAAAACTTAGACTGCATTGACATACTCGACAGTTTTAGGCAGAAAAAGTCACCCAAATCGTTCTTCCTATTGCTCTAAATAGAAGGCGATGCATAATGCAATATTTTCAGAGTAACCAATTTGCGAAAACTTCGAATAAGACTAGGAGCATATGAATGATCACTATTTGCAATTGAAAATTATATGCAATTCAAGCATATGTCCTTTGCTGACCGGTATTAATAAGTCCCCCTGAAAATAATGAACAAAAGTGCCAAAACCCATTGTGAAACTCTATTAAAATTGCATGTCTAAACAAGCTTTTGATCATTCATAATGACTTCACTGCTTTTCGAAAATTATCTTGAAAGTTGGACATACACGTGTTATAAATCAATGTCATACGTAAGACCAAGGAAATGCATATAAGGAACAGATTGCGAATCAAAGTAATGAAACATAAAATGTAGTACAAAAGGGAATAAATGACTTAGACCTTCGATGACTTTGTGAAAGGCATGATTCGAGGTGACCAGAATAGTGCAGTCATATAGGATTCAAGTAATGAAGTATGCTATCAGAATGCAACATGTCAACAAACACAGCGCATGCCCTCTGAAGACAGTGTGCTTCAAGTTCACCAAGACACGTTCCAGAACATTCGTTGTCGCTTATGATACGATGGCAGAGACGTTTTTCATATTAAGGCCGACAAAAAGTGGTGAATTATGTTCAATAATGGATCGAATAAATGCCCCGAAACACGTATCAGATCACTTTTACAGAAGTCTGAGGCTTTCAGACTACGCAAAGCACCTTCTGCCGGCGTTTTTACATAATGTATTCAATGCGCTCATTATCAGTCCAAATTCTAGCAGCGCTCTGTGCTGGTTGTGTTTCTGCCGCTCTCGCTCTTGTAACATTCATTGTGTCATTTCATTGGTCATTGTCGGTTATTCATCGGAAATTTTTGCATCATTCGATTCCTTACAATCTCACCGTTATCGTTAATTCAGTGGTTTTCATATTTATGGTGGAGATTTACTGTTTTCTGGGATTTTGTGTATTTGCAACTGTTGGATGTGATCACTTCTCAGTCCAGTGTACGGTCAGTGTTAGTTTGCGCTTGCGTGCGTGTCGACATCTGCACTGATTATCGGACACTTCATGCACGTGATTTCCCGAGTTCAGGGTTGAGAGCAACCAGTTGTCTCTAATTAGCAAGTGCTTCGTTGGTGCAATGGTTGGCACGTTCGCTTTCAATGCGAAGCGGCTTGGATCGGGTCCTGATTTGGAACGTAATAATTTTATGGAATTCGTTTGGTATTTTGTTCTCAAATTTGTTTCTCAAGGTTTCCGCATCAGATATGGTCAACAGGAGAAAGACCTACAAAGCCAATCACTTTAATATCTTCAGTTTTAATGCTACAAGTATACGCGGGAAGTTAGATGAGTCCAACTCTTATTTTGATCGAGAAAGTTCAAATGAATTTGATATAATTTCCTTGACGGAGACATGGTTAAATGATAGCATTCATGACGAAGAGATATTTATCAATTCTAATTATGATGTTTTCCGCAGAGATCGTGATGAAGAGGTCAGTTCGAAGAAGGATGGTGGTGGTGTGCTTATTGCTGTAAGCTCTAAGTTTCCTTCCATTGATTTTGAAACCCGCATTGAAATCATTTGGGTTGAAGTGCGAGTTAGTTCCAAACGTAGATTTTTCATTGGAACTGTGTACATGCCCCCAAGATCGTGTTCTTCCGTTGAGGAATTTGAAGCATCGCTACAGAAAGTAAAAACTGAAGCCTCTGTTGATGATGGTGTTGTGATTGTCGGTGACTTCAATCTGTCTGATGCCCAATGGCATTTTAGTGATGCTCATTATCATGCTGAGTGCTCCAACTCCTCATCTGTATCAAGTTTTACATCAGGCATTCTAGACGTCGTTGATATCAATGAACTTCATCAATACAACATCCTTCCGACGTGCAATGGTAAACCTTTGGACTTGGTGCTGTGCAATGATCTTTCTGTGTCAACTGATTTGGCAAGTAAACCTGTTTCGTCGACTCACTAACCTTTAGCTATTGAAGTTACTCTACCTTGTGGAGTAAAAGCATCGACTGTCAATAGAACTACTCTTAATTTCAAGAAAGCTGACTTCAATCATATCTTGTATCTGCTCTCATGTTTGTGTTGGATTAATCTTGAATCCTTCAGCAGTGTAAACGATGCACTATCATAGTTTTATGATCTAATTTTTGCTGTTATTTCTGACTGTGTTCCTGTAGTTACTTTCAAGCCATCCAAGTTTTCTTACTGGTATAATAAGGAATTGATTGCCTTAGTAAAGGAAAAAGAAAAAGTTCGTAAACTCTTTGTTAGCACAGGTCATGATAAAACCTCTGTTGCTTTTCAAAGATTTTCTAGTCTTCGTTCGGAAGTAAAACTTATGCAAAAAAACTGTCATGCTCAAACTTTGATATGTGATCAGTAACATGGTTTTACTCCAGGTAGATCCACTACTACGAATATTTTATGTCATAAGGATTTTGTCTCATCGGCATTAGATGACTGTGCCCAAGTTCATTCAGTGTATGCTGATTTTCAAAAGGCGTTTGATGTTGTTCCGCACGAACTGCTGCTTCTCAAAATGTGCAATCAGTTTGGCATGAGTGGTTATGTTTTGAGCTGGTTCAAAAGCTATCTTGAGAATCTCTATCAAAGAGTTATTGTCAGTGGTGAAAAGTCAGTTTGGGTTCCAGTCTCTTCTGGGGTTCCTCAGGGATCCATTTTAGGACCCTCATTGTTTCTTATGTACATCAACGACATCACTTCATGATTTCAGTCTAGCGAATGCTTGCTATTCGCTGATGATGTTAAAGTGTTTAAGCGGATAGATTCTTTGAATGACTGTCTCGAGTTACAATGTGATCTCAATAATCTTGTACTGTGGTGCTCAAAATGGTTAATGAAATTTAACCTACGGAAGTGTTGCTTCATTGATTTTTCTTTGAAACGTAGCCGCCATGTCAGCTTTGATTATGTGCTCAGCAATAGTTTTCTGCGGTATGTTAAGGAGATAAAAGATCTTGGAGTGATTGTTTCTTCTAATTTATCATTTAACGCTCATATAAGCATGATTGTAAAGAGAGCATATCGCATGTTACGATTTGTCAAAAGAGTCATGAAATCCTCAACTGACGTACATGTCCTAAAAGTTTTATTCAATGCGCATGTTCGTTCTCACGTCGATTGTTGTTCATCAGTTTGGTCTACTGACTACAAATGTTTGTCCAGCAAGCTGGAAGGTATTCAAAAGCGATTTGTGAAACACTTTTGCTTTGTGAGTAATATCCGTTGTTGTTCAGATAATTATGAAAGTTTGTGCACACAATTTAGCTTGACTACTCTTGAAACACGGCGTAAAATTGAGGACTTGCTATTATTTCAAAAAATTGTTCGTGGTCAAGCAAATTGTACGCATCTCATTTCGGCGGTATTTTACAGCATTCCAGTGAGGCGCACAAGACACACTGTGTTATTTGTTCCCAAGAAAAAAAGCCGTCTCTTGCTGCGCAAGAAAGATTTCATACCAAGATGTTGTAATTTGACAAATTCTTTGTGCAATGACGATCTCTTTGTGAATAGCAGCGCTTCCTTTAAGCGCATTTTGCTTTGTCGAATGTCTTGAATTTTAGCACTTGTGTTTTATACTTTTTCTTTCCTTATGTATTTTGAATTTTTTTGTCGACGGCTGTAATTGGCTTATTGCTGAAGCTGTTGTGATCAATAAAAATAAATAAATAAATAAAATAAATCCCATCTACATGAGTCATTAAAGATAACTCCCAGAAAATGGATCGAAGTACAAAGCAAGTTGTCCGAAATTGCAACAGGCAAGCTACGACGAATGTACATGCATTTAGTCTTATCTGTACTGAAACATAGTCCATGATTCAGACTATATCTATTTATATTGTCTTCCTCGGTGGAAATAGTGAGATTAATCTCGGTATCTGAATATACCGGGATTACCACAAGTACGTCATCTGCGCACTCACTTTTGCACATTTATTATTTTTATAAATTTTGCATATTTAAAATTCTAGAGGTTCAATAGATTACAGTATTTTACAGCAATCGTTTTGGCGAATGGTGCACTATAAACGCGATTTAGAAAGAAATACAAACGAAGGTTAATTTCAGCTGTTCATTTTACATTGCAACAATCGTAGCTCACAGCAGTTATTACTACGCCTGAAATGTATTGCTTTGACGAGCGAAGTGTGAAATTGAAATCACTACGAATTAATCAGTTTATGAACAACTGCAGTTAAAACTCTTCAAACTCTTTCAAAAATTTATAAACAAACGTCAAACTCCCGGACTACCTCAAATGAAAACTGTATATTTCATCACGCAAAAATACACGCATCTGATAATTCGCACTCTACGAGCCGACCACATTAAAAATCAGTGTGATTCTTTGGTCTCCATAGGTGGCTCACTGAGAGAGGTCATCTTTTGTTTTGATCAAAATTGCATTCCACTTCATAAGTCATAAGTCATAAATGTTTATTCTGAAATATACAAAAAACGCAAAGCGATGGCCGCAAGGGCACTTACAAGCAAGCGTTGATAACACGTGTAACATATGCATACGCAAAGTTTAGCATCAATAAAAAGTACATGATATATATTTACAAATTTACCGAGTAATCTTGATGTACATTTACTGTACATCATATACCATCATAAACAAATTACATGAGACCTACATATTTGCAAATTTTCAGAGTCATCATGATACATCATATACCATATACAAAATACGTGAGATCTATAGGGCCTATATTTACAAATTTGAAGAGTGATGATCACGACATGATAAGAGTTCACTGGATGGGAGTCCTCACAATGGAGCAAAAGAACGTAAATGCTTAACATCTAATATAGAAATGAGTATAACAAAATCATCTATAAAAAATTTACACTTTAATGATCATGGTCACAATATATACAAATTCACTCGGATCAATGAGATTGAGACTCTTCTTGATCTTCATTATGATGAGAATCATCTTCAATATATAGCAGTGAATTCTACATTTTCTTGACACTATTCTGAAACTCTCGATTTTTTTATCTATGTGTTCTCGCATAATGATCAGATGTGTGGGGAAAAGTACAATTACTTTTTCTATTTCTATACTTTTTTCTAAGTTTGATTACTTAAAACTGCAAGTGTTATGACAAATTTTATACGCAGAAAATCCGTGCCAATTCAATTCAATTATATATTTATTCACGATACTAAGTCTCTTCACGTGCCTCTGAGCTCGAAGTGATCATATCAAGAGCTTTTAACTCAATAGCTAAAATGTTTAGATTAATATCATATTCTGTCTGAGACGGATACTTTGCAGTATCACAGTGAAATCTTGGTGTGTGACATTTCTTCATTTTCATTCTCGACAATGCGTACTGATGTTTTGTAATGATGAAAATAACAGTCTGACATGCTCATTGATGCACCAAAATATGAAATTAAACGAATGACATTCTAGTGAGCTATCAATTAAGCGAACGTTGAGTTTTCTCTTCTCGCAGACGACATAGCATGTGGCCGATGAATTCAAAATGAAAAATTGTCTTAACATTAATTAATTACATGTCTAAAATCGAAGAGCTGCTTTGACGGTTGAACTACTGACAGGGATTGATATTATCTCTGTACTTTGTGAGAATTATTCAATGTCCTGAACGAGATGAAACCGATAATGTCAACAATTTATCTGAACTGTCAAAGATGAATTCCGGTCAGATAGTGTGATTGGACAGGTGAGTTTTGACAGCACACAGTGATACAAGTTTTTTAAGATTTTTTAACTTATTTTCCATCATAATTTCCATGTGACCATTTTGAGGATAATATTAAATGACTGCATGTGTCACTTGTGAAATATTTCTTCCCTTGATATTTTTCCGTTTCCATTTCCAGCTATTTATACTCGAAATTAATTATATTCAAGTATAATAACTAACGCAAATATAAGACAAACTGAATCACTGGTGAATAGTTTATGTTCTCAGTCTGAAACCAGTTTAAAGCTAAAATAGCAGAATTAGTGATTTTTTCCTATAAACCAGAGATGCAACATCAACCTGGCAGACCTCGATTAAGCAAATTTTAATCGAGGTCGAGGTCGCACTGAGCAGTGAAGTCAGTTAATTTCGGAAATTTTTCGCCATTCACATTTATTTATTTCTTCCTTTGTTTTTCATCCTCATTTGTCCATTGACGCCTACTTATCGACTGCTAATTTAGGAGAGAGCTACTATTTGTTAGCATGCAACCATATACCTTTGTCTGGGACCTAGTGCTCATGACTAGGAGAGACACCGTTGTAACTGGCAACGCGTCCCTGAGACACCGAGAATCCGCGTTAGCAATCATGTCCCTAATATCCGCACACTCAGCGACAAGGGTGGATTACCCCTTCCGCACCCCCAAAAAAACATCACCAATACCACACTTGGGGTCAACTAAGGTCAACTCAAGTGCATTTTCATGGTACTTTGTACTTGCACTTGATTTATTTTCCTTTACATGTACTTGCACTTGGTCAAGCACTTTTATAAATGTACTTGGAATTTCAAGTACTCAAATTCAAATACTCACGTACTTTTTGGCATTTTAAGAGTTTTCGAGTGGGCCTTTATGACAAATACACCAATGCATTTGCCTGAGAGCGCTGACTCCCTGTCCTTTTGGGATTCTCAAAATTGCAAATATCCCACTCTGGCTAGTTTAGCATTAAAGTATCTTACTTCACCCGCCTCGTCTGCTCCTGTGGAAAGAATATTCAGCATCGCTGGAAAAGTTTTTAGACCAGATCGATTAAATACCAAAATTTCGAAAGACTAATGTTTCTCAAATCAAATGACTTCTCCTCCCAAAATGTCATAAGTTTCATACTTGCATCACGTTGTCAACAACAATTGTCTTACTTGCTCCATGAAATTGGAATGCATGTATCTTCATTCTTCAATCAAGTGTAGTTTTCAGTTGTCTGTCATGTACTACTTAATTGTTGCCACTATAGTATACACATGAGTTACTCACAATTTTTGTTCTGAACTTGTCTAACACGAGCGCACAAACAGGAATAACAATACAATTTGAGAATGCTTTGCGATTTAACTCGGCAATAATTATTCAGTACTTGTAATTGTTCTTGAATAGTAGTTTTCAATGTACTTGTACTTGTACTCAAGTACAATCGAAGTACTTGACCCCAAGTCTGACAAATACCTTCTTCAACAAATACGAGTACTTCCACCATAATCGAGACATAGCGAACGCTTTCAACAAACAATCCAGTGCACAAAACATGAAAACTTGACAGAAAAATCGACAGGCTTGCATTTCGTCTCACAACCACCAACATAGGTCGAGACAAAATCCCTCAACCTCAAACAACTCGGTCCCACATCTATTCAGCACCTAGCTGACACTCACACATTCACTCAACATCAACCAAATTCCCAGCATCCAGAAGACAGCCGAAATCATGCCAATTCCAAAACACACAAGGATATCCACCTTCACACCTTTTACAGACCTATCTCTCGTCTCCCACCTCTTTGAACACTGCAGAAGATCATTCTCACTACCATCATAAAATTTGTCTCTCACTGTCTTTCTAACATGGATTCAAATATGTACGGCACCATATCTACAATACCGTCTTTTCAGCATCAAATATTCATCCATGCGCGCCATCACAACATCGATGGACATGGAATATCGCACCCGCAACTGCCCTGCCTACAATAAAAATACATAATTTTTCTGACTCTCGCGAGTTCGAGGCCAGCAGATTTAGGATGATACAAGGAATGATAAGTCAAGGAAGCCGCACATCCAGTTCATCAGCAAGCAAGTGCATGTAGCTCAGCGCATTGGTAGCCACACTGGTAGCGTGCCACTGGCTATTCTCTACCACAGACTGTCTGCTATATTTACAATTGCACGAGCCGTCCACTGAAAAAGTATTGTAGCTATCTGCAAGTCGGCGCCCCAAAAAGACATTAACGTTCTCGAGCGTGTTGAGAAACGTGTTAAGACTCTAATGGGTGAGCATTAATCTATTCGTAGATAGCGAAGTATTTTTACAAAAACATGCCAGTTACATCAACATCCGATACTGGATAGTCATACAGCTTGATTCAAAGATAAGTCAGAGAAATTCATTCATCTGCGCTTGAACAAGAACTTCGTGGTGCGAAAAAGTCGAACGACCATTTTCCTGAAATGCGTTTCATAGTCCTGCAAGAGTCAATCTATACCTGTGTAGGCTTGAGAGAAGGCTTAATGTAGGCCTTTACGATATCAAAATACTATTGAGTTTTTACCAAACTTGTTGTCAATTACACATGAAATGTAATTGATCATAATTACAAATTACTTGATTGAAAATGTAATTGATTACAATTACTAATTGCATCTCTATCTACGTAATTGATTGCAAGCACAAATTACTATGTTTTTCTTCAATTACATTTTAATTACTTTGCAATTAATTTAGATAATTGTCTGCATCAAACTGTACTTCTCCATCACTTCTTTTTCAAAGCTCATTTACAATTACGTCCAAAGGATTGTCCTTGTGTCTCGCGCATGGTTCGCAGACGTTTATTTTATCATAACATATATGTGAATCACATTCCTGTTGTTAAAATCACACCTCGTCCTGTGTGTCTTCCTTCGTCACTTGGCAGACCTTCAAGAACTATCGCTACTATCAAACGCCATGCTCCAGCCAGTCGAACTTCTCAACGTTTGAACATTTACCCTAATATCTTACTTACAAATGCAAGATCTCTTTGCAATAAGTTTGACGATTTCTCGATGTTGATGTCGCGTCATCAACCAGACTTGTGTATTATTACTGAATCTTGGCTTGACTGAATGATTCAGTTGATAACATCTCGTTGGAGGTATCCGATTACTCAGTTTATCGTCGTGATCGTTGTACTGGTTTATATTTTATATGTGGCATTATTTGCTATGCCAAGAGGAAATATTCAGTTATTGAGATGGATGTTAATGGTATTTTGTTCCCAACAATTCCAAGCTCGGAGTTCTTGTGCATATTTGTTAAAGAAATGAACCTCGCACTGGTAATTATTCATCATCCATAATTGAACAACCCTTCTGCTCATTCAGAGGCCATCAATTGTCTAACTACCCTTGTTGATCATATGTTTATCACATTTGGTTCTGGTATTAACATGGCAGTTTTGGGTGATTTCAACGATCTTCGGAAGCAATATGACTGTCTTGGTGATTTACTTTCCCTCTCACCCGTCATTAATTTCCCTACAAGGGGTGAGCACACGTTAGATAAATTGTTCGTGAACTTCCAGCGTAGCCTCAAGGCATCTGGCCTTCCACCTATTGGTAATTCTGACCACTGCGTGATTTTGTGGCAGCCATCGCCCTGCACACGTAAATCCATTACCAAAAGAAAGGTCAGGAAGTTTTCTAGAGGCAGCTATGCAAAATTTTCGGAATATGTGTTATCTATCGACTGGACTGCATTGGTCTGCTCTTGCACATATGTCGATGATGCAGCATTGTTGTTTCAACGTTCCCTGTTTGAACTTTACAATTTTTGCTTCCCGAAGAGAACAACAGTGCGTATTCGTGAAGATGAGCCTGAGTGGATGAAACTTTTTTTAAAGATCCTTGTTGATGACCGTGATAGAGCGTATCAAAAAGGTCAGTGGATTAAATACCGCCGGCTGAGGAAGGAAGTTCAATCGCACACTTTCACTCAAACAATCCTACCTCAACGATGCAATGAATTCCAATGATACAAAGACACTGTGGAACTCTCTAAGGCTAGTGTCACGCAAGTCAAAGTACTTAGCATCTTGCAAGTTTACCTCCGAGGACTTCGCTTCTAACTTCCAGGATTCAGGTTCTGCATCAGACTTTGCCGCGAATGATGAGATTGCAGCTGATACTGGTCGGAGTGAATTCTGTGATAACTATCTGCCTGAGTCTACGAATGTGGATAAGTGGTTCACTTCGGTCAGCGTCTGCTGTGGCGCCGTCATCGTTGATTCCGTGTTCTATGGTTCTCAGTGAGCTTCGGCGTCTTTCTGGCTCGTCGATTGGTCCGGACGGTATCCCTCCCTGGGTCTAACGAGACTATGCAGATTATTTTGCACCTGCACTGACAGTCTTTCTCAATTAGTCTCTACGCGATGAAGTTGTGCCTGCTTGCTTTAAGTTTGCAAACGTACATCCTATTCCAAAGTGCCCACGTCCTACTTGCGTATCTGACTATAGACCGATTTCTATCCTTCCTGTAATGTCGAAGATATTTGAACGTATTGTTACACGCAATTTCATTCTCCGTGTTGTAAAAGATTCGGTGCATAAATCCCAATTTGCCTTTATTGCTCGTCCGGGTTCAGGGACTGCATGCGCTTTGGTCTCAGTTCAGAGCAAAATTTTGCGTTTCTTGGACTCATCATCTGATGGGGTGAGAGTCATGTCTATTGATCTATCAAAGGCATTTGATAAACTTTCCCTTTCTGTCATAATTAACGCATGTAAACAGTTTGGTCTTCCTGCTTTTGTGATCTCCTGGATTTGTAGTTTTTTGTCTAATAGATTCCAACGTGTTTTTAACAATGATATATATTCAGACTGGGTATCTGTGTTGAGCGGTGTTCCGCAGGGAAGTGTCATTGGCCCGCTTCATTTTGTACTTTCGGTTGATAGCTTGTCTCCGGTTTGTGAAAATACATCCTTGATCAAATATGCTGATGACTTTCTGTTTTTGCATTTTCTCAGGCATGTTGAGGATGACTGTCTTCAACTTGAGTGGAATAATGTAGTTGATTGGTGTAATTCCGTAAGTCTCCCTGTTAATAACAGTAAATGCTTAGTGATGGATATCATAATGAAATCCGGGTTAATAACGTCCCCCATTTCTGTTACTGAAGACATAGTCTTGAAACAAGTTACTTCGTTTCTGTATCTAGGTGTCATTTTTTCAAACAATTTGAAGTGGAACGATCACATTCAATACATTGTAAAAAAGGCATCGAGTAGAATTTTTATCATACGTAATCTGCGCCGAAGTGGGTGTGACAAGAACCTCATGGTTAAATGCTACGTCGCTTTTATTCGATCTATTTTAACATATTCTTATTCTTGTTTTTGTAATGCCTCTCAGTATTTGTTGAAAGATCTTGAACGTGTTCAAAGTAGAGTGTATCGAATAATTGGATTACCTAATGATGTTTCCCTGATTTCTTCAGCCGATGCTTCCTGTGTAAAGCTTTTTCAGTCCATTATTGCTTGTGATAATCATCCACTGATTGATATATTCAATGTTAGACATGTATGTAATGTCTCTACTCGGTCGTCATCGAGATTTTATCCACCTCCTTCCAAAACAACACGTTTTGGGAAATCTTTTATTAAGTTTTGTAAATAGTTTAGCTCTGTTATTGTGTATTATATTTTTTATTCACTTTGCGTGAGACTCCATTGACTTTCTCTTCTCATTCCGCTATTGTCATCGAATTTTTGTAATTGTTCACCGATTCTATGTTATAGTAGTGAACTAATAAAGCGATTCTTATCTTATCATTTTCCTAGGTTAATTACAGTTGCTCCCCGGAAAAGCAGACGACGCTTGTAGTATTGATATCAAATTACCACATTTTTATTCTCCCCTAAGTGTCTACGCCTTACATCTCTTCTGTGATTTATACTGAAGAAACAGGAGTGGGATATCAAGACTTGAGGCTTCTAGGAGACTTTACTATGCTTACAATTACATCTCTGCTAAGATTCAAATTGATTTGAAGATTCTAACTTTGGCTTTTAGAAGAATTAATCTGTTTCTCTTTTACCGAGGGGAGTAGTTTTATGATTTACATTTTCAGTTTAACAATTAAGATAAGGGGGAAAGAACATCGTAACATCGGCACTTAATTTAAATTTTGGAAATATGCTTCGTCATAAATTTCTTTGAAAAAAAATAGTTCTACACCCGGTAGACATCCAGGTACCGGTATATGATAACGCATTATTCACGAGGAGGGTCAAGTAATTTTAGCTGCGTGCAGAGTGAATATCAAACTGTTCCCACCAGAGAAAGTAATTGCAATTAGGTCTACTTCTCAATTACATGGCTACAATTACAACACAAGTCTGGTTAATACAGCTTGATGTTCATCGAATTCTTAAGCGTTTCTTTTTCGAAAGCGAATCGAAATCCTAGTTACGCTTATTTTTTACATGACAATATACAGGGTGAGTCAGAAAAAACGAAATCTGATTATAAGGCGAAATCGTTATACTGTATTTCATTTAACTAAAAATTAATATTCATTTAAATATTTATTGAAACTGTCTCAAAACATAAGCTGAAAATGTCTCAAAAGCACGCTAAAGAACTGACTCAAATTGAGCACCTTCCTGTTCAATACAAACCCTGCATCGGCGAACAAACGAATCGTAAACTTTTTGGCATGTGTCGCGACTGAATACTGTAATCTCCTCACGAATATAGGCGGCCAACTCCGTCGTATTATTTGGACGTCGCGCATAAACTGAGTCTCTTAAAGTGCCCCACAAGAAAAAATCGCAGGTACTGATGTCCGGAGACCGTGGAGGCCATTCCATGGGTCCTCGTCGACCGATCCATCTGTTAGGTAGATTACTGTCGAGAATAGCGCGGGCAGCAGAACTGTAGTGCGGAGGAGCTCCATCTTGTTGATAAAATCGGTGTCTGTTTTCAGCCTGTTGAAAAAAAGGATGAAATGATCCTTTAGAATACCACAGTAGCGTTCACTGTTCATTGTTGTGCAGCTGATGTCGAAGCTCAACACTCCTGTGTTGTCCATCATGGCCCACACTGTCACTGATCTTCGATCTTGAGGCTCTTCAATGAAGACGTGAGGATTGTTTGCACCCCAGTAGTGAATGTTGTGCTTATTGACGGATCCGTTAACATGAAAAACTACTTCGTCCGAGAAAACGATAAGCAGATGAAAGTTCCGTTGGCGTTCAAGTCGTGAAGTTATCCACTGACAGAACTCAAGGCGTCTATCGTGGTCATTGTCAGACAGCTCTTGTACATGTGTCGCTTTGAACGGATAATATCCTTTTCGGTGTAGGCATCGAACAACACTTCGTTGAGATACACCAACTTCGCGACTTAGGCGACGTGTTGAGATGTTTGGATCACTTTCCACAAGCGGTTTTATCAAAGTGAAAATATCGTCTCCGCTTGCAGATATTGGGCGACCGCTACCTTCCTCACGATGGTTAATGTCACCGTACACCAGGAATCTCTTCACCCAGCGATGAGCTGTTGAAGGGACTGGTGCTTCTTCCTCAAATTCTTCGCGAAATTTGCGCCTCGCCTCAGCAACGTTTTCGAATGCGACTGCCCAAGCGACAAGTTTTGCTTTCCTTTCCATACCTTAAATGAAGTTCAAATGACTTAGACCAGATTTCTTGGATGGATCAACTATCGACTTCATGATTTGAATTTCAACTACGAAAAATAAAAATACTGCCCAAGCGATATAGAACGCGACCATAGATATAGAGCATCAATAGACGAAGAAAATCAATGGCAATTGAAGACTATTTTTCGACATAATTCAGATATCGTTTTTTTTTTACTAACCCTGTACTTAGCTTTATCAGTAGTTTTTATTGATAAACAAAATCTATTATTAATGTTCAGTTAAACAGTTCGGTCCAGTTATGAACCTGCATGCTTATCAATTAGGCAGTAATCAAATATATCAGTTATTACCCAACTAGTTGACCACTGAAACAATAGATGAACATTACATGAGATTGAATTGTTGACTCCGTGTACATTCAGCAAATAACAATCTTGACTGTTTTTGACTTTGTTATGTGTATACCGGCAAACTATTTCGGCGTTTGCATCCCAATTAAATTCACAACACATCAGAAAATTTTTGATGCATCTTTGCATATACTCCGGGATCCTTCTGGATATAGAGAGCTAATGAAAATTCCCTTTCTAATTTTGAGATTGGTAGTATCAATGTCTTTGGCCAATACCTTTGTACTCATTGAGTTGCTCTGACAGAGTTGTAGATGTCTGTATACTGATGACTCCGGCCGGTAAGATGTTTTTTCACTCTGATATGTATTGAAGATCCGACTTATGTGGCAAAACACTTTGTGCACTGAAGTTGGAATACAGTGTTCGTTTTATGACAATTGATGTTACTGAGAGAACAATTGTTAAGACTGCAGATGTTCCATTCATTCCTGTTTTTGTTTTGAAGTGCGTGACGTAGTGTTGTAGTTCTATGAGCCATCCTGGCTTTGATTCCTTCGCTCTTGAAGATGTGCGCAATTTTTCTATCGGCACTGTCTGACAAGTAAGGTAGTTTCAGATACATGTAATCATGTTACGTTCTATTTCTTAGCTTATTATTAAATTATTTCGCGTTTATTAAATTTCCCCTCCATCTACCTTTACCGTCTTTGCAATGCTATCTGGCCCTGATGCTGGTTGAGAAACCGAAACATTGGTCAATGAAATGAAAGTTGCAGCTTAGAGCTTCTATATATTTTTCTCTTGTTTTGATAAAATGATGCTAAAATAAAATTTCAATATCTTATCTAATATTCCTAATGATTTCAAGATCTAAAACACCTTCGTGTGCTTATGTGCACCCATCGCTGACTGGTCTTAATGAATGACGGGCTATGAAATAAACCATGAAAACAATTGTGACTATATATATGCACAATTTGACAGGTAGACGAAAAGTCTACTTTTGAACAGCATCTTTTGATATAATGAAAAATTGTAAATGAATTAATTAGAAATCTAAGGAACTTCCGTCAGTACTTCTTTGCTTTTCAATCTGTCACCGAAAAATAATGTAACATTGGTGGGTGAGTGTCATTCGTTTGATTCAAAAGCCTTAATCAGCAAATCTGTCAGCAGGGTGCAGTACACGATCATGGGTCACATGTCGACTGTCATGGGTAGTTCTGACCTCCAAAGACTTTAATCAAATTGTCAATGCAACACTTTTCGCATAATTGATAAATAACCATATTTCCATTCTCACGTGTATTTGATGATAGCGCATAGGCCGGCACATCCAGTCATAGTCAGGCGAATGAGACATTCATGTCACAAATGTACGAGTAGAGCACAAATCAAGTGAAGCAGTCAATAAAATGCAGCATAGATAGAATGACTTCTGGTTTTCATAACTTTTTCTTTGTTTTTCCTTTTCTTTCTTATTACTTTCCTTACATGTCAGTAGTAGCACAAATCTCCATATTTTATATTGTTAATCCTCTTTCTATGTTGCATTTTATTGACTGCCTCATTTCATTCGTGCTCTACTTGTACATTTGTGAGATGAATGTCTCAATCGCTGGCTGGCTGGCTGTGCCAGTCGAAAGGCCTCGCCAGAATAAGCATTTTTACCGCAACATCACGGTTTTCGGCTTCTCTCAAATGGAAAATAATCGATCTAGCCGATTATTTGGTGCAATAATGACACTGTGCACTGCTCTGTGAATGCAAAGCAAAACTCGTTTCTATAGACTATGGAGGCACGCGTTGAATAATCAATAGAAGATGCCGACAAATTTTGAGCATTTGGAACGGCAAGCATTTCTGACTCAGTGACCGTATAAATTGTGATATTTGGCACACTGGAATGTCCATGCTGAGTGCCAAGCAGTACCGACCGCCTACATGTCACTCACTCTGTCACCAAATATTTTTAAATCGTTCAACGGGTGGAGCCTTTAAGAAGTTGCAGTATTTTGAAAAATGCACCCAAAGAATTTACTATAGATAATGCTTGAATATGCAATATGCCCTATTCATGTTTTAGTGAATACTGAAAAGCCTCTTAAATAATCTTTAAAAAATTAAAGCACATTTAATAATTCAGAATTCGCTAGAGATAAATAATGCCACCAACCTTTTTCGTTTGCATAATAAATGTCATGAGCAGTCATATCCAAAATACTTTTCATCAAATTCTTTATTTCTTGCGTCGAAATATGCATTTAACTGAAATGGAGTCGGTGTAGGGCAATAGCGACACAATTTAGGGCAGGCCCTACTACGTGAAAAAGCTTTCGCGCCATTTTTCCATTGTGCAAGTTCATGCCGTATAATTGTTTATGGCATCCGCTATCCATTATTAGCTGCATGTTCTCACAGTAACTGCATGCTCCTGCACCGGAAAATTCTAGCAAATGTTGTCTTTCCAAATGTTGTTTGCAAATGTTGCAAAAATGCGCTCCGAGACAAGCCTATAAAAATATATGGACTTATAGGCTTAACACACGAAAGAATAAGAGTAGTAGGAATAAATGCTCGGTCACATGGAAGAAAGGCACTCGCCTATGTGCTCAAGAGTATAAACAACGTATATTTACGTGTGTATACTCTCTTGAAAAATAATCTATAGCCTAACTGATGAACTATTTTCTTTTCTTTTTTTTGCGAAAAACGCCTCAAAATAGGTACAAAATTTTTACTTGCACGACGTTTCGGAAGTCTTGGTCACGTACAAATGAGCTAAATCAGGCTTTACAAACATCAAAGATCATCATTCCGAAACGTCGTGCAAGTAAAAATTATATACCTATTTTGAGGCGTTTTTCGCAAAAAAAGAAAAGAAAATGGTAGAATAAAAGATATGGCCAACCATCTAAAACAGATAACTGATGAACGCTAACTTACTGAACTGAACGCCGCTGGCCTCGATTGTTAGCAGTTGATGGACGATATGACCCGCCCCAGAAGTCGTCCTCGTCTTTAGCTGCATCTGTAAGACAAAAAGCAATGAACAAGAATCTTATAAGAATTTTCATCTTATGCCTTTCACCGGCACCATTTTAGCTTTCCGACTGATTCTCATGTACAGATTTTCAATGAAATAACATGCATAGGTACTGAATCTTCGAATTTACTTTCATCTTTCACTGCCGTGAAGACACTCAAACCGAAAAATACAGAAATTCAATTAAAAATTGCTTTGAAAGTACACATATTTAGTTCTATTCATCAGCCATAACCACATTTTTACTACAAGCATGACTAGAGGTTAAACGGTAAAATATTTTTAACTAATTGCTGGGCAAATACTAGCTAGCAATTAGCTTATAATGCCACACACGTGGCAAATATTTTTCATTAACCGAATAACTGATCCATTTTAGTATCTCTATTCCACGGAGGGATCATCCAAAATCTCGGACCTGAATTTCACCCGAACCCTTCCTAAATTTGACCAATAATAGAAAACTCACTGTGCACATCCTTTGAAAATGCGAACTTTCAATCATGATTTGGCGTCATCTGTTTTATCAATCACATTAGCCTTTGTAAATGCACTACGGTCTATATGTTTAGCCAGTAATGTTAAACCATCTTGTCTTGGTTTTTTTTAATCATGGTGCCATTGGAACAGCAAAAATAAGAATTAAACTATTTAAAGAAACAGTATTCACTTTCATCTTACTTCACTACGTAGTTCGGAGCTTCAAACTCAGTGCTTTGCATGTTTTGAAAAATAATCGCTAAACAGTGCACCTTTTTTGAACGATTAGTGCAACTTCACTACGCCATATTAAAAGAAATCGACAAGAAACTCACATTATTCATTGTCAATCTCATGATTTTTGCTCGACGGAAACTGGTGACTTCATAACTGAAATTATGATTGTTTCTCAATAGAGCAGATCAAACAATAATGCCACACCCTGAATGGTCCTAAGGCTTGCATTTTCTACACACTAAAGACACTGGCATGTTGCATAAAATGTATGATTGACCGATTAACCGGTTGCATTTCCGAACGATGAACCAGTTCAGAACTTTTAACCGCTTCCATCCCTGAAATGGACCAAATGAGACCGCTTATCAGAGATTAGAAGATCAAAATTGTCAACCCAAATTAAAAGACCATCGCAATTGTCTTCTATGACCGATTACTAGCAGGAAGGCAAACCCTAACAACCTCCTTACCTTTCTTAGCGGCCGCTACAGTGTATTTTGAATCCAATGTGAATTCTTTCTTTTCTATGGGTTTCTCCAAGTCTGAGACCGCCTTAGGTTTGCTCAAAAGTGAAGTGAGAGCCGATCTGGCTGGCCTGCTTTCTTCGTCATCATCGTCCAGTAAACCTCCACTGCGTCGCCGGGGTGCCGACGATTTCTGCGCTGATGTCAGTTCAGCCGGAGCCGTCTTGGATAAATTCTGATCAGGTAATAAATCATCCTCATCCGAAGAAAATGTTACGGTCGGTTTCTCTTTCTTGACCTCTGAAATGAATATCTTCATAAAAACAACTAATTTCACAACGGAGGTTGAGCGTAGATTAAGTTACATTTTCATCTTGACGAAGTCGTACATGAAATTGAGATTTATAGATAGCATGAATCAGTTTGATGAATAGAATTCATTTATAACATGAAAAAATTCCTTGAGCAATTTTAGGCTATTTTACACACTTTCCTGCTGCTCTTTAGATACGTCTATTTGGTGGCTCACTAGTATAACTGTTGATTGAATAATGCATATCAGAAACAACACTTTCTGATTTGCGATTTAAGTGTACGTAACTCTAATGAGTGTTTGAGTTTTAGGGATGAAACCTCCAAATCAATAGCATCAATTAAATAATAATTATTGTTAGAGCTGTATTCTTGATGTTATAGATTTTGATCCGGACGAAACAAACTTAAGACTGCGAGAAGTCATCCACATCAAGACACACAAGCCGCAAATGAATTCAAAGGCCGAAATTGAAAAACTTGATGACTCTTTATATTTGTGATTCGGTACATTTTACATCCAGTGCATCATCATCATTTCTATGCAACAATTTTTCTATGTACCTTTTTTAAGTGTTTCATCTCTTAGACCATCGATATTTGTACATATTTGTTAAGATTGTGAAATCTGTTTATCACAACCTGAAGATAACCTTGGACATAAGGTTGAAATATATCGTAAGAGAAAAAATAGAGGTTTTTCAGGACCTACCACCAGAAACTTGGCTTTCCCAAAATTTTCTAAATATCTCATTATTTACACCATTCGAATCTTCACGGTCTATATTTTGTGACGGTGAACCATTGATGTACTGTCAATCTTCCTGTTCGCCAGAATTCAGGCTTGAATTTCCATTACGCTCAATGACTAATTCTGGCCGTTACCATCAATATTGAGGAAAATCAACTCTAGACCCAAGCACGCAGACAAAGCAATTTATCTCTGCGGGCATGCCTTTTCACGGCTACAAAACTTCTAATTTCTATCTTCTGTCAACAGATCACATATCATCAGTGATGCACTTCAGATGCATGCATCCTGATAGATTGACATACATGACCCAGCACACCAATCAAATCACACTTAAACAATACCAGCGTTAAGCCTGGGACCAGAGTCGCCTGCGATTAATGAATTACACTATACGTGGTGCGTTCAATAAGTGGCCGACCTCACGCATTTAATTTTTGATTAAGTTGTTGTTATTTCTTTTACAGTAGAACATGTGCATCAAAGTTCGTTAAATACCAGAATTTCTGAAATAGTGTTATATTTTCCCCCCAATTTTCAAATGTCAAAATTTGGAAATGACATCTTATTTTTTTCAATCTTTAAATTTTCAAATTCTTATTTTTCTAACCTCACTTACTTATTTATTCATCACTAGCCAGCTGTCATAATGAGCCGTTATTGTTCTTATGCGCTGTTATTGACTATTACGCGCGCGGCCATGGGACTACATGAGTTGTCATCTGAACCGTTGTTCAATGTGCAACACGATCTGTGTGCCTTCTGATCGAAGTTGACGAAAATGACGTTGGAAGTCTCGCAAATTGAATATCGCAGTGTCATTCGATTTTTTGTTTTAAAAGGGACTTCTGTTAAAGACATATTAAATGAATTGAATGCTGTCTATGGCGAAAGTGTTCCTTCTCACACGACTGTTAAATATTGGGCAAGAGAATTCAAAGGTGGTCGAGTTTCAGTCGTCGATGAAGCAAGAGAAGGAAGACCTATAGAAATTTCTATCGACGAGGATCTGATAGAAAAAGTTCTGAGCGACCGACGAATAACAGTAGGGAGTTGTCAGCCAAATTCAATTGTAGTACTGAAACCATTAGCGAACGCCTCAAAGCTTTGGGAATTTGAAAGCTTTGCTCAAGATTTGTTCCTCGGTTCCTTTCTGCTGAAATGATGAAACACAGAAAGGCATGCTGTTTGCTGAACATCAATACTTTTGAACAGCATGGTGAGCAATTTCTTTCTAACATGATCACCGAGGATGAAACTCCCTTAAGTCGTTATCTACCTGAATCAAGGAGGGAATGATCAGAATTGAAACTTCCAGGAGAGAAGCCATCGAAGAAAATGAGATCTTCAACGTCGCATCGGCGCGCGATGATGCTTTCTGTCTTTTGGGATACACATGGCATCATTATGCTCAATTTCGTGCCGAAAGGAAGAACCATTTATGCAAAGTATTACAGTGATCTTGTATTGGAAGTGAGGAGAAAACGGAGAAAGTAAAGAAATGTCCCACTATGGCTTCTCAACGACAACGCAGAATTTAGAAGGCATTCACGCAGAAATGTAGAAGGCAGCCGTTACAGAATCGACTATCGGGAACGCAAGACTAACTCTTGTTCAACATCCGCCTTACAGTCCTGACCTTGCACCGATTGACTTCTGGCTTTTCAATCACATCAAGAAGCACTTGCGCGGACATCATTTCGACACCGACGAAGAGCTTCAGCATTCCGTTAAACTCTTTTTTTCTTTTTTGTCAGAGGACTTCTTTGAAGACGCTTTTTCGTGCCTCCTTGAACGCTGGAGAAAGTGTGTCGAAAGTGACAGTGGATAAGTAGAAAAATAAAATGTTAAAGCAGAATTTGTTTTCATATAACCAGTCTTTCTCTGTAGTAAGATACACGTTCTCTGAAGTAACAAAAAATAGGAATTTGAAAATTTAAAGATTGAAAAATAATAAGATGTCATTCACGAATTTTGACATTCGGAAATTGGGGGGAAAATATAATGTTATTTCAGAAATTCTGGTATTTAACGAATTTTGATACACATGTTCTACTGTAAAAGAAATAACAACAACTTAATCAAAAATTAAATGCGTGAGGTCGGCCACTTATTGAACGCACCACGTATATCAACAAGACATTAATGAATGATAAACATGACATATTATAAATTCCAACAGTTTTCGAAAATCGGTGGGCTGAAGACCAGGACTCGTGTTTCTTCGGACTTATGATAAGTGATATAATCTGACTCTATCCGACCCTGTTCTACATGAGTCCGACCTTTCATGTTTGGGATTCGAGTAAAGATCGCTCATCTTTACATTGAGTTGCAGGTCAGTTGGCTGTTCATTCCATTGTGTCATTGTTCAACATTTCACATACACGGCTGTAACATCTGACGAACATTATCTTCGTTTAGACTCCCGATTTGCCTCCCTCTCTACTTTTTACATGCTCTCTAATTTTTTTTCTATGTCATGTTTTCATACAAACTCAGATCATCTTTCATCGCTTGTATCTTTCTCATATTAGCTGCATCATCCAAAGCAACAAACTGTATCTGTAGAAAGGTGTCACAATGCTCTTGCAAAACAAAAGATGGCAAGATGATTGATCTTAGTCCACTCAGCGTCGGTCCTATACCAAGATTCCGTCAGAATCATACATATAATTGTCAAGCATGCACCTACTCCTGGGATCCTTGTCGAATATTTCCATGTGCGGCATCTACAAATGCATCAGTTTGCCAAGAATCAAGATCAAACCCATCAAAATTCACGTACAACCTCGGTCTTCAATCATCAGGAACATTTCATATGACAATCATGGATTGCACATCCGCTATACATCAATAATAAGAAGTACAAAGGTTTATCTTGTATGTGATCCAAGCATAGCTACAACGAGGTTCATTGTCGACCGAGAACGGGTATTTCTTAGTTACAAAATGACATAAACTGTTAGAGAGGCATGTCCTGTAGATATAAGTGGTAGTTATACAGATAGCTGGAATAATGTATTGTGAAGATGCTTGGAAGGTCTTTTAAATCCACTTCCTAATTTCATATTACTGATTCCGCTGATATTGATATGATTTTGCCTAGAATGTTGCGGTACATCCTGTGTGCGAGTGATTTTAATGCACATAGATGTAATTTTGATTTAGTCAAAATTGAATCCGAATCTGTTGAAAAGTGTCAAGTTTTCTTCACAGTAACACCCGACATGATTTAGACTAGAATAGAATAGAAAAATATTTATTCTCCATACAGATGGGTTTCAATTATACATTTTACATGCGTGAAATACATTTTACATAAGACAGATTTCATGACATCAATTACATTGGAGAAAAAGACCAATGACCCGCACATGGAGTATTAGACCTGGCCCTATTTCTTACCTTACGTATATACAAACTGCATGCACGGATAATTACAAAGAACATGAAGAGACCACAAATTACAGTGTTGCATACAAATTTACAATTTTTACACAAAATCAAAATAAAATATACATTATACAATGTCTCTGCTTATAAATGATTTTAAGTGTTACATATACTGTACATAAGCTTACTTGTTTTTATACAGTTAGAAATACACAAGAACGGATATCATTATACTATTTAGCAAGATGAGTCTGATTATTGACATAAAAGTTTTCTATTACGTACGTGTATAGATTTCAGATGATTCAGTATAGCACTTGTTTTTCGATGCACATCAAAAATAATTCATTTTATCTATCAGCAGTGATTTCAATTTTTGTTTGAATTCCTTTGTTGTTTAAGCATTTTTAATGTTGTTTTGTTCCACAAAAATGGCATTTTCAATTTACTACTCTTCTGCTCAAGGGATGCACTAAAATATGGGATTTTATAATTTTCACGACGCCTAGTTGATTCTTCTAAATGGTTTTTATAGTATGTGGGCAAGCTGCTATCACTGTGTTTTATTTTATATGAGAGAGTCAATAGCTCAAATTCATGCATTTTGATGGGGAATTTTCATAAGCAACTCTGTTAGATATCAAAAAGAAATATCATGATTATTCCAAACAAAGTCGTTTTGATTTAACTTACTTTGTAAACCAATGATGAAAGATAATCATCTTCCTGTGATTCGCTAGGATACAAACATGTGAAAGAATGGATATTTACTGACGATTTCAAAGACATTCCTGGAAACTTCTCCATTTACTTCGCCCAAGGTGAAAAGCGATAATGAATCAGAGAATATCTTTAAGATCACTGATAAATTCATATTGATATAAAAATCATTAAAAGAGGTGATTTTACAATTTCGGCTTAAGAGTTAATCATGATAATGAAGTATACAACAGCTTGATAATTTTCATTCATCCAAATTCACATAAATGGCGCCAAATCCAAGTAAAGGCGATTAGACTATGATATTGCAGTGTGCTGAAGTCTGTCAGGAAGTTAACAGAAAAAAGTCCTGAATAATATTTTTTAAATCACATGTCAGGAACTAAAAGTATTTGATTGAAACACAAACAGTGGCATACAGGGATGTAAAAGAATGAATATTACTGACATTCCAGGACTTGTTTAATTGATGAAACAATAATTTTCCCATTTACCCTGAATTTTACGCGTATTGTTGTTAAAAAGTCCAGCAAATGAGTGCCTTCCTCACTCGATTTCCAAAATATTTTTCTACCGCCAACTTCTTCAAATCCAGCATAAAAATTCCAAATGTGCTTGTTTTTTCCTTGTGTTTTTTGTACGTTTTCATGCATCAGACATTTTCTTTGTCTTTATGTGTTCACCGCTTTATCTATCTAATCCAATCTTGCAGTGATTCCTTCGTTAGCCCAGCCATTACAGAAACCTTCCCAAAACAACTCAATACAGCGGCGTATTTAGCGGGAAGCCATCGGGCCATCGTCCGCCCCCTCACGAAATAGTCGCAGGTTTTTGGCCTGCAACAATCCCAGTTACGAACACTGAAGGCGAACTATCTTTCATTGCTCTAAAGCATCTCAAAAATTATTTACGATCGAGGATGGGAGAAGATTGACTGAAGAATGGATTAGCCCATCTTTATACGGACTTATAACCATGGACATTCAGATCAATCGCAACCAATTGCTAGATAACTTGCCATGCGAAGTAGACGAAGATCTGATTTTTTGTAGGCACGCATTCTATAAAATAGACCGGACACTCTTGAATACCAAGCCATTTCTGCTTCATTTGAATAAATGAATAATAATTTCGACTGTAGAACTACCAAAATTTTGAAAATTTTGGCATGGCTATTTCCTATTATTTTTTGCACAATATTTGGCGACGGAAGATACTATCAGTGTAGTGTAAATATATCATATAGGTATCAGTACAAGTCACATCAAATTAATTCAATTCAGTGAAGTAAGTTAGCACTAATTTTCAAGTGCATAATAGGCCATAGTTACGAATGAATATAATTTGTGCTCCCCTAGAGGAATTTCTGGATGCGCCACTGACTCAATATTTGTCGCTTCAGATGTCCACATTCTTCATGTGCAAGGTTTCCCATGACTCCAGGGATTTTCTTTAAAGGAAGCTCACGTTCCTCACTCTGCAGCGGATGACTCGGAGAAAATCTGCAAGCACTCAATGCTGCCAGTCTTATCGATCACTAAGCAACACTTGACACCTTCCAGGCTTCAAACCCTTTCTGACAGAAGCCGGATTGACGGTGCTCGGAACACTTCCAGGTGCGTCATTCTAGTTGTATTGTTTCTGTTGATGAGGGCTGGTTTAGAACAGACTTTTATGGATTGAATGCTTTCCTTGACCTCCAAGACCCAATATCAGCTGTTTTTTACAACATTCATGGGGAAATAGCTTTATTCTTGGATCAGAAGAAGACATATGGTAACAACAGCAATAAAACATTTTGAGAATTGAAAGGGAACATGCACTGGCTCTTTTTTGCATACACCCGCTCGGTAATGGATCATCAAAACATTCAGCAAAGCTAATTATCGATAATAACTATGACGCTGAAACGTTATTGTATATGTCATCCTTTGTCACATCCCTTCCATTAGACTTGGAGGTGGAATAGGTGGAGACTGAGTGGTAAATTCCTCATTACTCAAGCGCAGATGTGAATTAGTGTCTCCCAAATCATATAAAAAGTTCTCTGCGATAAATTATTACCACTCAAGATAGTTGGATAGAAAAAAAATTTAGACAACAGCGTTCATAAATTTGTCGCTGCAAAATAGTTCATTTGCAGCGGATGTACACGCCCTATGATTCGTGCTGAATGCACAAAGCAATGTACAGTGAAATCGATTCGTCTCATTTCAAATTGATTATTGAAAAATACATATTTAGCAATGCATGCAAAAACGCGTCCAGTTCAAACTATTAATATATATAAACTCTCTACATAAAGTTAACGATAATTGTGTTTTTGCAAATTCTTATTCCTAGTGAGATTCTAATTAACATGATTCTGGATACTGATTCTAAAACCGCACCGCATGGAACTTCCCATTCCTTGCAAGCATGCATTAAAATAACATCAATTAACCCTCGCCCCACTGTTGTGTTTTTCTGAACGCGAATTTCGCCCCCCCCCCGCTGATCTCCCAAACTATTCACCAATTTTTCCAAAACACGCATCAATCGAAAGGACATTGAATGATAATTCAGAAAAACAACATCAGTTTTATTTCTTTGGTCATCCCTGGGTTGAGGTGAAGGTCAAAGGTCAAAACGCGCCAATTTTTGGCAAATTTCCATTATATCACTGTATAAAATGGAAAATGACAACAAAAACTAATAGGATGGCCGCGAACAGAAGACTACGTTTCATATCGGAGTAGGCAAAAACCAGTTCTGTCTTCTTCTAAAATTTTATGGCTAAGAGATGACGATAAAAGCTATTTACAGGCCCGACGTTTCACGCCTTCGCGCTTCCTCAGGGGCAACACAAACTAAAACCACACTAAGGCTCTCCTTATGCTGTCGGTCTTACTTGTGGTTTTGGCTTGTGTTGCCCCTGAGGAAGCGCGAAGGCGTGAAACGTCGGGCCTGTAAATAGCTTTTATTGTCATCTCTTAGCCATAAAATTTTAGAAGAAGACAGAACTGGTTTTTGCCTACTCCGATATGAAAAACTAATAATCCATACACTAATCGAAAGATCTGGTTAAGGTGGCTAATAAAACCATGGCTATTAATCACCCTGAGATTACATCATTGCATCAGATGAGGTCAAAGGTTAAATAATTCAAACTTTTAGTTCTGCTCAATTATCACTAAAATCGCATAATTCAGTATTTACTTTCTGCAGGTGAAGAAACAACCCAATTCGATGACTTTCATCGCGACAATGAGGCTTAAAGCAATAGGATTCTGAAAACTTTCAATAATTGCTGATCAGATGCAGAAAAGTACAAAATTAATAAAATATCATATTTCAAATTTCAAACATGCATATATAATAAGCAGATAATTTCAAATTCAAATATTGCATAGAGGTTACATAATTCGCAGAAAGCAAGCTGTTAGAAATCTGGTGGCCATAGCTTGCTTGGTTTAAAAAATATTCAGAAGTTTGTCGGGGTTCAAAAAACGCCCCCTTGGGGGGTGGGAGGGTTAAGACATAAGAATTCACCTTGTGGGTAGTAGTTACTGATTAGCTTAAACTCCACATGCATCACATGAGTGGTGTGTTTACAAGCAGGGACACAAATGTTCGCTCTGTGAAGATCGTGGCATTCCGCAGGGGGGAAATCGAAGTTCTGAGGTATGAAAGAGCCTGTTTGAACCGAAATCAGCAGCTAGTTTGAAATAGATGGTCCTGGGTTTTCTTTCTCTCGAATATAAGTTTACCCTTTTGAATTATTTACAATAAGCCAATGACATTTTTTCACTATTATCTACATATTATTTAGTAAATTAATTTTCATCACTATTGATTACTTACTGAACTTAATAAAACATAAAAATGCAAATTTTGAAAAATGTCATTTGCTAACCTTGAAAGCACACATCACCGATAAACAAACGATTCATGATGTACAATAAAATCCGGTTATCACTCCCTTTAGTTTTTGCCGATAAGTAAAATTGAATAAATTGAATAAAAACAACGTGTGTTTTCTACTCGGACGTTTCGGGTCCCGACCCTTTATCAACGAGTTTTGGCATCAACTGCAGTTACAAGTGGTTTTATATACTTCAGACATCTATGCGGTGTGACCATTTAATACCATTCAGACAACTCATCACATCGATTCAACACCGGTCTTCTACGCTTAATCCAACGAGCTTCTAACAACGCAATATCAAGCGGTCTCTTCACGCATTCAAGAATGTTGACATCAAAATCTTCAATACCATCACACTCACATTCACGAACATGGACGCTCAGCGCACTCCTATCATCCTTATGCCTAATG
The DNA here is from genome assembly GCA_907163375.1 of Prostheceraeus crozeri. Classification (NCBI taxonomy): domain Eukaryota; kingdom Metazoa; phylum Platyhelminthes; order Polycladida; family Euryleptidae; genus Prostheceraeus; species Prostheceraeus crozeri. The sequence continues at coordinate 31,923 of CAJQUW010005432.1, read as the reverse complement.
CTGCGGTTGTGCTCTAAGTATCGAGCTCTAAAATTCCTACAAGTCTTGCCTATATAATTACCATCACACTTTTTACAAACGAATTCATAGACAACATTGCTCACACTGCAATCAAATTCCATCGGCAAACTGGCACACACATCACAATTTTCGTGCTTGTTCCTATTTTTCTTTATCTGAAAAATATCTTTTAATTTTTTACTACTATTATTTACTACATTTATATCAAGGTCATATTTTTGAACGAGACTGTTTATTTTTCTATTTAGACTATCACTAACGAAAGGCATCTGTAGATTACAAACTCGCTTTTTATCATGATTGCGCTTTTTTCTTCTATTTTTGCGACTACAGTTCAAATCTCTATCACTGTAGCCATTTCCTTTTAATTTTTTCTTTACTTTGTCTGTTGCTTCTATCTGGTCAGATGCTAAATTGCATCTCTCGTTTGCAGTGCTGATTGAATTTATCAAAAAATTCGTTTTAATGTGGTTTGGCACCCAGCTATTTTTGTTTAAGCAATTATCTGAACTAATTTATTTAGTATAATGCTTGTAATTTATGACATTATTTTCAATCAAAATGGTTACATCTAAAAAGTTCAATGATTTATTTGGTACTTCTAAAGTGAAATTTATAGATTCGGTCACCGAGTTGAAGGCCTTAATAATTTCATCGAATATTTTTGCTTCGTTCGGAAATGGGCCCATCACGATATCATCGATATATCGTCTATAAAACTGAGGCCTAATGTTATTATTCCGTAAGGCTGTTAGCGCCGTATTCTCTATATAATCCATAAAAATTACAGCGAAAGGAGGAGCGTAATGAGTCCCCATAGGAACTCCACTAACTTGCAAATAGACTTTATTATCAAAAGAAATTTCATAATTGTAAGTTACAAATTTTAGACATTTTTCAAAATTATCAGGGGATAATCCGAGATTATCAATTTGGGACCAATGTTGACGAGCAAAGTTATTGACTACTTCTAGTGCTAGTTCTAGGGGGAATACTAGGATAGAGGGAAATGACATCCAGGGAAATAAAGATTTCCGAGTTATTCAGATCACTTAGATTCTTGATACTATTAATTAATTCCTTAGAACTATTTAAATGTGCATTAACAAATTCTAGTAATTGATTAAGAATTCTGCTACATATCCAGTCTATTTTCTCAGTTGGTGTATTCCTCACAGAGGCAATAGGTCTCATAGGGTAGGCTCCATTCGATTGGGGCTTGTGGTCTTTAATAAACGTGCTAAATGCTGCAGGTTTGGCTCCCGAGACCAACAGTCGCTCTAAATCACTTTTACACAAAGTATTATTAAAACAGGACCGAACTATTCTATTAGCTTGTTGTTCAATCTGCAGACATTTCGACATTTTACGAGGCTTGTATACTTTTTCTTCTTTTAGCAATTTACTCGTACTATCTATAAAACTATCTTTATCGGTCACGCATAAACGCTTACTCTTGTCAGTTGGTACAACCACCAAGCTTTCATTACTAAGGAACTTTTTAGTTTCTTTTACTTGATATTGAACATCACGATACGGTTTAGACTTTTTTGTGAATTCTACTTCCTTCTTAACTTCGTTCATAACTTCATATTTAAAAGCGTTTAGCTTATTTTCGGCTTCTCTATCCAGATGTTTAGGAAAGCGCACAGTATTTCGATCAAATGGAATTATTAAGCTCTTATCAGTAACATTGTCTACGAAACAGTTTTGCCAACGTAATTTATATGTAAGTTTATCTAATTCTAATTCCACATTCTCTAAGAAAGTTTTATTTAGAACAGGCGGAGCACGAAACTCGGGTCCCTTTTCTGAAAGGCGACTGCATACCATAGGTACTACCATAGGTACATCCGTATAAGGGTACGGGAAAGCAGGCTGAATACGGATATAAATACCTCTATAAAAACGGCTGAATACCTTATACCGATGATTATCTTTGTAGTGTGGCCAGTAACATACAGAGCACGAGAGTTGTTTTGGATGCTGAAAGAGTGAAGTTTACTAATGATAGTGGTAAGCAAGTACCTATGGTATGCAGTCGCCTTTTAGAAAAGGGACCCGAGTTTCGTGCTCCGCCTGTTCTAAATAAAACTTTCTTAGAGAATGTGGAATTAGAATTAGATAAACTTACATATAAATTACGTTGGCAAAACTGTTTCGTAGACAATGCTACTGATAAGAGCTTAATAATTCCATTTGATCGAAATACTGTGCGCTTTCCTAAACATCTGGATAGAGAAGCCGAAAATAAGCTAAACGCTTTTAAATATGAAGTTATGAACGAAGTTAAGAAGGAAGTAGAATTCACAAAAAAGTCTAAACCGTATCGTGATGTTCAATATCAAGTAAAAGAAACTAAAAAGTTCCTTAGTAATGAAAGCTTGGTGGTTGTACCAACTGACAAGAGTAAGCGTTTATGCGTGACCGATAAAGATAGTTTTATAGATAGTACGAGTAAATTGCTAAAAGAAGAAAAAGTATACAAGCCTCGTAAAATGTCGAAATGTCTGCAGATTGAACAACAAGCTAATAGAATAGTTCGGTCCTGTTTTAATAATACTTTGTGTAAAAGTGATTTAGAGCGACTGTTGGTCTCGGGAGCCAAACCTGCAGCATTTAGCACGTTTATTAAAGACCACAAGCCCCAATCGAATGGAGCCTACCCTATGAGACCTATTGCCTCTGTGAGGAATACACCAACTGAGAAAATAGACTGGATATGTAGCAGAATTCTTAATCAATTACTAGAATTTGTTAATGCACATTTAAATAGTTCTAAGGAATTAATTAATAGTATCAAGAATCTAAGTGATCTGAATAACTCGGAAATCTTTATTTGCCTGGATGTCATTTCCCTCTATCCTAGTATTCCCCCTAGAACTAGCACTAGAAGTAGTCAATAACTTTGCTCGTAAACATTGGTCCCAAATTGATAATCTCGGATTATCCCCTGATAATTTTGAAAAATGTCTAAAATTTGTAACTTACAATTATGAAATTTCTTTTGATAATAAAGTCTATTTGCAAGTTAGTGGAGTTCCTATGGGGACTCATTACGCTCCTCCTTTCGCTGTAATTTTTATGGATTATATAGAGAATATGGCGCTAACAGCCTTACGGAATAATAACATTAGGCCTCAGTTTTATAGACGATATATCGATGATATCGTGATGGGCCCATTTCCGAACGAAGCAAAAATATTCGATGAAATTATTAAGGCCTTCAACTCGGTGACCGAATCTATAAATTTCACTTTAGAAGTACCAAATAAATCATTGAACTTTTTAGATGTGACCTTTTTGATTGAAAATAATGTCATAAATTACAAGCATTATACTAAATAAATTAGTTCAGATAATTGCTTAAACAAAAATAGCTGGGTGCCAAACCACATTAAAACGAATTTTTTGATAAATTCAATCAGCACTGCAAACGAGAGATGCAATTTAGCATCTGACCAGATAGAAGCAACAGACAAAGTAAAGAAAAAATTGAAAGGAAATGGCTACAGTGATAGAGATTTGAACTGTAGTCGCAAAAATAGAAGAAAAAAGCGCAATCATGATAAAAAGCGAGTTTGTAATCTACAGATGCCTTTCGTTAGTGATAGTCTAAATAGAAAAATAAACAGTCTCGTTCAAAAATATGACCTTGATATAAATGTAGTAAATAATAGTAGTAAAAAATTAAAAGATATTTTTCAGATAAAGAAAAATAGGAACAAGCACGAAAATTGTGATGTGGGTGCCAGTTTGCCGATGGAATTTGATTGCAGTGTGAGCAATGTTGTCTATGAATTCGTTTGTAAAAAGTGTGATGGTAATTATATAGGCAAGACTTGTAGGAATTTTAGAGCTCGATACTTAGAGCACAACCGCAGCATTAGGCATAAGGATGATAGGAGTGCGCTGAGCGTCCATGTTCGTGAATGTGAGTGTGATGGTATTGAAGATTTTGATGTCAATATTCTTGAATGCGTGAAGAGACCGCTTGATATTGCGTTGTTAGAAGCTCGTTGGATTAAGCGTAGAAGACCGGTGTTGAATCGATGTGATGAGCTGTCTGAATGGTATTAAATGGTCACACCGCATAGATGTCTGAAGTATATAAAACCACTTGTAACTGCAGTTGATGCCAAAACTCGTTGATAAAGGGTCGGGACCCGAAACGTCCGAGTAGAAAACACACGTTGTTTTTATTCAATTTATTCAATTTTACTTATCGGCAAAAACTAAAGGGAGTGATAACCGGATTTTATTGTACATCATGAATCGTTTGTTTATCGGTGATGTGTGCTTTCAAGGTTAGCAAATGACATTTTTCAAAAATTTGCATTTTTATGTTTTATTAAGTTCAGTAAGTAATCAATAGTGATGAAAATTAATTTACTAAATAATATGTAGATAATAGTGAAAAAATGTCATTGGCTTATTGTAAATAATTCAAAAGGGTAAACTTATATTCGTATGATAACAAATTATTTCGAATTTATTTCTGTCTTCTTTACGAAGCTATCTTCAGGGAACTTAAATATTAGTGTTAATTGGAAATAATTTGTTATTATACTAATATAAGTTTACTTGGCATTCCCTTTTCGAAGGAGGAGATAATGTCCAAGTGACGGGAAAAAGACCAAAGGAGCGTCCGAAGAACACCTGGGACGAAACGGTGGCATCTGATTCCCGTCTGCTTGACGTAACAGCTGAAGCAGCCATTGACCGTCAAACTTGGCGGAGATCCATAAGGAGAAGTAGTCTGACCCAATGACATTGGAACAAACGGACTCAAAACGCGCAAGTAAAGTAAGTAAGTCCTTTTTGCATCAATCTTACATATGTCTTTTAATCGCATTCGATCATCTCCCATGATTTCACTTAGATCTAGCAGAAATACAAAACATCACGTGTTATCCAAATATGCTTGCATTCATATTATTCATATCACATGTGCACGATAATCCACATAATCCGTCAAACGTTTTCTTTGTTGTGAGTTATTCCCCTGCTTACATGCATTTAAGACTAACCGAAGCACCGCAAAAAATAGTTCAAGTACATTAGTCACAAAGATGAATGACTGCGAATTATATAGCAATCAAGTTACTATTTGTTCTTCGCTTAGTAAGAAATTCAGAAGTTTGTATGTTACATTCATGTTTTCATGTATTTTGCAGATTACTGTGAAAGATCTTAATATTTTTAATTTTATGAACGCAAGCCCGCAAGGCCCGCGGCCGGCCGCCCCGCATCCAACTCTAAAGAATAGAAGCAATGATGGTCTGTTTCTCTTCGCACTCTTTTGGTAAAAGCAAGACTGCACTGAGGTCGTTGTTCTGTGACACTTGCATATCCAACGCGATGAGTTAAGTTGGATGGGAAACACTGCACACGGTGTGCATGTCTGCGATGAATAGAAGTTACCGACGATACGAGGACAATGATACGAGGGCAACGATATATGCTTCCTGACGGTTAAAGCAAAAGACTGATTTTTATTCACATGCAAAGAAAATTTGAACACATAAATTATAGGCTATAGAAACAAATGAGATTAGACATGAATAGAGAAAAAGTGTCTATAGAAACAGACATGATCACAGAACTTTTTAACTTCTGTCGTTCTTTTTACTTAATTTTCTGTCTTATTTTCAAGTCTTTAGTAGTAGTAGTAATGAATTAGCGTATATTTATTTACGCTGTCTCGTTATTCATTCTCATTGTCTATCATTATAACTCGCATGTACACTTGTAACCACATGCTTGTAAGACTTGTGAATTCTTTTCGTCATTGTGTCTGCTGGGTTTGCCTTACATCGAGTTGCCATGATTCCTCCCACGAAGCATTAATATCTTGATTCGTTAACAATTTTATGATCGACAAGTCACTTGACAAGCTTTCCAAAATTACAGATTTCCCATCTCTGACATTGTGTAATATACATAAGCAGCACTACATTTACACACTATATGAATAACACACTCACTCCCTCTTTATTACATCTCATTCATAATGATCATTTTAAAATTGCAATTAATTGATTGTGCTGTCTTAACATTGAAAGGTAATTCTGAAATTATAAATTGTTATGAAAAGCAATATTGGTGTAACAAGCGTTAATAAGAATAAATCGGAAATCCGCATATCTTAACACCTATCACCATTGAATGAAGAAGAACTAAAGAAAGCAGATCACATTGCAGAATAACTGACAGTGACCAACCATGGTATCTGTTTCGTGTATATCCTAACAATATAATTATACATTCAGTTGTAGAGGAGACAGACGCAGGTATGATGCGTGCACTACAGTATTATTTTGTGTCAAACTCAGAAAATACCAATGATCTTTGAAAGTGATGTATCGTCAGTGACAATGATAGCCAGCCGCTTTGAGAACAAGTACTTGGAAGATGCCCTGACTAGTTATGCTACATGTTTTTTGAGTTGGAAAGAGTCAGGTAATTCTGACATGTTGATTATCATTTCCCGTCTTGCAACATTTTTCAGCTACCATCCAGCAATCATCTTCAGGTGCAACATACTAGGGTTAGAAGTTGAAATCCAACTCAAAAGATATTATAACATTTGAGAGTAATATTTAGTGTATATATGAATATCATTGCCTCCAAACGCCAACATTTCAGTTGCAAAAAAAATAAAAAATTTGCAATAAAAATAAAGTTTTATGTCGAATATTCTTCCAATGTGGGGCATACTGTTCCATTCACATCGGCAAGCCTGTGAGTACAACTATCTGACAAATCCCCTGATTGACAAACAGATGCGACCGTGTGTCATGGCCTTAACTGGCACATCATTATAAACTATGATAAACCGGTCATAATAAACTATATAGTCGTAGGTGGTGAATGCTCACGATGTTTGTGAGCTTGAAGAACTAACTTACCGACTTTAGCCGGAACTGACGGTTTTGGGGACTCCTTCACCGGCTGTGGCTTGGCGCTTGGAATTGTCACATTTCCTGCAAAGTGTAAGAATAACGCTGGATTACATTTTTGGGCGCAAAAGGGCCTCCTAAGTCATCTCTCCCCTCCAATGATTTCAAATTTGTAATAAATCGCCATAAAACTTCAGATGCAAGTATATAATTGTATTTTCTATCTACGCACAAAATTTCATGTAGATTGAACAAGTACTTTAAGAAATAGAGGTGTCAATGCGAAGTGTGAACGATCCATACTCGTCAGATAAATTCTAAGCGAGGTACGCGATTATAGGTAGTAATGATTCTGATTTAGACACATGATTGACGCCTCTACTTTAATGAGTGCTACTCTAAAATTGCATGAGATTTTGTATTTGGATAGAAAGTACCCTCCGCTGCGTGCATCGGAAGTCTTGCAGTGATTAATTCAAAAGATCTGAGACAAATGTGAAAGCGTGAGAGTTGGAAGATATGACCTGGAAGACCGATATTTTGTGTGCGCACCTCAAAAGTGAATATAGAGTAGCAAGGACACAGTACAAACAGCCTACAGGAGACCCGTATTTATAAATCCACCTTGATACCGGGATATCTTGGATTTAATAACCGAGGGAAGGTTGCATGCATTACCATAATGCAGGCTACACCTTACATATTCGCACAATCTCCACAGGTAATCTCAACGAATGTTCCCAATATGAAACAGAAATAGTTCATGAGAATCGTTCATCCAGGTTTGCTTCTTCTGACGGCACTTCATTCACAATTCAGTGCTGATACTTTCCAAAAGGCTGACAAATGCGTCCACTTCGATGTACAGGTACTCAAGACTTTGAAGACCGCAATGCAATCAATTGAATATTGTCTTAATTCTACAACTTTTAGAGGCACAGAATTTCTTCTGTTCTGTATCATCTCGATCATTTCTTAATCAGCTTGGGTTACTTCTCTCATTTTCCTCAATGCCATGAATCACTCGCTCAATTTGACTTTTTCCATCTCAGGAGCAGCATCTGCGCCATTATAGACGTAGTTGAGTTGCGATTTGTGATCAATGTTGGAGTGGAAATTCGATTTTAGTTACTGAGACTTGCTAAGATTCTCTCATGGAAAGTGTAGAATAATAGTCAGTCCACTTTCGGGAACAGACACATGCAATGTTTCAATTCAACTCCAGGCAAAATCGAATGCACTATGCGGATAGATTTGTAAAGCGGGGTTCACTGTACAACGCACTTGGCATGATTCAAAATTATATCTTGGTGTGAAGCAGCATTTATTGCCTGATAAAGAAGGCCTATCTGAGCATAACAATTAAATAACTCAAGCAAGCAAGACTAGCCTTTAACGTGAGTGTTGAGTGCTAATTGCATCAGTCTACAGCTGGAAGTTGGCCGGCAAGATAGGAGAAGAGGAGAAGTTCAATCGGTTTTCGAGCAATAATACAAAATTCACAAAATCGACACTAAATCACTCGTATAATCTCATTTATGCCATCAATATGCCATGATCAATCATGTTCGTAAGTTCTATCTTTTAGCTGTATCTGTTTTACTATTAGATAATACTTCATCAACGCTCGAGAGAATGGCGCTCAGATCTTTGAACCTCAGATGTGGAATCGGACACGTGGTTTTTACCCGGATTCTCAGTCGGTGGATAAATCCTGCTCCGTCTCATTTTTTGCCATTGGCAATGATGAAATCCCATCCTATAAATAAATACAATGCACGACAGAGTGGGGTCCAAAAGCTAGCATAGTTATGGCAGATTTTAGAAAATATAAGAGTGGGAATCATGATTTCCCTAGTGACAAATTGGAAAAACAGGTTCTCTCGCAATTTTTACGACGCTTTATTGTATGATACAAGCGCGAGTCACCCGACGCGCTTCATCTACACAGGCAGTCTCAACCCTTGAGACTGTCTTTTTATAGACGAAAAGCTTCAGATGACTCGCACTTTTATTATACAATAAAGCGTCCTAAAAATTGAGAGCGAACCTGTTTTTCCTATTTTCATTATGACTGACATCCCGTATCGACAACTCTGTCCTCGTGACAAACTATCAATGAGATGACAGGGTAAGTGATCAGTGATTAGTGACCAGTAGATGTATAACAAAAGTAATTTGTTGGCTATATGCCGACAAATGCCTTATTTTATACTTAAACTTATAACTTTCATTCCAGACGTCCAATCTTTGAGATAAAGGTGATGCATGTGAAGAGAAACACTTAGTCTCAATAAACCAAGCACCAAGTCTCATCAGGAGAGAGATCTACTCAGCGTACTAAAATTAGTCCATCACTAAAAATTGGCAAATTTCATTTTTCTTTAAGCAATTACCGAAATTGAGTACGCAGACTACAGATTCTTTTTTTGAGATTTTGTCTATGGTCGAGATGAAATGATCCTCTTACCCTGAAGCATCTATACCTCAAAGATTAAGTCAGTTGGGTGTCTGGCTCAAATGCTAATAGGATTTTCGAGCAAAGAGCTTACATGTAAAGGAAATTCCAAGTCCAAGAATGCTTTTCAAGATAACCTTATTAAAAAAACTCTGAGTACTTTCAAAAGATCAAATAGCATACTGATTAGATATACGGCTCGTGTTTTGTTTCCACACATCAGGACCTACTTTTAGCAAGAGTTCCATAACCAGCTTTCAGCAAGATTATTGGATGTGCGGTATAATTTATTGTCATAGTAGATCATGTGTAGTGGGTATAAGAGTTCCTGGCGAAAGACTGAAAGGTCTTTCCTGTAGCCTTGGTAAGATACAAGCAAACAAGTCTGCTGATAAGTTGGGTCATTTACAATTCTGGTTGAAGCCAATAGCTGTGTATCGGACCCGGACTTGGACTCGGTAGATTGAGTCTGCAGCCCTACTTTTAACATTCAGATTCAACCTCAAATGTGATAGACTTTAGCTCACAATTCAATTATAAAAGCGAAATAATTTCACTTAACATTCACTGCAGCAACACAAAAAAGATAAATGATCACCGAAGTGAGGTAATGCGGAACAGACAAAGCAGAAACACCAAATGCAGAAATGTGTCAAATATACCGAATGCAGTTGTGGCCAAATAATTGACTTTTTCTATACGATGTACCTTCAACTGAGCTGTCGTCACTGTCAGTGAATGCCGTGCCTTCTTCCACATTTTCATCTAAATGAACACAAACATTCGTTATAAACCATCCTAATAAGCAAAATACTTTTAAGTATTTAAATAGAATAATTAAATATTAAGTTGCATCATCAGTTGAAAAGCAGAAACAGACTTGAATAACTGCATTTTCATCCAAAATTAGGCTAGCTACCTGATGTTAAACGGACGCTTCGGCGAAATATATCGCAAAGACAAGGAATGCCGTCTGTTTTCGACTCGATCCTTCCAAATCTCAATGGTGACTGACGAACGCAGGCTTTTCAAATGCACATCATGGCTCATGGATGAAATATATGACATCTCAACAAACAGCGCATCTTCATCAGCGCGTGCATGAAAGCCTGTCATGTTGAGTACAATCATAACATGAGTTTCAAAATTCAGAGAATCAATGATCTAATACCACACGGCAAACATGACAAATACGACAGACGTGAAAAGCAAAATTTTGGATCATTTCATCACTTGAAGCTCATACTCATGGACATGGCGCTAATTTGAGTATGCATAATAATGCAACTACACTGTAAACTGTCACCTCCTAAAATAGAAGAAACCTGCATCCTAAAGAGCAACACACTAGAATTTTAGGAGGCTGCATGAAATAGAATGTTGACATACTAAAGAGAACAATAACCCTAGTGCGATTGCCTCCTAAAACGCTTTGGTTTAGGATTTTTTATTAGTTACGAATAGTCTCTTGCTTTAGTGTGTGTAATTTAGGAGGTGCTGGTTTAAAGTGTATGGAAGTGTTTTCCCTCGTACCCATGTAAAACACGAGACTAAGAGCATGGAAATCTATAATTCAATTGTTGATTGTTCAATATACGCTATGTCAAATTATTCTCTATTGAATGATTCTGTTATCGTTCATGTCTCAAAACACAGGTCTTCATAAATTTCCAAACTATCTATAACTTGCTCTAAATCTCAAATCTTGCATTAAGAATTTATTCACACATGCATGTGTGTGAAATTCTACATGTAGAAGAGTAATTGGATAGGATAATGGTCAGGACTCATCACAATTGTAGATTCGGAGCATATTTGATAACTTTGCAGTATGATCAATTAGCAATTTTGAAAACAAACTGACGAGATTCTTGTTCTAAGCAAAGTAAACGTCACCTATATAACCTTATAAACTATATAAACGATAAACGATTACCTGTTTGGTGGAAGAAGTGATATGCGTCAAAAAGCCCTTCATTAAGAATGTCAGATAGTATAAATATAAAAATGTATGCCATTCGCTGGCGACTTCTGAAATTAAAATTTTCCAACACAAAATAGTAGAAATCTTCAATTATCTAAAAAGAGACTGAAAATAACAGAACATATGGGAAAAAATAAAAATGTAGAAAATATGTTTACCAGAAAGTCGAAAAAAACAAACTACTGACACTCTGAATTCCACAAACACAATTTTGATATCTATACCTTCTTTCTTGATATTTTGAGTCGATTTAGTGCCCTTCGATCCCGAAGCATCGCCCAATATATCGTCAATCGCGTCTGCTAAGTCTGTAAGATAAAAAGTAATGTTACCGGTATTTGTAAGTCTTCGCGTCGACAATTTAATGACTTTAATTTACCGTCATCAAGGTCATCAAAGTCATCCTTTGCAACACTCTTCTTGGTAACTGAAACTAAATGGCATGAAAATGTAGCAAGACATATTGTTCATCAAAATGTCGAATAGTTCATTGAAGGCTAATGTAATTTTCATTCAATGGTTAGATAAATATTAAGAATCAATAACATACGAGACAATAGCTACAACTGACTTATAAATCTGAACTGAATAAAATTGTCGATCTTACATGGAAACTAACCACTATAGCTGAGTATTGAAATGACGACAGCTATTCCTGAAATTCACATTTTTAGTGCCAGAGTTTCTAGGCTTTTCCCTCATGCCATCCAAAAGAGAAAGCAGCATTTATTGCTGCTATTGAAATATCTGTATTGAAGATACACGAAAGCTTACTTTCTTTTACCAATTGAGTTATAGCCTGGGTTGTCTATGTTGTATCACTGATGCAAAAACATTACTTAATTGATGAGGCACTGAAGTCTTTGTTGAAGATTGAAGTACCGTCAGTATCGTCACAACGCTATTCCGACCGTTCGATCAAGCTCCTTTGTATTGCAAACAGTTCAGTAGCAATTTGAAATCAAACTCTACGTGCATGAGCATTTTATTTATATATCATCGCTATAGATTTCTAAACTTCATAAAAGTCTATGTTGCTGCTGTCCATGGATGCTGCCAGTAGCAATTTTGTACCAATGAGTGGATTTTTATATCTTTCTGGTACAACTAGGATTCCAATCCCGGGATTGAGAAATTAACAATATAACTCTACTCCGTCTAAAATAAGACAAGTTGGCGAAGATAAAACAACAAGAAATCCATACAAGATAGATACAGGCTCTTCACACCTCAATATAACGTCAGTGAAACGTTTTTTTAACAAACGACTTTTTGAATGAAGAGCGAAACTTAAATTTGAGCTTGTCATTTGCCAAAGCTAACTATATTTGAAAGTACGACCAATTTGAAGATGAGCAGCATTGGTGAAGTTGGCCTACACAGTACCAGAATTAGGAATTGAGTTAATCCTAGGGATTGAGATCTTCAGGAGGCAAAGTGCTCACTAGACCACAGTTTTTATTTACATTATTATTGGACATTATTATTATTACAGCGGCAATAATTTCTATATTCTTGGTTACTATTCGTCAATCAATACCACTCCGAAGTTTTCAGACGCTGTCGCAAGAAGGCGCTATTAATTCATGTGCATCACTTCCTGTGATTCCAAGTATCACCCGGGTTATACAAATAAAGAATCACTTTTAAGTTATCTCTGCATTTACACTTTATTTGGCTTGTTCATTCCTAGAATACAAGTAATCATTTTCAGCTCTTCAGAAATAATTAAACTTGAAAGGAGTCGTTCATTGTGATCGCACGCAAAAATGAATTGGCTCCATTCAACAATTTCGAAATCGTTCTACTACTGTAAAAAGGTATAATCAGCAACATCTAAAATAATGACTTACATTCTTCCAGACATCATAAAGTACCATATCAGCATGCTCAAAACATTCATTAACTCATCTACTACTGTGTATGCTTGACATATCTCATATGATAAGTGTACAGCAGTTAAGGTTTAAGCTACAAAATACATGCTTATCTTACAAAATGCAAAATCTGATTGACATAAGTAAACACAAATTTGAAACAAAATTAAGACTTACTGGCTGGTTTTGGTTTTAGTTCAGTAGTTTTCTTATCCCTTGGAGTGAATAATCCTGCATCCAAGTCATCGAGATTCTGTAAGAAAGTGCCAAAGTAAAAGTACATGCAATAAACAAAATCAAACAAAATCCTGTCATACCGCAAGCTTCTTTGACATTTCAACTGGATCGGCATCTGATATATCTGAGTCTGAATCAAAATCGGCCGCCATTTGGCTGTAGAAATTGTCATCATCTGTCCTAAAATTGTAGATAAGAATATGGAAGTGACACCATATACATGTTTATGTCTTTACACAGGGATCCACGTGCATGCACACATGAACAATGTTCTTTGAGAGTGAGTTTATAAGTGACTGCAAATATATCAGCACTCACGCGATTAGTTATTGTGATCAAATATAAAATAATCCGTGAGCAAATAGAAGTGCTGTGTTCAAGCTTCCTTCATGATAAGGTAGCGAAAATTAACGTGCTATTCTATTATCCTGTTCATCTTTGTTCAGTGGTTGTAGGAACCATCATAAACATTTATCCCATGCTTAAGGCTGACCACTTTCTATGTAGGCAGAAGGTAAATAAAAATTAATCGAATTCTTTGTTAGGTCATTCATTCGCAGCATTTTCTCCTTCCCACTAATGACTACCTACACACCATAGACAGTTTTCATATAGATCAGGGAATAACAACCAGCAGGTTAGGTACCCAAAAAATCTTTAATAGAAGTTAATAGCAAAAACTGAAAATTAGAACTTTTAAATTTTGGGTGGCAGGAATGGGCCACATGGTGGTAAGGTATGGGCCACCTAAGAAATTTGGATCGAATACTGTATGCATTTCTCAATGCATGGTGTTTAGTATACTTCTGAATCTAAACAAATAAACACATCAGTTATGCTGGCTTGAAGTGCAGGCCTGTTTGCATATTTAGGCGCATTGCATTTTGAAACTCATGGTCTGATGTAAATTTATCACAGATTTTCGTCAATTTACAACGACTGTAGTCTGTCAACAGCAATTCGAAAGGCGCATTCATTTCCTGAACCAAAAAATACAGACAACGAAGTACAGACGAATCAGTCAATTTTGGATGTAGACACTATCACACCATGTGAATAGTACCTCAAGTTTGCATACTCGTAATGCGTGTCACAAATGTTAGTAATGTTTAAGGCGTCAAAGCTAACAAGCTTTGACAAACTTAAACATCCACTTCGTCATTGAATTCGTGACAGACGGCTCTTCCTAGGATTGAAATTTCGTGCTCACGAAGTCCACTCAGCACGTCCTTCCACTGCATCTGTCTGTCTAAAGAGAGATGTATAGCCAACTTCGATGTGATTGCAGTACATGTACTTTCTTGGAAAGGCGTAGAAAATCTTAAGGTCTAAAAATTGCACAATAAAAATGGAACATGGCTGACCGGTCACTTAGTCAGCCTAAACCTTAACAGTTACTGTGTATAATATCATGCTAAATCATATTGTAGAGTTATCATTGGGTTTATTTTTTGAAGAAGTGTAGCATGGTGTGGTTTTCGGCCGGCACATACCACCCGATCAGGTGGCCCATACCTTCATGCAGAGGGTGCCTAAAAAATAGACTGAAATATATATATAAGGAGATATGCAATTTCTTCAATACTGAAGTTAGACTACAACAAGGCGTCTAACTTAAGCATGCTAAAGAGAAATGATTTTATTGACCAAACTTTCGGTGGAAACATACAAAGATGGTAATTTTTTGAAAACTTTTTAAGTTATGTCCGAAATGTATTCACCTATGTTTCTCCTAAGCCAATGCAACTGAAGAGCTGATAACAGCATGTGGAAATGAGTACATCAGTAGCATATAACTGGCATACAAATATTTCACTTATCTTTATTCGGCTTCCGTAGAGAACGGTGACCCAGAAATCCCACCTGCCCATTGGCATACCTCCTCTTCACCTTCATATACAGTAACCTCCTGCTTGAACCCGCAACTTGAACCTGAGAATCTTAAGCGGCAAGTGCGTACTTAATACAAAACTCGATATTTTTAGCGAATCTCAACTACAAAATACAAAGCGCAGTTCTTGTGACTGAGGGAGCTAATTCTTTGAAATGGTTGACGTCATAGGCTGTCACCGGTCATGGACGATAGAAAGACGATATGTAAACAAGTTTGTGCGAATGAGGAAATCGACTCGATAGCACCGGAAATTTTGAACGACTTCGAATCCTCGAATTTTTAATGAACAAGGACGAATTGGAGCAATTTAAGCATGTCGATGATGACAGCAGTGAAACGTTCACCTATCGCAGATGCACCCATGCACAGTAATGATGACAATTAACGTGCACAATCCATTCCAATAATCCGGTCAAATGTACCACACAATCCTTACACAGCAGTGCAAGTTGAAGCAGGCGACAGCTATTAGTTGCATTACAAGCGAAACGCATAAATATAAAAAACATTAATCAAATCACTTTGCATGATATGCTAGAACCAAGGGTTCGGAGCCAGAGCCACCCGGAGCCGTGGTAGTAGGTCGGAGCCAGAGCCGACAGGAAATACCACGGCTACGGCTTGAAGTGTTTTATGTCCTTGAATTTAACCACTTTCCGAGAAGAAGTCATATTTGATAGTGTAGCTAAAACGAATGCAAGTGTGCCATCGTTGTAGGTAATCCTTTTAGATCTCAATACGGAGTCCTATTAAAAGGCGGTGTGCTATCAAACCTCGGAATCGGAGTCCTAACAAATCGTTAGAATTCTTCATGCCAACTTTAAATAAGCAAAGTCGACAAAGAGAATGGGTCCTTTTTCATGCCTTTGGGTCACAGTTCTGAAGAGCAGAAAACAAATTTAGAGATGGCTCCGTATATGTTCTCCCTAAGTTCAAGGTGGATCCCCAAGACAAAGGAATGAAAAGCGTAGTAGGGTGGAGCGTCCTCATTGGAGCCTGTCTGCGCACCTGGCGAACGAAAGCGGATAGTAACCACATCCTTAGAGCAGCAGAGCAATGCAGGCTCTGTATTGACGGAATAGAGCTTTCTGGTACTTTTTTCTTTAGGTGGAGACATAAAGTGGCGTTCCTGATGTCATGCCAGCAATCTAAGGCAAATAGATAAGATCAAAATATGCAACAATTTTCCGCGTCCCTGTTCTCAAAAGTTCACGTCCAAAGGAGGGATCCTCTTAGGCCCGAAGTGGACAAATCCTCAAGATATGAGAAACCAACTGACTTTCGGAAGCTTTGCAAAAACATTCGATGCACTAAAGACTAATTCGATTGAAACAGAATAATACAAAAATGAAAGTCAATAAGTGAAAATTAGTTGCACCCAAGAACCCGTATGGTGAATTTGTGAAAGGAAAATGACAAAGCAGGACCAAAAACTCGCTCCAGTGCCGAAGTTGCAAGCAGTTGAAACATTAAGTATACTGTGCTGCTGGAAACCCTACATTGAAATAAATTATCCCATCTCAGAGACGAGAAGAAAAGAGGATGCGGAAAAAATAGGAAAACTAGCCTTAACAGAATGGAGAAAAATAAGAGGATTCACAGATGAGAGGTTTAAGAAAAAGAGCAAAGATGCTGTTGTTACATGTTGATGGCATCTGCACCAAGAAAGACGAACTCACAAAATTAATGAAAGGAAGCACTGCTGACATTGTTGTCACGAAGAGCCTGTAAAATTCTCAGTAAGGAAAGAAATATTGATAGAAAGGGAAATACGCCGAGGACAGTCGTCAAAGAAGCGGAGCAATTGCTTTTACTATGACATCTCTTACTCATATCAGATTCAATATACGAAGATACGTGCACAAGGGTAGCAGAATGTGGCAGTACAACGGAAACTGAGATCACGATCGAAAAGAATAAACACAAGATCACAATTGCCAACATCTGCACCCTTTACAAAATAATTCTGTCAATGATTCAATGAATAAGAACTTATAGACAATCAAATAGTCGTCGGTTGCAGAAGAAAATATTAGTCACACGAGATTCCATGAAATTTAGTGGAGTGATCTTTTTACTCCTTTACTGTTAAGGCAAATATTTCCTTCCAATTTGAAATCCTCCATTTCTTAGCCCAGCCCTAGATTTTGCAGTCATCACGCAGATCATTCAAAAGTTGACAAAAAATGCTCATCAAATTTTGGGAATAATAAGTGTGAAAAAACACTGAATTCCAAAAGCTTTAAGAACACTCTTACAATGTACAAAGGTGCTTCAATAAACAAAACACATCAATTATCTTCGATTTGTTCAGCATCAGTATTGCCATCATAAAAACTCAGCAGAGCTCACTTAAAGAAGCATTCCAGAAGATATGTTGTTAAATTAAAGCTGTCATCTAAAAGAAAGATTGATACGTCATTTCAATGTCCAGCATGTCAAGTTCAATGTCATTGCATGTCCATTGTCCAGTCTCACCAGTCTTTTGCACCTAAAATGTGCTCGAATAAAGTGTATATACGCTCAATCCTCAGATGGACGGTGGCATTCTCGTTCGCGATTTTGACTGCTGCATCACTGTTCAATGCATCTTCAAGCAGCATGCTTATTTAAACAAAAAGTGCTATACTGAGTGCTTCTATAGCTAGCATATCCACAATACTGAGATAGGATAATGATTTGATAATTGTGTAAAAATATCTCAATAAAATCTATAGGCTATGCTGAACAATGCTGACTACTTCTTGTTCGCGCGCTCTATGATCTGTGTCGTCTAGATCGGTCACTACCCCTTTTGGAAACTGACACAAATATGCATATGTTTAACACAATGTGAACATGCGCGACTAAAGAAATAACAAACCAGGATGTCTGCTATACTTTGTTAATAACATAAATTACATGTTGCCTGACCGATTCCGGCATTGTACCTGAGAGTTAACTTAATATTCTCTTGTATTCACTAACTACATGCCGATCAGAAACAAGCATATCCAAGCGTTGACGTCAGCATGGCTTTAGGAATAACTGCACGAGCACATGTAGATTGCGTGAATGCGCTTTCTTTAACAATGCATGAACTAATAACATAAAAATTTAAAATGTTCAAGCAAGCGTCCAACATTGTGTATATATATTAGCACCACTAAATTGCTAAACACATAATATTTCAATAACAAGCAGAGATCACTTGTACAAGTGAACCTATCTTCAGTTTGATATACTGAAGATGCATACTGAAGATCAAATATTGATAAAGCATACATGTACTTTATGAAGTATGCTGCATGTCCTGCGACAAATTTTGATTCACTGGACAAAAGATTTTGAATATTATGTGAATGAGGAAATGTGTAATGTGGCCGAAACTTTTAATTATTATGCTTCCAGATAAACGACGCTTTTCAAGTTCATAATACGATTACACTTTGTAAAGCCATGTGCATGCATTCAGAAACACAGTTTTTATTCCTTTTTCAGGATTATAACTAAGATAAGTGAAAGCATTAGGGCCTTCTTTAGGAGGTTTTTCAGAACTGTTTAGAAACGTCCGAAATCGACCACATGCTTCTTTTCTTAGGTAATTTGTAAAGAATTATCTAGCCAAAATGGCGGAAAGGCGTAAAAAAGGGGGCCAAAACGTTTTTAATATCGTTCAAAATCTATTCTAACTTCACACGATTATAAATAAAGCATTGCTTTACATAAGCAGACATCAGAATTTACGCAATTTTCAATATTTACGAAAGAACACATAAAATACCATAGATAGCCGAGTAAACGAAATTGTTATCAAGTCAACACTTTCCCCCTAGAGATCCAATCAGCACGTACTATCCATGGAACATCAAAACATGTTCCCTTTATCCACATACAAAATGGCAACCCCCACTGTCACTCAAACCATAGACATCGGACTTCAAAGTCAAACTATCGATCTGAGTACAATCAAAGACAGAAACGAAACTGTAATCAACCCAAAACTTTGTAATTAGGGATCCAATCAGACCATTAGCCAAGGATCGTCAAAATATATCCCCTTTACTCACATCCAACCCAACGGCAACCCTCCAGTGGCTTTCATTCCATAGATTTCTTCAAAGTCAAATGATCGATTTGAGCAAATTTGTAAAATACTATTCGCTCTTTATTATTTTCATGATTATTAGGAATATCCAAATCTGCAATTATGTGGGATCAACTCACGGCAAATAAAGCATATGACTACTTCCACTGCATATTTCATGCGAGAAAGTTTTGCAAAAGTCGAACGTCGTTGAGTTGCTTTCTTTATGAGGAAAAAGTTCTTTTTCGAAGTTGAGTAGGAATTTTTCATGAAGTGTCTGTCAAATAATTGAACTGCAATCAGCTCCATGTCAGTTGTGAGTAGGTGTATGAAGTTATCACCACCATTTTCAAAATGGCTCGTCCATTTGGGCAGGTGTGGCAAAGCCCCACCTATTGAGATGTTGTCTAACTTAAATAACCTGCAATATCAGAAATGGACTTTACTTCTTGATCATAAATTTCATCTACTTTCATCCAAATCTGCTCTATTTGTGTGACAATAAAGCTGGCGAAAATCAATATTCGTTTTCAAGACTGATGGTCGTGCCCAAGCATCGAGATTGAGGTGACTTTGGCGTAGTTAATCTCATGTTCATTTCGCGATCTGAGCGAATAGGCAGAATTGACGCGCACTGAATACGTCAGACAGTGGGCACTCGAGAAGGAGCCCGAAGGCTTCTGATTGGTTAACCGTCAGTGCAAAGACAGCGCTTTGTGATTCCCTTTTACTGAGAGTGCAATGTGAGGCTAGCATCAGCAATCAGTCCATGAATCTGTATAAAGCACCCACAGATATTTGATAACACCGGTCGGTGCATGAGATTTATCTTTTTTTAGCACGTCGTAACTCGTAAATTCGCTGAATGACTTCTGTAGATTTTTATTGAAAAGGTCTTTTAGACACTTAACTGATGCTGAGAAGGCCGAAGTGAAGAGATTATGGATGCATACTCCCGAAAATATTGCGTTAACACGGAAGGACGGTAGAATCACAAGAACCTTTAACCGAGCATGGTTTGTGAAGATAAAGTGGTTCACGAATAGCGAGAAGAATACGCTTCTTTGTTTTCCTTGTTTGTTTCTTTGCGATGGAAGCGATAGGACGTGGACTAAAAGAGGTGCACATGATCTGAAACACTTAAGTGAAAAGATTACTAAACACCTAGCGTGATAACTTCACTTTTCTTGACACACATGCCTACAGAGTACAGCGTTGAACGAAGCTTAAAATAATTCATAGAAAACTATGTTTGTAATGGTTATTCAAAGCCTGAAAGATAGACAAAATGTTGCTTCAACAGTGTAACTAAATGCAGTGCAATATACATGTATACAGTGTAGTTAACATATTCAATGTTTCTCATTCAACAAACTTTGTACCATTCAAAACACATGTTCCATAGATTATTTTAGCATCTATTTTGATTTCACAAGTAGTCAGTTGTGGTCAGCAAAAGGTCAATTGTAAATTTTCCTTGACGCACGATTGAACATGAATATGACCGAATTTTGTAATGAGAATTGACTGACAACATCATGTATTCATCACTTATCCCATGATGAATGTTGGTCAACACTGATCAAAGTTGAGTAAGTGTACAAAATGATGCACCAGGAAATATTCGTGACAGAATTGTTGCTCAACAACATTAAACGCATATTATTCATAGAAATAGGTCAAGATCAATCAACTTTATTTGAGGTGTAAGGCCATGCTTCATTTGTTAATTTGGCAGGCAGTTTTGTGCTATATCCAGTCAGTTGTGGTCAGTGGATTTGAAAATTATACAATTTTTGTCATTATACTTCCTGATGTCTACAAAAGGAACTCCACAAATGAAAATTTTAGATTATCACCAGTGAATCAAACATTCATAAAGCTTTTAGACGATAGGCCGATAACTTTTTTTGAATTTTGACTGAACTAAGGGCATCTTCATTCAAGCTTTATAAATTGCCTCGTTTCACATTCCCACGGCTAGCACGGGCTGACTGGATTCCTAGAGCCTAATCAATAGCATAAAGGCTTAATATATAGGAATCCTGGACATTTCGCTGCCTAGAAAACATTTCCTAGCAATATTTTAAACTACCATATTCTGATGTAATTTTGCTCCCTCATTACGAAAATAACGTTAATTTGCGCTGATTGATCAGTTGAACGTAGAAATGTACTTTTCTTGTAAAAAAAAAGTATGCATTTTACTAAATGCATTTAAAGACAAAATACAGCTTTTGACAGGAAGACAACTTTTGACACCTCAGATTGTTGACTGCACTAATTAACTCAAAAAACCTGTCTTTGGCGAAACTCTGAAAATTATCAGGTAGAAACCCAGAAACACAGTATCCGGTCAGATCGGCTGGATATTTTATCATCCCTGTACTTGCTACTTTCCTCTGTTTATGGGTGACATTTGCTTGCTTTGAAATTATAGAAACAATAGTCTATTTCTCTACCAAACCTGACACATGATTGTATTTATTCATAATGAACATAATCATAAGGTATCACATCCTAAGCAAATTATTCAGGCCACCAGACCGGCTGAGCTGAGGTCTCATTCTTCCGTCTTATACCAAGGCTCATTTCTTCAAATCAATCAATGGATCATGATATACAATACATACACACATCTTTATTTGTCTTCTAAGTTTTTGAGAAATTCAGTGACATCTTTAAGCGTGTCAACTTGTTTCCTAGCAATAAGCTATACCCGACAAATATAAAAAACCCAACTTAGCACGTTGTTTCCTACATATCACTTATATCTTCTACCTATTAATGAAGTAAACAGCATAGCCGGCTCAGCCGGTGTCACATCCGTGAGATCAAAATTGCACCGGCTCACAGAAATCTAAGGTCAACAATGCTTGTCACTTCAGACTCAATCTGAATTCAACAGCAAGAGTCTGGAAAAAATTAAAAATATTATATGTCGGGATATGATCAAGGCATTGCTCACAGCTTCAGGCGACAAACTACAGTTCAGCAATTTACTCACTTTTTAGCCATGAGGTATTCGTTTATTTCTAAGTAATTGAATTTTGCGGTATTTACAAATACGATTTAAACAAACATATTAATTGTTAGACGAAATTAGCAAGAAACTGACCTTACACCATAGTTTTTTTGCTATGATCATGGTTATGACACTGGTTGATCATCCCGAGATGCTACAATATTTGGAATCTGTGAATGATCCTGCTTCAATTATGTTCCTCTGATTTTGATCTTAAATGCTGATACTCATTTATTGTAAAAATAATATTGAAAATCCGGTCTTGTTTAGCAAGATTAAAAAAAGTAGGACAGGACAACAACCTTATGCATACAGTGGTTTCTGTTGCTCCTTCAGGCACCGACCCCAGTCTAAGCGACTGCATCATCTTAAATAAGAGTCAAATATCTGTTGCCTGCAATAATGTGCTGGCTCAATTTCCTGTCAGAATATCATTTGTGATCTAGCCAATTTAAAAAGGAAGTTTACTATGATGCTTATGAAGATCACAATCTTCTCCATACTATACTGTCCACCATGCTGTCCACTTTTGCTAGCCGACTCTAAAACATCTCTGCGGCATGATCTATAATATATAATGCTACTGTCTGATTTAGATAGTAGTACGTATTTCACACAGTAATTTGCTAGAGCAAAGTGAAACAAAATTACTTTTGCTGAATTCCTTTTAAGAAACAATTCCGATCGACATACTCCAGCTATGAAGCAGCTCAAATGTTCATTCATGCTCATCCGGTACATAAGATAAGGTAGTATTAATAATAAATGAAAGTAAAGAGCACATTTTCCGGTATCTATAATGAACTTCTAAATGTCAATTGCCTACGTCAGTAAGAATAATGAACTTCTAAATCTGCAGTACCGCAATTGTCGAGAAATAACACAAATTTTAATTTTATGGCATGCATCAGCATGGAATTGTTCATGTATTCATGATCTTTTTTGATGGCATTTGCATTCACACTACTAGTGCCGTCTAGGAGCCGCGGTGCCGGTGCTGGAGTCGCCGGGAGCAGTGGTAACAGGTCGCAGACCACAGGAAATACCACGGTTCCAGCTCCGGCTCCGACTTGAAGTTCTACGTATATACATTGAATTCAGTCACTTTGCGAGAAAAAAATTGATATTTGACAGTGTAGCTGAAACGAATGCAAATGTGCCATCTTTCTAGTTGTAAACTCTCTTGTAAGCTCCCACAACTCTATGATCTTCGTCTCCTCTCAATGCAAAACCTATTGCGAATCTTTTATCTGAATTTTTAAAGGGAATCGAGGACTTCCTGAACGTGATTCGGTCAATAAGACAACTGTCGGACGAAAATCTCCTGGAGAACAATATGGACATGCATTCTTCCCTCAAATTTAATGTACTGGTAGGACTATTTAATACAAATTAAAGCACATTATTGGTTCTTATTTATTATTCCCTTAAAAATGCACGATTATATTTTATGTGTCTCATTTTCAATGAAATATTTAGGAGAAGCATTAAAATACTTCTAAAGAAGTGCCTTTGATACAGGAAGAATTTCTGTTCAATTTGGAGGTTGTTTCAATTGATTGATAATGTGATAAATATTAAAGGCTTAACAGCTGAGTGGTTGAATAATATCGTCCGACCGGTAGCACGAGTTTCTGCAGGGAACGAGGCTGAAAATTGCACTTTCAGATAATGCAGTTACACCCTATTTATGGCTGCTACGAATCTGCGTGTCTGCCGAGTGCGGTTCATGCTCTTCAGACAGGATTTTAAAAATGCTCATTTATATGTAGCTGCATGTGGATTGAAGTTTTTGAAACCCCTTTCAGAGGCCGATGTGTCTGACTAAAATACTTAATTTTAATTAGGATGCCCCACAATGGAATAATAAAATATTTTACTCGCCTCTGATTAGACGCTATAAGTGGTCGTGGTAGGGAATATATCAGAGACTTCAGTCATTCCCCCAAAAAGGGAAAGAATTCATGGCTCCCTCTGCGACTCAAGCCTCACAAAAAAGTCTTTGGGAAGCAATTGCTATGGAACATCTTCAGGTCATTTTCTATCCTGTACATGTTTATTCCTCCAATCCGTGCTGTATGCGATCATGTATTTAAGGACAGCAAGTTTCAGCAGAATTTTGATCAAGATGTTGGGTTTTGACAAAAGATAACGATTTGATAAATCTAAACGTGTTTCGCTTCTTAAGCAAGGGTACATGAACTGCATGACTTAAGGATTGCTCTACATCTACTGTAGTGATCACTTAATCGCAAAAACACAGACAGTCATTTTATCGAAAACGTCAGTCTGCTTCCGAATGGATTTACATGTGCTTTCTTTGATCTGCAAGAGGAGGTGCCGGGTAGACCTCGGCAGATGTGCAATTTCGTAGTAGCCACCGTGTGAACATCATTCTGTGAAAGTCTCATTTCGGCTTTGTGTTGACGCTCCGACTGTAAGGTATTGGGTATGATCCGGAGAAGGAGCCGTGGTAGAGAATCGGAGCCGAGCCGATGCCGGAGCTGGTAGCTGGACCACGGCTCTGAAACCCTGGTTTTCACACCACACTACACTGTATACGCTGATCAAAAGTTGATCGACGTGCATTGCAGAGATTTCTTGATCACTGACTCGAAAAGCACCAGCGCATTTTTGTCGTCGTGGAATGACGACTTTCGCATTTTACCTTTACCGTCCCACAAGTGTCAGTACTAGGGCCTACTCTTTTTACATTATGCACTATGGACATCATTCAACTTGTACACGGTTTTGGTTTGAAGGTTCACGTTTTCGCGAATGATATCCAGGTCTCTGGATCGTGTTCTCAGACCGATATATCCAACCTTGAAACTCAAATATCGCGCTGCGTAAACGAGATCGACTCTTTGCTCAAGTCAAATAAACTGCGCCTCAACACAACTTTTTTATCATCGCATCCCATGTTTCCACAACTACATCATCGTGATACATATGGTATGCATATGTATGTTCTACATATCTACGAGAGTGCAAAATCAGTACCTCAATCTCAAGCCCACAGGGAGTGTCGCAATACAATGCAAGAAATTGATGAGACTGTGAAAGACAAGAATTTGATGCTGATCAACTCTGACAAAACGAACCGACTTATTGCGATGAATATCAACGATCGAATATAATTCCATGGTGAATGATTGCTTGAGCAAAGACGACAAAGAGGTGCGCATGGTTCAACCAATAACGAGGCAAAACAAGATAAATCAAAGATTGACTGCGATTGCGAGCAAGTATGCCGGAAGTGAATTGGAGAAATCTATCCTACAGTGCAAGTGCAGTGAGCCGCTTCCTAGCATTCCTTATCCGTTGCCAAAGGATCATAAGGAAGGATCTTTACGTGGAAGACCAATCATTTCATCATTGGACTCAGGTACAAGGAAGATTCAAGTATTCTTGGCAAAGCTGTTGCAGCCATTAGTTCAGCGTTTTGTACCAACACACTTGAAATCGACAGAAGACTTTATTGAACGGTTGAAATGTTTTCAACCCATCCCAGGGACCGAGTTCAAATTTGGATCGCTCGATGTCTCCAACTTGTACGGCAGCATTTCCAGTAGTAAGGAAGTGACAAACACCAGATAGCGCAAGATGGCCGCCATCGCTGAGTCCCCCCCCTCTGGAACGGCAGAGTGTCGTGGTCGGCCGCCGTGGTGCTTCGGGTCTGAGTCCCCCCCCCCTCTGGAACGATAGAGTGTCGTGGTGGACTTGGGCGACCGCCAGGATTAGTCTTGAGGCTATAGTGTGTGATGTTTTTGGTGCAATCTGCTGAATGTTGGGTTGTAAAATGGGTTGTTTCGAGTGGAAGGAGTGGTCGGATGAGAAAACGGAGGTCGGATTCGTGTTCAGCGTGAAATTCTGCATCGGTAGGGTGAGTTTCAAGGCAATCGGTGAGAAAAATTTTTTCTTCAAAATTTTAACAGAGTTAGAATTTGGGACGTTTTGGTGTGTAGCGCCCAAACGAAGCATCGGATGAGAAAACGGAGGCCGGATTCGGATTCAGCGTGAAATTCTGCATCGGTAGGGTGAGTTTCAAGTCAATCGGAGAGAAAAAATTTTCACTGACGTCCCCCCCCCCTCTGGACAGCTTGCTTCGATTTTGGCTTCCAGTGGACGGATTTTGTCGTGCGATAGCTCGTTTGAAAGCTAAGAGTGAGACAAATTCAGTGAAAGAATCGGCTTGTTCCTATCGGTCTTCGTTTAGATGTGAGACGCCATTTAAGATTTTGGGACATTGGCGAAAAACGACAGAGTTAGAATTTGGGACGTTTTGGGCTCTAGCTTCAAAACGAAGCATCGGATTGGAAAACGGATTTCAGATTTGGAATCAGCGTCAAATTCTTTATCTGTATGGTGAGTTTCAAGTCAATCGGAGAGAAAAAATTTTCAACATTTTTCGAAAAAACGACAGAGTTAGAATTTGGGACGTTTTGGTGTGTAGCGC